>JAPMOQ010022274.1:1579253-1633768 GCA_026543055.1 Argiope trifasciata
CACATAAACACTTTTTAAATATAGATTATATTTCATAGAAGGCTATAAAATGATGGAGAGTTAAATTTGTTTAAAAAAAATGAATAATATGTAAATTTTACTCAGATATATAAAATTGTCTTTACTTTTTTGAAATGTTATGATTATAATTGCATTTAAAAGTTTTCATTCTAAAAACGTGAGCCAATTAGATCCTGTAAATGATTAAAATTAAGTGGTGGGAAAATTTTTATTTGAATGTTTTGCTAATCTGCACAATAAATTTTACTATTTAACTTAATTGATCCTACTATTTAAATACCTCTGAAAATAAGTAAAACATATTACATAATTTGATAAAGATTTCAAAACAAATTCAGTTTAATTTTAGAAAAATGCAGCATTTATACACATAAATCAGTAATTTCTTCTGGCTTAAGAATAGCAATGACTAACAAATTTTTAATAACACATTGAAATATTATAAAGGAGAAAAATGTTTATAAAATACTTGTCTTAAAGCCTCTAAAGACTTTTTATCCACAGCTGTCTGCTGAAGCAAATCTTTATTTTCACGTTCCAAGTCACGTAATTTAACAGCAATCTGGTTCAAATTTTCTACTTCTTTTACAAAGTGTTTATTTTCTCTGTCCAAATATGCAACACGTGATGCATATTCTTCAATGGTAAGATCCTTAGACTAAACAAAAATTGCATCATATTAATTTCAGTCGATTAAGAAAGACAATCAGGATCACAAAACATTTACAAACAATCCCTTTTTAAATTTAGGTTTTTATACAAAATAATAGATTAAGTTTTAAATTTTATGAAGATAATATGCAAAAGTATACTGACACATTATTTCCACTTTTCATGTTAAATTTCAGCAGCAATATAATATTAAATTTACAATTTATCTTTAAAAAATAAGAATTTTACAAGTACTTTTAGAGGACAAAAAATAAATAAGTATACCAACATTAATATAACAATTTGAATTATAGAACTTTGCATTGGGATGAAAATTCGTTCAGTTAGGCAGCTTTTTACATTGCATCAAATTTCATTCATAACTATTTTTTTATTTGTTGTGTAAATGCAATGACTTCCCATACAATTCTGGTAAATCTATGTAAAATCGTTGGTTTCCTTTTCTAAGAGCAAATTTTTTCTCTTAAAAATTAAATCAGATTCTAATTTTTTTCTCTCTATATATATACATATAATTGGCAGTAATTGGGAAAAGTAATTTCTTTTCCCATTTCTCCAAAAATGGACAGTATTTAAAGTTGATGCCAAATATTTTCAATTAATAAAAATTGTTATTAGTTTGCAAGCCTTCGACAATTTAGTGCAATTATTTTTTATGTTAACAACGAAATATAAATACAAACTTTCCTTACATATTATAAAAAATTTTCAAGGATTTTTAAACAAAAATGACTTGCAGTAAATGTATTTAAATAATTCACTAATAACAGCAGCAAAATACAATAAATACAGATTCCATAATGAAATAATCATCTTCAGTAAACAACAACATCCAGTCACTTTAGAATACACTGATGTCATTAAAATTTTTAAAAAAATTCTAAATAAATTTAATTTCTACTCACACAGAGACAGACAGACACACAAAAAAGGAAGGGAATACTTTCTTACTTCAATAGCAGTCTTTAATCGGTTGTTTTCTTTTTCGAGTCCTTTCATTTCCTGTTCCAAACGATGATTTACTGTTTCAAGATTTGTAGTTTCTCTCTCTAAATCATGATATTTTCGAACAGTGAGTTTTAGACTTTCTACGGTATTATTTAATTTTTGATTCTCATTTTCTACAGCTTGCAAGTCTTGTTGTAAATCTTTTATTCTTTGTTGACTGGAATCCACCATTTTCTGAAGTTTCTGATTTTCTGTTGTTAGGGAATTCAGACTTTGCTGAAGTTGCTCACATTTAGAAACATCAGCCTTAAATAAATATTTTTGACATATTAAATATTAAAATATATTTTAAATTTTAGATAAATTATGATGAATTAAAAGTTAAAAAATCCCACCTGTTGAACTTTTAAAGCTTGTTTCAGTTCCCCAACAAGTTTTTCGAAGTCTGCACATTGCAACTCAAGGGAAGTGAACTTTTTGGCTTCTACTTTCAGATCTGCTATTTCTTTTTCAAGGTGATTATTTTTTTCTTTCAGAGCCTTGTGTTCTTTTCTGAGATTTCCAATCTGCAATATAACAGCTAATTTAATTTTCATATATAATACACATTATTTAATAGTACAAAAAATTAAGTATAATTCAAGTCAATAAATTGAAATAATAGCAAAATTTGATTTTAGAAATTAATGGGCAAAAAATACATTTTTTTTAAAAATTTCATGACAGAGTTTTAGAAAAAATAAGGCAACAATTTCATATTTAAAAGTTAAAAAATACCTAAAAAAATGACAGTACATCTAACTATACTTTTACTACAGCATCTTCATTTGTGAATAGTTAATGTTTCACTTTTGTAGCTAAGTTGAACCTTTTAAAAACTTTTTGAATTTTCTAAAAAATTCTTGCATAATTCCAAATCTCTTATGCAGATTTCAATAAGCACAAGTTATCCATTAGATAAATTTTGTAGTCGTGTCACTAATTTTTGACACATTATTTCTTTGATTTTTTTGTCCAAAGTAATGAAATATTCAGCCATATTCTTTATTTTTTATACTTCACAATGATTTCAAAATCTTTAAACTATAAAAAGACTTGGTACAAAATGATTCTTAACAAATTTTTTTAACAAGTTTCTTTAGAATATGTTTTCATTTAATTTCATAACACAATTATAATCTTTACATTTTTAACATATTTATAAAAATGTGAAATTTTAATAAAATCTTATTAAAAGTTAGGTTTAAATTAATTTATGCAATAAAAGATTAATATTAAGAGCACTACTGATATAAAAACTTAGCAAATTTCTTATACACATAATATTCATGAAATCTATTTAATATGAAAGTTCAATTAATTTATATTAAAAAAATAGGGCAAATAACAATGACGTGAATTTGCCACAATAAAGTAGTTGAATCTTAGAAACATTGTTAAGAGGCATTTTCTACCAAGTAAGGGGTTTAACTATGAATACTAGCTAAATTTCAGGTGAAATGCATCAAGTAGAGTAAAAAGTACAAAATAAAATTAATTTAAAATCACTCCCTAGCCAATGCTCTCCAACTAAAACAGACACACATATAAAAAATTCCATACATTAAATAAAAGTTTTTATTTTTGCAACAATCAAATAAAGTATATATGCTTTTATCTAACTTATTTAATACTTTAAAAAGTAAATTAAAAAAAGAAAGAAAATCTCCTTTAATCATAGAGTAGCACAGAGAAAAAATTTCAAAAAGCAATTAAAGACAGAATTCAACTTTGAAGATCAATAGCTAAGAGATAAATTATTCAAGAAGAAGATACATTAATTTTTGTTGCCTTTCAGAATTAGAAGAATGATTTTAAGATGCTGTTATTGTGGTTTCGCATTAAAATCCATGCATGTTAATTACGGAAAGTTGGGATGTATTAGTAAGATGTTAATGCTATGAACTAAAAATTATGTCTTGTTTTAAGAGAAATTAAGTAATTAATTAAAAGCCAACAGCAAAACTACAACTTTTATGGTTTGCAAGAAGAAATTTCATGATATAGATTTTCTAACTTCAAAACATGCAGGAAAAAATTATTTGCAATCTAATCTTTCTAACATATAAGCTTAAAAACTTCCTTCACAACAAAACTTTCTGATCTGTATTAGAAAATCTTAAGCTGCTGGCTTACATTTTCTAATGCTGCTTTATTCTTCCAATTACTTAAATCTAACTTCCATATATTATCTTCCATATCCTTCATACTCTCCTATAAAGAATAAATATTAATGTGAAGTAATTTAAAAAGCTGAAAGGTGCATAAAAAATAAAAATTAAAAACAAAACAAATTGCATTATTAGAGTGCATCAATAAACTTTAACCATTCTACAATTATGGGGAAAACAGACACACATTTTGAGAAACTTATATTACAATACAGCTACTTATATTACTATACAGAGTATTTTATAAAAATTTGATAGCAAGATAAAGTACTAAAAAATATACATACACCAAAAAAAGATATCAGAAATAGACTAAAAGAGAAATTAAAATGTCAAAATGTAAGGTAATACTTAATTGTTATTAACAGAATTGATAATTATTGATGCTAATATAACTTAATATATACTCAAAATGAAATCTTAATTAATCAATTAATCTCCTAATTTTTATCTTTATTTATCTTACATTAACTTCATTCTAAAACAGTCTTTAAAAAAACTGATGAATCCAGCAGTTACTCAGGCTCTGAACATTGTTTCAAAAATACCTCACCCCCCCCCCCCCCCTTTTTCAATATACATGAGTCAAAGAAATCGCTATCAAAATCTTATCATGAAAACATCGAAGGAAAAATTTTAATCTCTTTTGCTCTTCTGCCGCAATGTAGACCAAATACTCTTTTCTATGTGAAATTTTGTCTTCTGCAGTGAAATAAATCAAAGTTTTAAAATATTAAAAGTTTCATCTATTCCACCACACATCTGCTCATTCATGCATGGGACATTCAAGAATCTACCAGACAATTTCATTGCTATTTATGTATCGTTCAGACTGATAGTGTGTGATTTTATTAATAAGTATGATCACAGTTCTAACACTTCTTTCTAGCTGCATGACAAAAACAGCAGCGTCATTGCCTTTGTCATAAACGCACTTTCAAATATGTTTGATGATTTAATGAAGTTATATTCTTGTTGCAATACTTAAGAATAGATTAACATCTTTTTGAGGCATTTTTAACTTAAGAGGTTATAATTACTCAAATCTAATCTTTAAATATTTTGAAAGTAATACTTACTGGATCAGAAATCTCAAAAGATGGTGACCTATTTAGACTCTCAACAAGCATATGCAGTCTTTTGTTCTCAAGCTCCAACTGTAGCACACGGGTTTGTGTTTCAGTATTCAGTTGTTCCATCAGACTATGATTTTCCACTAGGAAAATAAAAATTATATAACTTTAAAAAAACTGTAATAGAAAAATATTTATCAGAATACACTTTAAGCAATGCAATAAAACCTTTAATAAATACTTCAGAGAGAAATTGAAAATTTAGGAGAATTTAGCAATAATAATTTTGAAGTGGGGATAATAAAAAAATAAGCATCTTCGTATAAATTATACTGCAAAGAGATTTGCTACAACAGGTAATTTATAACTAATATTGAATTTAACATTTATTATGATTCTTTTTTTGAAAATTCAAAGAAACCTTCTATTAGCAAGAATAAGATCTTTAATAATGCCTTGCATAAAATTCTTTTGCAGGGAATATAATACCAGACAGTATTTTCATTTAAATTTCAATCAGCTATAAACTATTTATGAGAATTCTAAATAAAAGAGGGGCCAAGTTGTATGATTATTTTGGCATATATGTGTGTGTGTATGTGTGTAATGATAGCTTTAAAATTTTTCCTTAATTCACTAGATTTTAATCTTTAATTATCAATGATATTTTATTTTAAAATTTTCTATTTTATTTCCATATATAAATGGTCCTAACAACTATAGCATTACATCCAAAGATAGCTATGACCTCCTTTCTTAAACTGCTCCATGCCAAAGAAGTCCCTAAGAAATTCTCAGTAAAAAGTACTCAAAGAAAATTATTCTCACACTTTTTTTTCCCAGTGCTAATGCTAATCAGTGCATGATGTTTTCCTTGTGCATTTCCCATGCATAAATTCTGCCCTCTCATGAAAAAATAAATTGCACTTAAATTCCAAATTTATCTTCTTTTTATTCATATATCTGGAAACATACATTAATATATTGTTATACTGTAATCACCCTTAATAAATATAATGTGAAGGAATTTCTGCTAAATTTTGTATTTCCAAAAATGTGAGACAATTTTTTTCAAGCACTTTTATTTTAGTATTTACAAAACAAAAGTACTTACGTGGGGAAGGAGTAAATGCCTGAGACAGTTCACTCTGAAGCTGAACTAGTTCTTCCATTGAAGCCTTACGCTCAATGTGAAGTTGAGCATTTTCTTCGAGCAACTGCTGAATCTTTTCTTTGTCAGAATCTCGTTCCTAAAAAGAGAAGATTTTAAAATGACACACACAGAGGTTTCACTTAAAAGCAGCGATAGAAAGGTTGATCAGTTTATAAACATAACACATGATGTTCATTATCTGAATTGTTGGTGAAGCGATCATGATTGTAACAAGGATTATTTCATAGAAATATGATATATATGTAATGAAAATAATACAAGCTTCGATAAATTTTTAACAAAGTTCATTGATATGAAATGACAAAAACCCATACATATTCAGTTTGATTTCTAAGTCCCGTAACATTCTTGACAATTCTTTATAGGCTGAATAATTCTGTTATAATTCATTAAATTTCAATTTTTTAAAATCATATATGTGTAATTGTAAAGACACAAATAGAAGGAATAATCTATTTAAAGCAACCATATTATATATACATGCATTAAAAACTTTTTTTAGACATTATTAATAAATGAATAAAACTTAACACTTTAGAATTTAATATTCTCTCCCCCTCCCCTCCTCCCATTTGTTCTCCTGGCAAGCTAGTTTTAATTCATAATAGCTTGCTGGAATTCCACCTTTTTTTCCCCCCCTGCTCATCTATCTTGTAATGAGCTCATCTGTAAATAGAGTTCTATATTTCTAATCTTACATACAATGTTTCCATTTCTTTTGTGTATTCAGTGAAGCATTCAAATCGGATAATTTTCCCTGAAACTGGCCATTATCTGATATGTTTGTACTTTCACTGATTCATCACATTATCTATGCTATGCTAAAGTGATTTTTAAACAAAATTTAGATTTTCTATGTTAATAAAAACAACAAGAAAAAAAAATACTCACAATATTGAGCTCATTTATTTGGGAGCAATATTTAAGAATTTCTGCTTCCAATTCAACAACTTGCTCAGCTCTCTTTCTGCTTGCTTCTAACTGTTCTTCAAGCATAGACTTAGTCTCCACAAGAATGCGGTTATCTTCTCTCAGTTCCTGATTATCAAAATAGTGGAAATTTTTAAAAATATTCTAAACTTAACAATACAAATAGATGGTGTTAAATAAATAAATATGGGATATTTAAAAGAAACCACAAAAGAATTACTACATACATTTTAAATAGCCAATTATACACTTATTTTATTGAGAAAAGAAAATTTTATCAAAATTTATACATAACAAGTTTAAATTTTTGAATAATATACACGAATTTAAGAAGAGAAAATTGCATTTGGTTCTTCCTACATGAATTTCAATGTCTAATTCTTCCTACATGAATTTCAATGTCTAATTATTTTAAAGTTATATAAAATTTATATCAAAATTTAAAAGGAAGAAAAGTTACCTCAACTCTTGATTTGTAAAAATCTAATTCATTCATCTTATCTTTATACCGTTGAATTTCACTTTCCAGGCGATCAACTTTATGTACCTGTAAAAAATTTTCAAATAATGAAACGATAAATACAATATGGACAATAAATAATTTAAACTGGTTTTTCAAATTTAAATTCATTTTCATTCCATGCACACTTACTCTTTCTTTTAGAATATCAATTTCATCTCTGTATGTTTTGGCAGTGCGTGCATCCTGGATTAGCTCCAAATTCTAGAAAAGAGACAGTGATAACATTTTAGAAACTAGATATTGTTCCAAAGATAATATTTAATAACTTATAATAGCTCATGAATATAAATATCATCCACCCCCCTTTTTTTTACCTCCTGGCGAAGTTTACACTGAGATTCTTTCGATTTTTCCAATTCTTCCTTCAGTTCAGTTATTCCTTCATTTTTTTCTTCCCTAAAAGAAATAGAGCACCAATTAAATATATCACTATTTCAAAATATTACACAATTCCAACAATTAATAAAAAGATAACATATAAACATATATCAAAACTTATTCTGTATTTTAATTCTTTACAGCAACTACAAATTATATTCTCATGTTTATGTAGAATATAACAGAATTTAAATCAAGACAACAAGATTAGCTGTAGTCACTAATATTTTAATAAGCAAAAATAAATTAATAAAACATTAATGTTATGAGCTTACAAAACAAAACCCACACCAATTTTAGAATACAAAATGCAGATTATTTCATAATATTGGTCACTTTCAGCAACCAGCTTGTTTGCCTAGATTACTGACTTTTAAGACAGTTAATTATTAATACAGAATACATTCACCTTGCTGTTTAATAAGACTGAAATACACATGCTAATTGGAATCAATTTGCAATGAACTATGATTCAAGCAAATTAAAATGCATATATATTGACATTACAGCATATAATGTAATTATTGTACAGAGCTCTTAGTTGTCTTATGAAATAACTGATAATGATTTCTTAATTATTTCACAGATTGCCTAGTTTTTTCATGAAATAATAATTTCTATACTTTAACAATGCAAGTCATGATGATAATATGTCTGGTGAAGGTTAAGCATGATTTCATGCTAGATTAAACCTTTTTCAAGCCAGAATCTTGATTTTGTTTATATTTGTTTCCTTCTCTGATTGAAAATAGATTTATATATTAAAAAATCTTTTTAACACTAATAACTAGTTAAATAATGATAATACATAAGAAACAATTTTTCACAATGGTATCGATATAATTTATAATTTACAAAACTTAATAAAAAATATCTTTGCACAACAATAAGACTTACACTTCTTGTTGAAGTTTTCGTAACCGAGCTTTCACATCAGCCAACTCCACAATCAAATGAGATTTATCAATGCTGGTTGAACTAGTAGGGCTTAAGGTGCTGGTCCCAGAAGTATAACATAAATTTTGTAAGGCAAATTGAATAACTTTCTGCAATACAAAATAATCATATTTAAAAGTCACGCAAAAGCAATGTTACCATAATAAAATATTAATATATACATTACATTTTCACCACCGAATAATTTTTAAAAAATGAAAATGGAAGTATAAAAGCTGTAATATTTAATAATCAAGGAAAATTTAACCAAAGATATGATTGATTGAATAACCAAAGATTACAAAGAGAATATTCAATCTAATACTTGATTTCTAAGAGATAGGCGCGCACACACACACACACACATTTCCAACAGGAAAAGTGCTATAAATGATGTAAAGAAATACAACTTATGTTTTATTTGGATCCTGAACAAATTTTTGATTCTAAATTTATATATACCATCCAATTCTACTAATAAATTTTGGTAAACTATTTATAACACATAAACATTAAAAAAAAATAGTTCCATATTTCTTCAACTGCATTTTGACTAAGTCATGAAATTTTGAACTAAAATATTTTTGATGATTTTCGATCAATTATTCAAGAAAATGATGTAAAGAAATACAAATTATGTTTTTTTGAAGAGTTCCTAAACACATTTTTAATTCTAAATTTATATATAACCTATAAATCAAATTTGGTAAACTATTTATAACTCCTTAACATAACAAAAAAAAGGGGGGGGGGGGCTCCATATTTCTTCAATTGCATTTTGAATAAGTTATGAAACTCTGAACAAAAGTAATTCAGACAATTTTGAATCAGATTATTCAAAGAAGATCCACTATCAGATTAGGCAGATTCTAAATTATAATGAAGGCTTAAAATAAAGAAATGAACAATTTATAATCTGTCTACTTTCTTTTTTTGCTTTAAATGCTGATGTATTTAGAATACTTTATTATGATTAATTACATTGGGAATTTGTATACAAGCATAAATTTCACAATTTTTCTGCAATCCATTTACTAATTCAATATATTACAATGTTTTATATCATTTAAAATACTTTTCATAACTGTTACAATAAAAAAAAAAATCTTTAATTTTAATAAATCACCTAGAAATTAACTACTGAGTAATAATTATTTAAAAAAGAACCAATTTGTTTATAAATTTAATTTAATAGTTCCTATTCATTTTAACAAGTTTTATTTTCAAAATTTCTTTAGAATTATGCTGGCACCATACATTCTTATTTTAACATTTATTACTTTTTATGACTTGTTTTTACTTAAGAGATTTTAATATATTTAACTAGATGATATGATAATTTATCAGAAATTCACATGAAATATCCTTAATCTTGAAAATTTTTTGTCACACTGTGCATTAATCAAAGTTGGCCAAACTTTAAATAATTCTTTATTTCCAGTTTATTATGATTAGCTTCTAATTCTTGAATTATTTTGCAGAGAACCACGAAATAGCAGTTCACATAAATTATAAACCTATTCTTACTTGGGAAAGTTCATCTCTTTCCTTGACTAGACGGCGAAGATGTTGAACAAGAAGGCTGTACATGTGCTCTTGATCTTCAGCAGGAACTAAAGAAAGCTCATTCCACTCACTTGTCCAAACAGATTCAGGATTATCAGTAATCTAAAGATGAACAGTTAACAGTTTAGTCAAAAAATTAATAGTCATATTAATAGTCACTTTTAAAATAACTGGACTTTGAGACAAAAATAATTTTTTAAAAACCTCAAAACAAATTCTTAAAATGATAAACAAAGTAATTGTGATCATATTTCAAAAATCTGAAAAACCATTACAAGTATAAAAATATGAAAAAAATTCAAATAATTCAGGATTCAAATCCAATTAACTCATATAGATATAAACAAATATTTTCAAACGATTTAATTAGCAATGTAAAAGAAGAAAGTTTTTTTTAAAAAAATTATATTTCAACTGCATTGTTTAAGAGAAAAGATTTAGTTTCCTCAACATGTTTTAAAAGAAGTTAAACTTTTTTCTGAAGAGATCAGCATCCCCCTCCCCCATACAATTATTGTTTATTATATTTCATTGGAAGTTTAGCATAGAAAAAAACATTTCAAAGCAGACACTGGTTTTTCACAAAGCTTCTTATATATATATATATATATATATATATATATATATATATATATATATATATATATAATGGTTTTTCACATCTCCAATATATATATTATAAGAAAAAAGTATTCCAGTTCATAAAATTTAAATTATTAATATTCAAGTGTACTCAACTATTAATCTTTAAATGAAATATTTGCCCTTAAATAAAATATGAAAAATGAGAGGAAAGTCCAAATGCACATTAAAAAAATTTTAATATATAATAATTCTGGAAATGTGTTTATATCAAGATTACAGTAATAGAAAATGTAACATTACCTGTTGTATGTAGTCAACTATTTTATGCTGAATTTCTAAATCCATGGATTTTATTACTTCGATGAAATGCTCTTTTCTTTCACACTGCACAGCACAGCCTAATATTAAAAGCAACAGAACTTCCATCTCCCCAACACTGGAATCTACATAATACATCAAAAGATTTATTTTAATGTTCTAATGCAACTTTTTGACTAGCATTCAGGAAAATTTGTTTTGAGCAAAACACTTTAAAAATGAATTTTTCTAAAAACGTATAAATATATATAATCTATGATTGCAAATTTCAAATTATCATGTGGGACTATTTTTTAAGTCATTATTTGTCTTAATTAATTTGTCATTAACCATTTAAACCTGTTTGAAACAATCATGGGGCTTTCAAAAGTGTTACTAATCATGTGAGGTGTTTTTTTTTTGGACATATAAAATTTAAATTATTTAATTTCTCCAAAAAAATTACATTTCATGAAAATAACAGCTTTGATGTTATAGTTGAACATCAACTTTTTAAAAATGCACCTGCTTTCATAATACATAATAATAATTAATATATTGGTGAAAGCAGGTAAAAAAATATTTTTGATTAAAAGATATTGATGAATATTGCCTATATGATTTCAAGATTCAATTATTCAAAACCCCTATACCAAAACAATGTTTTCACATGATTTTTTAAGGATATTTTATTCGCACTAAATTATAATCATTTGAAAATAGCAGAAATTCAATGATAGAGAAAAGTTAATGAATTCATAGATCTGATCATTAAGAAAAAGACAACAATTGCTAGCTAAAAATTTAAGAAATAAGGTTAGAAGATATATAGACCATAAGTGCAATATATATAATTCAAACATAATTCTCAGTGAATACCAGAAGAAAAAACTTTAATGTACTAAGATTATTATTGAAAGAAAAATATTAAATAAAGGCAAAAAAAGTAATGCCATGCCCAAAACACTATCTGTACTTGGAAAACTATCAACAATGACTAAGGTAGGGAAAAAAACCATACTTGGCAGACACTGCTTATTGTTGTCATGTCCCTATCTTTGGAAACCCGAAAAAATAAATTAAGAATTATACTTTTAGTGTCTCCATATATAGAGAGAAAAGCATTGATTTCTTATATTGATTGCTATCGATAATACTGATTCCTTACTGTTTCATACAATAAGCACAATTTTTGTCAGTCAGTAATTTGTGGCACTATAATTTTATGACTTTTTAAAACTGAAAAGTTTAGAAAAGCACTTGAAAAAATTTAGAGAAAAATTATCTATGGACTTCCAAAACAGATTTTTGACGTAATTGTCAAAATTTTGTTTTAAATATGGTTAACAGATATATAAAATTCACACTTTTCAATTTTTGATTTCTGTTCTATTCACATACCGAATAGTGGCTGCTACTGACAATACTAAGAAATCAAACTTTATGTTAATTTATACAGCAGAAGCACCAACAGATGAGTGAAATGCTATTTTTTTTAAATTTTAACTACAGTATCAAAATTTCCATGAAATTTTGTGCATGCCCATTATCTTAACATACAGATTTTTTCAAAATTTCTTATTCAAATTATTTTTTAAATTATCACTTTAGTTTTTAATAATGATTGCAAAATTTTAAAAGTTAAATAGAATATATATATATATATATATATATATATATATATATATAAAGGCAGTATAAATAGAGACATTTAAAATACATTAGGCATACATTTTTTTATCCAAAGTTTCTATAAGCAAGCAATCGTTAAAACTGATATTGAGACTGGTATTTATATTTGTAGACACAAGATACAGTATTTGCTATACTGTACTAAATGAATATTAAGTAGAATTTAAAAAAAAATTATAGCAAATAAAAAAACTCACAACAATAACTGAAAAGGAAAGAATAATTTTGCAATCAACAAATAATAAAACATATAAAAATGTGGCAGTAATATGAATTAATTATGAATAAATTAAGAAAAGGAAGAAAAACACCAAGTTCTCTAAATATTATTAGAGTAATTATAAATACTCATTAAATTTGGTAAAAATGAGTAATTTTCTAGAATCTTACAATGTAAAAAATTTTCATTTACAAATGAAATTTTTACAGATGTAGAAGTAAAAAAAAAGTTCAGAGATTACATAATAAAATAGGAGAAATACTGATAAAATAGATTGCTATATATAATAAAGTTGATTACTGCTGCATTAAAGTTATACATAAGTGGATATTGAAAATGAGAAAACTACTGACATGGACAAAAAAAATCTATAAAGTAATAAATATTTTAAACTTAAAGTAATTTACATTTCATAAAAATTTCAAAACAATTTGAATTTTTTTTTCAAATAAATTCATGTAAAAAATTGTAAGGAAATAATAACAATGCATTCAAAAATATAATGAACCTAAGCATAAAAATATATCATGGCAAAAAATAATAAAATAAATATAACTTTTTTTGGTGTATATATGAATCACATGTTGAAATTACTTACGCTCATCATTAAGTTTTGCTAGGGTTAAGATATCAGGTACCTTAATCAGTAACAACTGCCCTAGAACTTCCTGAAAAATGATGAATAAAAAAATGAAACACAGAAAAGTACGAAAAAAAGGTGGGAAGACATAATTTATCTTTTAAAATAAATTTATATGAACTACATCAAAAAAGACAATGTTCTTAAAATAATATAAATGACAATAAAATAGTAAGAATAAACATTTTTCCTTCTTTATATATATATGTATGTATTTATAAAGCTTTATAAGTAGATATTTTTATATATAGCTTTATATACAAAAACATCAAATTTAAGCAAAATCAAGGAAATACCTATGGTATACTCACTCAAAACATAGTAAATTTAAAAAAAAAAATCTAGATATTCAAAACTTGATTAGTTAAGCAGTAAGATCCTGACTGTTTTTCAACTACAGTTAAAATGAAAGCTACTTTAGATATTTATTTAGAAAAACTTCAGATTTCATAGTAAGCATACACATATAGTATGTCTAGATGGTTAAAATTTTTATGATTCTACTGAACTCTGAAAATTATATTCTAGTAGGCATATTTCAGTGACATCTGGTTTGTATATGAGCTTCACTTTTCTAGATGCAACTTTTATGTAATTCAAAAAATGGTAAATAACAAAAGAAAATGGAAATAATGAGCATTAAAAACAAAAAATTAAATTTTTAAAAAAATGAACATTTAAATATTCTAATTAGTTAACGAAATAAAAACCTTTTTAATCATGTTTATAGACAAGAAAAACTGTGCTTTATTGGTCAAAATTTTTCAACAACAGCAACAATTTAGTAGATCGATAGGAAAGTTGACATTTAAAAGGCTTTCAAAATAGGCAAAGAATGAATTGAGAAAGAAAATTATTAAATTTGAAAAGATCAGGAGATTAGGTGCATTGCCAGGAAGAAGATGGAAGTGGATTTCAAATCAAATTGTTTAAGAACTTACTTTTGAAGTTTTGTTTAAAGCGAGTCGAATTCTCAATATTCTTCAAAACATGATAGGGATATTGTGATTTATCTTTATGAACACAAGGTTCAGTCATTTATTTTTAAGTAGTAACCACATCAAGTCCAGATGGTGTGAAAACTGTATCCTTAAAGTTTAGATCAATACAACAATTTTGTTTACTAGTTTTTGACTAGTAAGCCACTAACTGTGCAACATTTCATAGTTAAAGGAAGCATGTTTTATATAAGATGAAATAATAAATACTCAGATTTATTGTATATGGGATATTACATACTCTAATGTTATGCATGATCAGCTCAGCATTCTGATTATATTACTGCATGGTAAGATATTACAACTGATTTCATACTTGGTTCTTTTTCTTTGAAAAGCATTCTCCTCATGGGCTTAAAAGGTTTTCTGTCATGGATACCACTAAAAGCAAACTTCAACAACACTAAGCAAGCTATTCATGAATCACATGAATGCAAATATTTTAGACCTACAATCTCTATGCAAGATATCACAACAATACATATAGCTTGACAAATTATTGAAGGTTCTTCAGATTTGAATTTCTGTGATTTCCGGTTGAGGAGATTCCTAGAAGATCATGCTTATGGAGAGAGCATATGGACCTCACTGAGTTGAAAACAAGAATAATATACCATGTTGTCGCAATTTCTTAAGGATTTTTCCTCCGCTATTGATTAAACTATGAAGCATTTTAAACACGTGATTGATGCAAATGAAATGGACATTGAACAAATAATGCGGCTGAATAGATTTCAGTGCTCCAAATTTGTATTTTTGTTCCTTACGGCCATGTTTTGTCTGTTAGTTGATATTTGAATTAAATGTTATTACAGAATTCTTTCTCTCACATTCCAAATAATATATATATCAAGTTTTAAAAAATGTCAACCATAATGGTCTTTACATAAAAGTAAATGAAATCTTTTATTTTAACCATCCTGAATTTCCACAACAGTTTATTATGTTATTTATAAATTATGTTATTTATAAACACCACAATTATGTTATTTATAAACAAGTATTGCTTGAAAAAATACACTTTAAAGAGTTAATAATGCAGCACTATGCAGTTGAACTAATGGAAAAATACCAAGCAAATTATTCTAATTATATCATCATTTCTAAACACTAACACATACTTCATAAAATGCCTTTATATTATGGAGTATAATATCCAAATTACGTATACGAGTAGCCAGATCATCTGTTGATGAGCTAATTCCATGATATGGCGGATGAGGATCACTGCAAATAACAAACAAATCATAAAATGGTAATAATGGCACAATAAATATCTCAATAAATAATAATAAGAAAAGAAAGAAAAATGAAACAAACATTTCTAGCCACATATTATAAATGAATAGCCCATCACACAGACATCTGTATTCCAATATTTTCTTTTCTTCATCTTGGAATGTTTTAGCCTGTAAAAATATTCAATATGATAATTAATAATAAGAATAATTTTTCATTTAAATTAAATGTATATATTTATATAAGTAATTCAGTTGTTAGCAAATAATAAGTATTATGTGAAATGCAAATGATAATTTTTTTACCAAAGTTATTTAACACAACAAAATAATAAAGTAATTTATAAAAAGACAAGAATTTAATAACAGTTATTCGTCTTTGTAATTCAACAGTTAAAAACTTGAGAATTAATATTCTTTATTAATTATGAATAAGCCTTTCTAATTTTATTCTCTTTTATTTTTTTATTCAGATTATACATGCCAGTTCTTGCTTTAATACAAAAATGGTTATATTAATTAAATGTTTATTTTACATGCAATTTTCCTCGTGAACATTCTAATCTTTAATTCTTAAATTTATAAGCAAGTCAGATGATATTTTGGAGAGGAAATGTGTATTAAAAGTAAAAGAGAAATCTATGTTGAGTATAATTTAAAAATTTCAGCATTTTACCTTATTCTTTACATAAACAAATGACGTTTATGTAAAGAATAAGGAATAATTAGAAAATTTGTAAAATTAAATATATATAAAAAATATCCAAAAGGAATTAATGATAACTTACAGAGCAACACCAAATAATCATCATATTTAAATAATAAGTATGGCAAATTTTAACTCGAAAAATTGAAAATCTCCCTTTTAAAATTAAAATTGCACATTAAAAATAAATCAATACTTTGCTACCTTTCCACACACATAATCTCTCAATTTTTAAACCACAAATCAAACTTTCCTCTCTCATAAAATCCTCAACAAGTCTGATATGATTTAAATTAAATGAACAAAGGTAACTTCTATACAGAGAATAAAGACAGATCTGTCAGAAGAACATCACAAATACATTGAATGTTTAGTAGCTTAGAGATACCAGTATATTATTCACTAAGAAATAATTACTACATTATAAAACTGGGAATTTGATATGACAAACATATGAAACATATATTGAGATCTATCATTCACAAAACAAAAATAAAGGGTGCACAATATGATTCCATGTTTAGCAGAAAATATTAATGCCATTATTAGGAAATTATATCCTATAAATATGTATCAAATCTTCAAAATAATAATAATAAATGGAAAAAATATTTATAATAATGTGTCTAACAAGTAAATAATATTCTTATAAGCAGAGGTAAAAACTAATAATGCTGAATCCACATTATTCATAAGCAAAATGAATAACATATAAAAATTAACAATAAAATAGAATATTTTAAAATCCCATAAAAACTTTTTAAAATATAAACTATCTAATTAAATTAATCTATCTAATATTTATTATGATAACTCCTAGCAGCAAACTTGAACCTTAAATAAAATTAAATTTTATAACTTTTTTTTAAAATTATGCATGGAAATTGAAACATGCATTTCTACTAACAGTAAAAAAGAATATTATATTTTCTAAACATAAAGTTGCAGTACAAACTCTGTTTAAATAAAGACATATAATAAGAATATTTTAAGAACAACTTTGTAAATTAATTTTTTTATCAACAAATAATATTAACTTTTATAACTAATAATAAGTTTAAGGATCATTCTTAATTTTTAAAAATCCACAGTAGTGTTTGGCATTTAGCCAATTTTTCACATGCACAAATTAAACTTCCAGTTTTCGCAGATTTAAATTGTAAAGGTGAGGGGGGGGAGGCGACCTACAGAGCACAGGATATATTTATATGAGAGTAGAAAAGGAAACAAACATAAATTTCGCTTTTCACAAGCTTTTCAGGATTATATTAATGGGAATTATATCATTAAACACATTAAAGAAAACTAAAGTAAAAATCAATATTTATTTTATTTCATTTATTTGAACTAAGAGAATTGCTTTTGATAATTTTCCAGCGAACGATACTTATAACCCAAAACGAAACTACACTAAGAGCGATTTTTCTTTCGTTCAGTTTAAGGGGTTTAAGATGTAAAAACTGAAAGAGAATTTAAATATATTATTCATGAACTTTAAATATACAAACAATATCTAATACGATTTTTTTTAAAAAAACGGAAGTTTCAATAGTTTAAACTATACAGATCATTATTGCTCGAATTAACATGATCATAATTTATGATTATTTAATTAAAATGCGATTATAAGACTAAAAGTTCACTTCATTAGCAGCTAAATTTTTTAATATTTAAACTTCACATAAATAAACGGTGAAAATAAGAATTTTTTATTGAAAAAAATAAATAAATATCTTTACTTTATACATTCAAATTATAAAATAAAGTTTTTTTCCATACGAACCCAAGATACTAAAGGACTCTTCATGAAAGTTACAACAGCTGAAACTGCTGAAGATGACATTTTTAGTCATTTATTTGCTTTTGTCAAATCTAAAGTAAAACATTTAAATGCAGCCATAATTTCTGACATTTATGCAAGAAACAGAAGTAGCAAGCAATAGCTCAAAACAGTTAAGTTTGCAAGATTTCAAATAAATTTTAATCTAGGAAAATTTTATGAATTAAACATATATTAAATGCAGAGAGCAATAAATAAAAACAAAAGAATCCCTAGCTCATAATTTTTTTCACATCTATCAACACATCAACAACAAGCGAAAACTGTAACGATTCGATAAATACGTGTTGTATCGATATTCAAAACAAACTTTTGAAACCGAAAAGTAAAAATGTTAAACTATAGTATATAAAATTCTATGATTTAAAAAATCCAAATCAGAAGGATAATTCATGTTAAATATCGTTCAAAATTTATTTGACTAATTTGTAGTTTTCTTTTTTTTATTTAAGAAATTCCCTTATTATAAAAATTTAAGAGCTTTGAAGTGATATGAAGATAAATATAAACAAAAATTTGTAAACAAATGGATAAATCGGATGCTAGAAACGGTGTGTAAACTGAAGCAAAAGCTGTTATTTTTTAGACATTTTTATTAACCTTTGAGTACAATCAATTTATAATATTTTAAAAATCACTTCTTTAAAAATGAAATGACGTGTTATTCTCAATAATAGTCAGTGAAATAATATTTTTATAAAAAACACCCTGTGATAATTTTCTTGTTTATTCTGTCTGTTAATTTTATTTTATTTTCCACATCATGCAGATAATATTAATTTTTCAACTAAAAATCATACTTTAAAGGTATAGTGTATAATACTTGTAATATGTTTTTCTGAATTTATATTTTAAAATATGTGAACTTAATGGGCAAAACCAAATATATATTTGAGTATCTGTTAAAAATTCAAGATGGTGGCTGTAACTGCTTTAAATTATGTAATTCAAAAATGTTTTTCTAATTTATTATTTATTCTAAAAACGAATTATATTTTGATTCTTAGTCCATATTGTCAATTAAAAACTTTTATTCTATTCTTTTTGTTTTTAGATTTATCCATTAGTCAGCCATAGCTTTATGAATCAGCTGGAAGTTAAACTCAAGTGGTTGGCTTCTCATTTTATAAAAGTGTATATAATGGGCTGTAAACCAGCCTCTATTAAAGACTTGAATATTCTGCATCTAAGTGATAACTTCTTAGTAATAAACAAAGCATGTGACATTCCTATAAACTCTGATTCTGATGAACAGTATCCAGTAACTGTTGCAACTCAGTTGAAATATAAATTTCATGAATTATATGATCCTACAATAAAATTTGGCTTTAGGTTTTGTCATCGTTTAGATTATTCTACAAGTGGAGCATTAGCTATTGCATTAAATAAAAAAGCAGCAAAAGAAAGTACTATTGCTTTTAATTCTAAAAAAAATGATAAATATTATTTGGCCTTAGTTCATGGGCATGTTCAAGATAATATGGTTGAGATGAATCAATCTATTGGTGTTGATTCAAGATCAGATTATTCACATCGAATGTGCTCCTCAGATAAGGAATACTGTTTAAAGCCCAGATGGGCAGTGTCTAAACTTTTAGTTCTGCAGCGAGGGCTGTATACTGGTAAACCTGCAACCAAGGTGCTAATGAAGCTTATTACTGGTCGTCGTCATCAACTGCGGGTGCATTGTCACGAACTGGGACATACTATTATTGGTGACTATACATATAGCAATAGAAAAGATGTTTTCCCTTACAGGATGTTTCTACATTCCTATCGCTTATATATGCCAACTAATATTGAGACCCTTGATATTTTAACTGAAGATCCATTTTCTGAACATGAACCTAAAAATGAATGGTGTCCTACAGAAACAGTTTATGAACTGAACAAAGAAGTATTTTCCTTGTTTAAAGATGAACATTTTGTTGTTGAAAAAATAAATAAATAAAAGGTATTTTTATATGCAATTATTGCATTGAAGTTTTTAATATCATTGAATCCCTTTATCTCAAACTTTTATAAATCAAAAATATCTTAATACTTTATTTTTTTTTATCAGTAACCATTTGGATTTAATAAATGCATATAGAATAACATTTGTATGCATTGAACAAAGATGAATACTTCAAAAAGAAAGAAAAAAAAATTGTTCTGTAAACTTGAAGATTTTAGGTCAGTTTTGAATAATTGCATATTTAATTCATAATATTTGTTTTTTACTTTTATTTATTTGATCTAATTAATTTATCTTATGTTATTGAAATTCATAATTTTGTTATAATTTTCTTGAACTATTTTAAACTGGTTTTAATCCTTCAAATTAAATTTTATCATTTCATTCAGAGTTATGATTATCTTTTGAAAGAGTTTAAAGTTTGAGGCCAGAAGATCTTGTACTTTTTTTTTTTTTTTTTTTTTTTTTACATTTTTATACAAGAAAGGTCAAAATTCCATAGAAATCTTAATAAAATTAAATTATAATCATATTTGAAAATCATTTACATCTTAGGCTTTCAGTGTTAATAGCAGGAGAATGAAAATAAAAAAAGATTGTTGTAAAGAAAATTCTTAGTAGATAGTGCAATAAAGAGCTACATTGTTAAAGATATGCAGATCAGATTTATTTATATGCCTGTAAACTTCCAGTAATTGAATTATCATTAAAAATATCATATGGGGAATAAGCAATGCTCTGTGGTATTCACCATTTAAGCACTTATTGCTTTAATTTATCAACTTTGACAATCAGTGGTATGAGTGGTTGTTTGAAGTTTCATTTAAATATTTTGTTAAATTCTACAATATGGCTTTTTTCAGCAAAAAATTTTTAACTAAATTTTAATAGATATATAACTTATATTTTTTAGAAACTTTATAATGATCTGTTCATTGTACCATTCATTTCTCTACTTTTTTGTAATTATATCTTTATTCAATAAATTATATCACAAGAAAAAGCAACAGTATTTAAAAATGGGCGCATTTGAAATTTTTTTAACCTTTTCTTGATTCTGGTTAAATTTTGATATTAAATATTTAAAAAATATCTAATAAAACCGTACTCTGAAACCTAAATAACATGGAAAAAATAAGTTGGATCTGATCTTGTTCATCAACAATGGGTGAAAAGAAATCCAAGACGAAATAATATTAATAGCAACAAAGAAAAAAAAATCATTTTCATTTTAGCAATGTAACATAAGGTTCTGAAATATTCTCAATATATATATATATTTTAATTTAATTGAAAATAGAAAAAAATTATGTTAATATTTTATTTGCTATCTTCAGAAAGATATTTTGAATTTCAAGATAGCATAAAATTCATTCATGTGCTGCAAAATTATTAGAACTTACAGTGAAACAAAGTCAGTATTTCCTTAATTTTTAATAAATTAAAATTAAATTTATAAAAAAATTATTTTAAGTTGCACATTCCCACCTTTCAAAAATCATTAGACTTAAAGAGACATTAGATAATGTTAAAATATATATTTTTGTGGTGTATCTTTATGCCAAATGATGTATAATAATTTGATTAATAATGGATAAAATGTAATGCATGTAATGTAATTCTAATAATGAATCTATTCATCATAAGGAAAGGATAAGTTCTGTAAATCTCTGTCTAATTATCTGTCCCATGAAGCACACATGCACATTCATCTTTATTATTAGTATAGATAAAATTGTTCTTTATTTTGTATATCTTTTCATTTATTTATATCATTATCTGCTACAATTGATTTTTATTTTTAGCATTATTGTTAATTTACTTAAAGCAAGAACTTCATATGCATAGAATACTGTTTTTTCATTACTTTTCAATGCCTAATATTTATTTGAACATCTAGAAGTCTAAATTCTGCCCAAGGTTCAAAACTTATCACATTAACTTAATTTATAAGTTTGCAAATTGTATTATGAGTATGTAGTGCCCTAACACACAACCACACATTCATTCATATACGCAAACACATAGTCATTTGATTATCAGCCTTGGAGTGATTTCGACATTAATTGGCCTGAAATTTCTTTAAGATGATTGAGAGAAAGATCTAAAAGAACATGTTTTCATAATAGTATTCTTTTATTTTCATAAATGAGTCAATTTTAGGAATTGATTTAGAAGATTGATTGATATAACAACTTTTGCTTAGAATATTAGTACAAATATTTTGTTAAATATGGCTTGCAGACAAAAGTATGAAAAAAATCTAAAACTCATTATTCTTCAATGCATTGTTTGACTCAAGCTACATTAAATGGATTATTTGCTTCATTTAGACCAAGTTAGCCTTACTAAACAATATTTATGCCTATTACTAATGATTTACAAATTAGCCATTTGGTCTGAATTTGAATGCATATCCTGAATAAATTCAATCATGTTTACTGTAAACAAAAAGCTGATTTATTGAATTAATGATATAAATATTACAAACAATAATTTCTTTTGCAGTTATGGTTGATTTATTTTTTACTTTAAACTTTTTGCGATAATTTCCAAAAATATTACAGCGCAAAGCTTTTTAAAAAATTCTCTTAAAAATGTCTTATTTTTTCGTTGATAATATTGTTTTAACCTATTGTTTAGTTTTAGTTTAGTTTAGTTCTATTAACGTCCCGTTTAAAGCAATACGAGGGCTATTTTTTGTTTTAACCTATAAATTAAGTTTCAATTTTTAATGAATTTTAAAAGAATACTGTAATTATATTTTCCAACAATTAATTCCTCTCAAAATGAAAGTAGAATTTATCCTGCAAGAGCACGTTAAGAGTGTACCAGTGCTTTGCCGTCACTTTGACAAAAACTCAAACGTAATGATTAAATGAACTCTTATTGCAAATTAAATCGAGAAAAGTGTGATCCTCAGCACATGTAGAAATGGTAGCATAATGTAATGGAATAAAGGTAAGATTTGATATTTTCTACATAATTCCACAACAACTGATTGCAGATCAGAGATATATATACTTCAATGAACAAATAATTGTAAGGCTTCAATACAATAATACGAGTTGCGTGACAATCGAAGTTATAGTTTAAATATGTTTGGCTGAAAAGTTATAAAGAGAGCAAGATACTTAAATATTAAATTGAAAATTTTAGAACGCCTTCCTCATAGTGAGCAAGCTGTTCGCCATAGGCTTGTAGTATATTAATAAAGGCAGAAATAATTGTAGCATAACTTCATTTGGATTCATGAGTTCCAAATTATTGTATTTCTATCGACGCTATGAAGAATCGACAAAGCATTAAATTTTACAAGATTAAAAAATAAATAAAAAACCATGCTATTGTTTTATTATAGATTTTCATGTACTGTCATACAATCAATGCTATAACTCAGATTTCAATAAACTTTAAAAGTTCCCTTTACTCAGACGGTCGATGACCACAACTGGAAATCATGCTACTTTTCTAATATATCTCGATTTGAGAATACAAGAGCATGCACAGATTTTTGAAACAATGGACAGTGAAAATGAAAATTTACAGTGACTTATCATTCATTGTCTTCTTCCTTTTTTTTTTTCACCTTTTAAGATTGCATGCTTGGTTCTTTGGCATAATGCCTCTCATGATGATATTTTAAGGTCTTTGGCATACATACCACATACTTTTCCATTGATGATGATGTTTTATTGGAATCATATATTCCAGCACGATCAACAACATTTCTTCTGAAAATGCAGTTTAAATGCGCAAAGTAAAATCTCTTTGTTTCCTATCAAAATATTTTTTACCTAATTTTAAGATGCTGAAAGGTCTTAGAGGATACCTTTGGTGATTTTCAGACTGGTATAGTCGATGGTAAGTATCCTTCAACTCAAAATACTCAGGGGATTCCTGAAAGGGCAAGGTACTAGATAACATAACATCAGGGCTGGTGTTGCGCAGAAAACAGGACTTGTCTTCGTCATTATAATAAATTAGATTGGGAAAGAGATCCGGTCGCTTCAGAGTTGGAACACATTCTCTACGTTGTTTCAACCTTAATTTTGAAAAGCGGAATTGTTTTGGTTTGTTTGGATCTCGTTTGCTTCCCGGTTTCCTTCCACGCTTTTTTTTCACCGGTTCTGATTCTGTTGTAGCATTTGGTGGCATAACCTGTGCTGGTTGAGGAGACGGTTCAGCCAAAGGGATATCAATTACTTGCTGAGTTTCATTGATTTTTGAATCCTGCTCTTCTGAAGATTCATGAGAAGATAATGCTTGGCAGTTTTCCTGTTTTTCAGGTGGTTGGTCTGTGAAATTTTCATCGATAATGTTACTTTCTTCTTCAGATTTGATTTCACAACCACTCTCATTAACAAGTTCCTGTAAGAGTTCAGTTTATTTATATGATTTGTAATATAATGCTTTTGAAATGTTTTAGATAAAGGTGATAATAACTTATAAATGAACTTATTGCTTGAAATTACCGTATGCAGAAGGGGGGATATTTTTCAAATATCCTTAAATAAAAACTATTACATTCAAACGCAAATGATGAACTAGTTAATAGAATAGTTTATTCTTAACAAAAATGAAGTTAAAAGGAAATAAGATCGATCAAACCAGAAACGAATATTTTTCAGTTAGTGAGGTATCAATCACCAGAAGTTTTAATATTGGTACTATTCCATTAGTAGGGCATTCTCTTTTGAAATTTCTTGATGGAATTGCTAAAATGTAAAGAGGTAACATTAATATTTGGCAAATTTGTTATCTGGTCCCCTGATACTTTGAGGGGGGGATTAGGGGAATTTTGAAATTCCAACTGAAAATTTCGTGAACGATGATGCTTCAACTTGATTATATTATCTTTAAAATTTTGATTGATTGTATAATTTCAACAACATCGTAACGAATGCATATATGAACGTTGAAATTGAAGCAATGAATGCAAAGTATAGCAGGAAAATATTTTTAAAGATTTGTTTTGAAATAAAATTAGTATATTATTGAAAAGCTACTTTTATAATAGTGTAAAAGCAGTTTTTTCGAAGTTATGAAGGCTTCCACTCCATTAATACTAAATATTTAGAATACTAAATATAAGAAAATGAAATATTTGCTCTCCATTTAATTTTAATTAAAAAATTAATTAGTATTTTAAATCCCCTTTCCCATTGGGTATTACCTTCTAAAAAGTAATCACATTGCCAAATTTAGTGTTCTATGTCCAAATATCTACCCTTTTCAGCATTTTGAATTATTTAAATAAAATATTTATTAGCTAACATACTATATGTAAATTACGATACTCTTGATTAAAGATCGTACACAACATCCTACAAACTGATAATGGAGCATAGAACTATCAAATTTATCACACAGTTACTTCTTAGGTAATAGCTTAGATCGCTTAATGGTTAAATCGCTTAGAAAGGATTTTTAAAGAATTTTAATTGAAAATCATTCTAAATTCCAAAAACATTTTAATCAATAATTTCAGATGATTAACTTTTTAGTGATATCAATTTTAATCATTTTTCCAAAGCATTTTAATGTACATTTTACTAAATTTGTGCGTGCCATTTTGTGAGAAATTATATTTATATAACCAAGTATTGCTAAGATATTAAGTATATTTTTGCGTGTACGTTATCTCTGCTGTTAGGTAACGAAGGTTTTAAAAATAATGTAATGCATCAGTTGTGAAAGATTAGTTTGCTTCAATGTTTCATCCCATGTTTCGGGATTTATCATGCAATTTATAAGCAGTATTCAGCCTATAAAGATCAATCATTACGTTAGTTACTCGACAGTAGTTACTTAAATATTAAAGATGGAATACTTTAAGATAAAAATAAACAAATGGAATCGAGATAAAAAAAGAATAGTAATAAACATTCAGAGCTGGGAAATTGGTTATAATGCTACAGACAGTGATAGTTCAGATTATTTATATCTAGATACTATAATTTAGTGGATTCTGTTCATCCACAAATCTGTAATATCATTAGCTATATTTCATTTATATCTTTTCATGTAAGTATTAGAAAATAAAGTGCTGTAATCATCAGAATATTTGGTCTCGAGTCTTCGATAAATCTCCTCATTTTAGATGAAAAACCCACTTTCGGAATTATATTTATTTGTCTGTGAAGACGGTGATTCAAATTTGAACAGGAGAGACGAAATTTGATATCAAATTTTGACCCCATTACCGTAGATCAAATTTTAAACCAAATCCATCTAAGAAAAACCTGCCCATGCTTATTTGAACCTGATATCTACTTTCTAGTATACGAAGTGTAGAAAAATATTATGATCATCAAAAAATTCATCCATATTTTGATAAATCTCCAAGTTTTATATCTCTTCGAGTTCGAAAAACAGATTTTTGAAAATGCCTGTCGGTGACAAAGATTACACAAATATGATTTGAGCTAGACAGATGAAATTTGTTACCTGATATTTAAACCAAATTTGTAGATTTCTATCAAACTTTAGGTAAAATCCGTTTTGAGGAAGTTTATTCAGCTATCCGAAGATACAATAACACGATAGCTACAAAACAAAGAGAGCTAGATGTGAAATTTTAGAGAACTAAAATTTTGTATACTGTCTTAACACCCATAACGTAGACATCAAATTTTGAGCCAAATCCAAAACTAGGTGTCGATCGCCTAACATGCTGTACGTAACATGTAAACTCGATAACTCAAAAAAGCAATGATTTATAAATATATTAAATTTGATGTGAGATTTTGTGACTACAAGTGTAGATTTGCATCCAATTTTAGTTTCAATTGGTCCAGAAGAACACATCTAAAACTCAATTTCAGTTTTCGAATATCTTTAACCACATGCCAAAGATTCTTCGCCAAAACAGTCTCCAAGGATATCCCGATAGTTTCTGTAAAAATACTAAATTCACGCAAAATATTAATGTTTCGTAATTCTTGCATGTTAATGCCAGGAAAGGGATTCTCTAGGATACCACCTATATCAAAGAATGTTGAAAGGAAGTTTTGGAGAGACCCCTCCACTGATTCAAAAAACCTAGTTAAATGAATTAAGTATTATTCGTTTCAATGTCCCGAAACTAGCACTTTTCTACTACTGTACATATCTAAGGGATGCTATGCAGAAAGGTGAGCGGTTATTAATTTCATAATTCCGCGAATAACCTCTGATCACCTTATTGCGAAATAAAAATATCTCTTTCATAACGTTTTTTTACGAAATCAACCTTTCCTTCAAATGCCAAAAGCGCGAAGCGTTTCCTAATCCGAGAATGAACAATGGTTTTATTATACGAAATGTCGATCTGTATTAAACTTTGTACCAAATCCTTCAAAGCTGTTACCATCAATAGTCTGTGTAAAAGTGTCACCGCCTCGTATAAAAATGTAGATTACGGATAAAATCGCGAATGCTTTGTATGAAATCAGCGAATAGTTATGAAATATAGAATATTGGCGTCAATCTTGTAATTTTACTGAATCTATCGTGCGGAAATGTATTTTGGACGATTTTTTTCCGATCTAACGAAAACAAAATTTGACATTGAACTACAATTTAAGCCATAAGGTCACAATCCGAATTTCATTGATGTGTGTATGTCAATGTATTTATAAACTTTCGCATTTTCATGCATGAAAAAGTACAGCCCAAGATTGTATATTTTAAATGCTACACTTTATTTTTAAATTACTTTTTTCCCAAGCAATAAAAATTAAAATTTAATTACAGTTGTATTCGAATTTCATTAACCTGAGTCGTTAAATTTATGAATTAATTGCATTTACATACATACAAAGAAACAATCTTACAGCTATCAGCTATTTGATAGATATGGTTCAAAAATTCTAATTTACGTTTTAGATGTTAAAATTGTATAGCAAATTTTATTACCCTATTTCTTTTTTTGTAGTTACCAAGGGTTCAAAATTTGAATGAAATCCATATATTTGGTTTAAAGTCCATATTTCAAGTTTCATTTGCCTACCTCGAAAAGTCATAAGATTCCTATTTCCATCTCAAAAAACCCACCCACGGTCTAGAAAGTATCTGGTAGATCAACGTTACGGGGAACAAAATGGCCGAAATCAAAATTAGAAATCTTGATCTTGAGCGGTTCCTACAAGAAAACGAAGAATTGATCTCCCCAGACCCAAGCCCAACTGAAATTTTCTCCCTATCTCAACCTATCTCTTCTCAAGGATATATTAACTTCAATTAATTTCATCTATTCATACTCGCAATCAAACACCCCCACCATTGTCATATTATTGTATATAGTTACTTTTTCTGAGTATCGTACGTAATTTTTTTTTCTTACCTAACTTTCCCACCTATGTACTTTAAACAGACAGGGAACCCTAGAGATTCCAAGTTTGGGGATATTCTGTGGTGAAAGAAAGAAAGTGTTTACAGAAAAACTTAATTCCCAAAATGTGTTTTTCGAACTCAAGGAAGTCTGCAACATGAAAATCTGTAAAAATTTGGAGTTCGAATGTTTTGATGATTCCAATACTTCTACATTTCTTATATGAGAGAATAAAAAGGGTATTGTATTGCCTAAATATATAAGAAAGTCGAGGGGAGAAAAAATGTACTTTATAAAATCGTATAACATAATAATAATCTTACGTTTAGAGAATTTAAAAAAAAAATCTGAGGCAAAGGTGATTCAAACTATTTGTTAATTACATTTTCCATTCCATGGAATTGCAAAAAACTCTCAAGAAGTGACTTTTCGACTTTCTCTGCCAATTTGAATTTTCAGTTTAGCTAAGTCATATAGTGAAGATGAATCGAGAAATGTTTGGATCTTTTCAATCTATTTGGTGTAGTGGGAAATTTGATACGAATCTACGACTCTACTATCAATGCTACATATTAAATTGCATTTTTTTTTTTAAATGTTTATATGCACATGAGCGAAAATACTTGATGGATTACCATTGGTGGATTTAGTACGAAATTGGTGCAGATTTAGAATTTGGAGCAGGGAGCTTGAATTTCGATATTCATCTGAGATTTTTAATTAAAGAAATAAGGACTATATATTTCCTCGGTACACAGTTTTGATGCAAAATCCACTGCAAATGTACAATACCAGTGATAAAACCATTGACTGAATTTCATCAAACCGATTAGTTTCGTTTTTGAGTTACGGTGTGCTTGCACTCGACCAGTTATAAGACGGCCAGTAAGTAGGCAATGCATGTGTAGAAAGACTAAAATAGGCTGTTCAGTTCGGCAAATACTTGCCCTTACAGGAAGCAGCATGAGACTGCAATACATTTTTTTCTTATTTCGCATGCGTTTTTAGAATATGTTTTTTTTTTTTCGGCTTGAAAGATTTATCACTTATCATAATTTTATTAATTCCGACATTTTTTAGATTATGTTCTTTTTAATTAAAGGTTTTTTTTATATTTTATTTGTAATTTTTTTCAGTAGTTTTCTAAATGCAGGTCTGTTGATCTTTTTCCATCATGTTTCTTTATGTAAATATTCATCATTTTAAGGCAATAAGCATTGAAAAAGAAAAATTCAGAAAAAAACAGCAATTTGTAACCAAGCATGGAATTCCCGAATCAGTCATGAAATTCTTAGAAACATAAATCAGTTCCTTTCTACGCATGCGTTTTCTTACAGACTATCTTATAATTCTGAATATAAACCCACCTTTATCGAATTCACCCGCATTCAGACATGCCGTCAGCTAGTTTTTCCTTTGAGTTTCGCTATAGATCAATACCACAGGTCGGCTCTATCCCAGTTAACGGTACGCTCTGTTTTGGCGATTTTTTTGGCGCCATTTCTCGGGCGATATTTATTTTCTCCTTGGCAACTTCACCCTTTCTCTCCCGTTAAAATATGGTAACCTCGTAATTTGCTATGTGATGTCATGATGATGTAATTCTTGTTTCATCCAATTATATTCAAAGTTGTAGGAAGTAAGTTTGAATTTCAAAACTTTCATTGTTTCATCCAATTAGTTTGAATTTCAAAACTTTCATCTGTTCATCCAATTATATTCAAAGTTGTAGGAAGTAAGTTTGAATTTCAAAACTTTCATCTACATTTCAAACTGTTTCAATCTGTGGTGTGGTACAGTTCTGCGTATCTTCAATCGTATTTATTTCAAAATTTTTATTTGTTTAATTTTATAGTAGTTAAATTTTTGTAATTTCTGCAAAAGGAGAGAATTAAAAGGCTGCAAAAGGAGAGAATTAAAAAGTAAGTGTTTATGCCTTTCTTGATTTAATGAAAGTGCTTTTTGTCTTTCTAAAATTTTTGTAATTAATTGTTGTTTTGTGATATTTTCTTGTTTTTGGTGACTATTTTCGGAGCACGACTCCATAGAATTCACGCTCAGTTTCTAGGTCTAACACGAAGATACATTGACCGCTCGCCATCGGAACATCGTCGGCGTCACGTTTTCCGATGTTGCGATGGCAAACGGTCGGTGTCCACCGTTAACGGTCTGCGTGTTAGGCTTAGGTACTTGGCGTGTGCTTCGCGGAGTCGTGTTTCGCCAATAGTCGCCAAAAACAAGATGGCGGACAAGGAGCGTACCGTATATTGGGAATTAACCGCTACAGTTTCAATCAATATTCTGCGCAAGGTAAATCCATACTATTGTCTATTTTAAAATTCTACGCTATACATTACAATCTTATTACTTATAATATATAGTTTTTTGTTAATTTTCAACGAAAACATTGCAAATAATACCAGTATAATATATATAATACGACTCTCCAAATTTGGAGATATTAAACGCCGCCATTTTGTTCTTCTACTTTTATTAATAACATTTAAGTTTTCAGTTAGTTATAAATGATAGGCTTAACATAGTATTCTTTGAATAAAAATCCGCATGAAACTATTTTTCAATTTTCAGTTAGAATTCCAATTAATGCTTAGTTGTCAAAAATAAAATTTCTAATGGTGATTTTTCGTCATTTACAATTTTTTATTGCAATCCAAGATGGCGGATTTTTAGAGAACTTTTGGATGATTAGCACGATTTTGGCATGCTTGATTATAAAATATATACAGTAATGTTAAGTCTTACCCAAATTTTAATTACTAACATCAATGTAATCTATATTTGTAATTAATTAAACGCATTAATATCATCATCAAACGTATTTTTTTCAAAGCGATAATTCACTGAAATAGTTCTTAGTTTTAATACTGTTATAAGTGCAGACGAAAGAATCTCCGATGTAGCAATGGAATATAATAGGAACAATATTTTATTCTAGAGTCGTTTTATATTAATTTTCATTGTGTGAACCTTAATTATTGTAACACTTATCTATATATCATTATTAAGCGATATATCTATTATTATAATACTTATCTATATTAAAATCATGCAAAAACTCTGTCTCACCAAAGTACGATGGATTTCAGATAAAAAATCATTCCTATCCTTTAAAACTCCAGATTTTCTGGTGACTTTATCCAATAAATCACATCGATCTCTTTGAAAATATGTATTGGAGAATTCATGCAAATCTGGATTGGCTTTATAAGATTGCTTATGAGTATGATCATAAACTTTTCGGAATCCATACAAATTTAGCTGCCTCACGAAACTGGAAATGTTATCAGTTTTGAAGAAATCATTTTTTGTGCTCATAAATTCTTCTTTGAATAGTGAATATCGAAGTAATATAGATTTTCCATGAGGACTCCAGCTGACAGCTCCACTTTGACATTCATTGGCAATCTTCCACAATTTCTGAGGAAATCGTAATGGTGGAGCACTTGAAGGAGTTTGAGGCTTCGTTGCTTGACGGGAGAACATTGATAAATTAGTATATATAATAAAATAACGGTTTAAAAGTTTTTATAAAATTTTCAAAAGCTGCAGTATGAGAGAAAGATTTGTTTCTATGACAACTTGACAGTATGAATAAATATTCTAATTTTTTTCATCGCACGTGCAAGAAATGAGCTTAATTAGTTAAAAGATTTATTTTTAACTAAAAATATCGGCTTTGCCTCTTTTTCATTTTTATTCTCTTACATGAAAAATTTGCAAATAAATTATTGTAATCTTTAAAAAAATCTGCCGAAAGATTTGGATAAATATCGGTACATCAGACTTTCCTGTGGTAAGTAGAAAATAAAAATCATTTTGCAATACTGTCTGTCTATGAATAAGATCAGGCGCAAATTATCCTGATAAAATATTATATATATTTATATCAAAACTACAGCTCATAATTTGAACTGAAATCCGAATTTTCCCTGTCTATCCATACTTGAGCATATGAACATTTGGCGTAGGTGTTGGTGGAATTGTGCCAATACGTAGGTTGAATTCCGCCAAGGATCGAACCTGCGATGTTCGGGTTTGAAATCCAGTAACTTAACCACAATACAAAAACGGCCACCAATGTTTAGTGGTAGTTACTGGCTTATTAAGATGTCACCACAGTACTCCCCCACCAGTGAGCTCGGTAGAAAGATGAACGATTTTATTGCACCAAGCGTTATGGCTAGAGTATGAGAATTCCTGCTGCGTCAAGTGAGTCTGACGATTTTGCATTGCTGAAGGAGAGATGGCGCCAAGAGAGCTATTGAAAATTCATCACGTCCGAGGTCATCAATTTGGCGTAGGTGTTGGTGGAATTGTGCCAATAAGTAGGTTGAATTCCGCCAAGGATCGAACCTGCGATGTTCGGGTTTGAAATCCAGTAACTTATCCACTATACAAAAATGGACACCAATGTTTAGTGGTAGCTACTGGCTTATTAAGATGTCACCACAAACACAATAGCTGAAAAATGTGACAAACTCGATAGATGAAATATGCCGTATAATTTTTCATTATGAATTTAAAATAGTCGCCGAAAGGTAGATGAAGTACGTTAAGATTTAGCTACCTGTTTCTCTGTGTGTTTGTTTCTATATGAACTTAATATTTTGAACCCACTATAAGGTAGATTTTAAACTTTACTTAATTGATATAAAACTGCCTTCACTTTTTTTCATAATTCAAACTTACGAATTAATTACATTTAATCTTGAGAATTACGTTTTATGAAAGTGCAGGTTTTCTTTATTTGTATGTGAGCACTATAACTCAAAAAACGTGAATATTTTAGAATATTTTTGAGATTTTGACAACAAAATATTACACTCATGTCCAAAATTAAGGTCACAAAAATGTTTTTCAAAGTAATTCTAAATGGCTACCAGTAGAATTTAAACAAATTATATTTCATATATTGTGAAGGACCGGTAACACAATATTAACCTATAAGTGTTACTTAACTGAAATAAAGCGATCAGGCAGTTCGCCAGCATGCATGCTCTCTAAATTGATTAATTATTAGATTATGTAACTTGTTTTCATTGCAAGTTTTTCAGCAAAATATATTTAAGCTTCACATTTTGATAATTATATGGCTTACTTACATTATTACGTAGACTTTAAGCCACTTTGTTCGTTGTGTTATGCATTTCTCGGTAAAATCCTATTTTAGCCCACCTCTGGCGACTTTTTCAAAATCACGCCAATTTTTCAAAATCACGCCAAATTGAAAGTATTTGAAAGTAATCGAAAGTACCAATAAGATTAAATAGTTTTCTAACAGAGTTTAAATCAACCAATGAGGTTCCGTAGGGTTGCCGCATTTCTCTTCAGATGTTGTCAGGGTTGCCATTTTAAAATCATTATCGCTGATAATTTGGCGAGTTTTTAAATTGGCGTCAGAGGTGGGTTAAAATAGGATCGACCCCATTTCTCTTTCATTTTCCACTATCACTCTTAAAATTCAACTTCAAATTAAAGAGGAAGTGATGAAACTACATTTAATATAAAAGCGATTTTTAGTGAATCACGCATGTCTTAAAAATGTGAGAACTAAAACCAAAACTATGAAAGTTATTTGGCAATGAAGTGTTATATTCACTACATAATAATATTCATAATTTATAATAACTCGAAATTATTCAATAAAAATTTCACGAATTCATTGAAAAATTCAGTTTTATCTTTAGAAGTATATAGATGCTGTCTATAATAATGTCTTATTTTTTTCAGTTTATAAGTATATTTCAAAAAGTTATGTAATTTAAACTTTAGACAGTCTTTTGGTCTTAATTATATAATTCTGTTGTATTATTATGTAAGCTTTAAGCAGTTCTGTTCATTCTAATTCTTTTTTCTTACGAACCTGTGGTTTTGCTTTCCCGCGCTAATACTGTCATCGTAAGGAAGACAGATTGACAGTAATATGTATTGAATAGTGAATGAGTGTGACGTCCGAGGTCCCAAGGCTTGGCGACCATCTGGCGATTTGGTGACGAATTTGGCAACAAAATGGAAAGTACCCGAAACATCGAGAATATTTCCGATCCGTCCACTATGAGCCGAGATCCAGCTAGAACGCTCCTGATTGGTCCAGAAAATGTTAGCCCCGCCTACTACCGGCAGGAGGATGCGGTGTAAGTCAGTGTGAGGCAATCGAGTAGTAGAAATCAATCGAATCAATCAGGGAGAAAGAGTAGTAATCGAGTCGAGTCAGTAAAGGAGTAGTAGACTTTTCTCATCATGCAGAATAATCAACATTTCACAACTTCTCATATTAAAGCTGTTGCGATGCCTAGACAGCAACATGAACGCCCTCCTAGATTTACACAAGATAACACTAATAGACATAGCCATACTAATTCATCATCATCTCAAAGATCAACTCTCTCAGAAGAAATTTCAGGCCTTGCTTATATTGGTAATGAATTCCAGCTAGTTTTTACTCCTGAAAATATTGCCGCTTTTAAAAAACTACAGAAAGAATTGTCTTCTCAAGAATCTACTCCTTAAAGTACAACTCAAAACTCTCCAAGAAAATTATCTCAAAACCTGGATGAAGATCAGGGTGCTATGGATACTGATGAATTTAAAACTGTCTCTCCAAAAAAAGCTGCAAAAAGAAATATTCCCACTCCTGAACCCTCAGAAATCGTCCAAAGCAATAAATATTCCATTCTTGATGGCACTTCGAATGAAGATGGCTCTCCTCCAGTCTATACCAAGAGACCTTTTGTTCCTCCAATTAACTTAAAAATGTCTCCCGAATACAATCTCATTCTCCAATAAATTTCTCGTGATTTCTCAGGAACCGTTAATACTTTCAGAAACAATTTCATCCAGATTGCTCCCGCAACAGAAGAAAATAGAATAAAGATTATTGCACTTCTCGACGCCAAAAAGCAAGAATACATTCTCTCAGAATCTCTTGAAGATCGGCCAATAAAAATTGTCATCAGAGGTCTTCCAGTTAATACCAATTTATCAGCCATCCAAGAAGAACTAAGAGCCAATGACTTTCTCCCGCTCAGAGTTTCTCAACTGAAAAACTTCCGAAATAACACCCCATACCCCATCTTCATGGTTGAGTTAAAGAAAAACGAAAAAGTTAAAGAAATATATAATCTAAGATCAATCGCCTTTCTAAAAATTAAAGTTGAACCGTTCAGGAAGAAAAAAAAAGCTACCATGTGTTTTAATTGTGCTGGTTTTTACCATAGTGCAAGAAATTGTAAATGTTCTCCTAAATGTATAAAATGCAACGGCAAGCATGCAACATCAAGCAAAAAATTGATGAACCTGTCTGTATCAACTGTCACCAAACTGGGCACATCGCCTCTTGGCGAGGCTGCAAGGCTTTTCCAATCATCAAAACCAAACCAGAAAATAGAAAATCTTACACTGAAGCCGCCAGAAATAAATTTCAAAATCATCATAAAATACCACTTGAACCTCCCAAGGAAACAAAATCTACCGCTGCTGAATTGATGTCAACTCAAGATCACTTAGACTCCCTCAGAGAAATTAAAGCTATGCTTGCAGAATTTCCTGGAATTCTCATGGCGGCAAAGAAAATAAAACTAGCCAAGACTAAAGAAGAAAAGAAGTTAATTCTCATTAGCGCGCTCCTTGAATAGTTAAACTTCATGCATTCTGAGCTTTCACGCCTCCTGCAGTTACATCGTCTCCTGATTGGTCCAGACAACTCACTCCCAGTATATAGACAACGCCGTCTTCTTTGTTTCCTCACTTTACCAAGACTATTCCTTACTTGTTGAACTTTCTTTCATCACTTTGCTGATTTCACGAACTATTAAGTGTATTTTTCATTCATCCTAAAGTGTATCAACTACTAGATTTACAGATGGTGGGGCCTGCGGCCCCAATGAGCTGTAACCCACTCGTACAAATTCCAGTGTAAGTCAGTGTGAATCGAGGCGGATAAAGTCGATGCGAAGCAGCGGAGAAAAGGGAAAGGAGATCTGAGGAAGAATCAAGTGGAGTCAAACTGAAGACAGAGGAAAGAAGCCGAAGCTAAACGGCCTAGTGTTCAACGAAGAAGACAAGAAGCGCTGTGGAATCAATCGGGAAGACCTAAGAGTGAGAGGTTTTGAACTGAGGAGTCCTGAACGGAGTACTATTGTGTGGCGTATTCTGACGAAGCCTGTGTCGTATCCCATTGTGTCGTCGTCGAGAACGGAGCTGTCCCGAACTAAGGAGTAGTCCCGTTGTGCGAAGTAGTGAGTTGACAGCAAAGGCAAGAAGAGACAAAGGAATAGTTCAGCCTGTTCTGGAGAGACCCAGGAGGTGTAAAGTGAATCATTTAAAGATTCCCTCTCCGGCTGAATCCTGTCTGGCCGCTTTGTGGACATTGTCACTACAGAATTTCTGCCTGTGGACTACTATCTGCAGTGTGTTGTCCTGTGTGTTCGTCTTGGCTGTAAATAGTTGTCTCCTGTACATAGTTGTGTTGTGAATATTTATCGTCTTTGTGCTGTCCTGTCCTCGTCCTGTAAATAAACGTCTGTGTCGTGTCCGTCAACTAAAGGACTAATCATTTTGTGTGTCATCATCATCTCTAACACCATACACAACCACTATATACGAAGTAAAAAACGAACCCGACGGATTAATTTAGAATATAGGAAATCCGTAACAATATAATTCTGTTGTACTATTATGTAAGATTTAAGCAGCTCTGTTCATTCTACATCTTACATGTTTTTAATTTTCTGTCAATGCCTATAAAATTTAAACTTTAAATTAGAGTGGACATATTTAATTGTAATTAATATAAAAACATTTTTTACTGAAACCAACCATGTCTTTTTTTAAATTATGAAACCTGTAAGCATAGTCGTTCGACATTCAATTTGTATGTGTGCACTGCAGAATAGTTTAATTTATGTGATATCTTAAAGAATTATTCAACAACAATTTCTCTAATTCTTCGCAAAATTCAATTTTTAATTTTACTTTTAAAATATTTAAATGATGCAAATGAAAATATTTCGTTTTATTTCAGTTAAAAAATGTATTCATGAAAAAATAACGGTGGCCGCGGTAGCCTGGTTGGTAGAGCGTCAGTCTCGTAACCGAAAGGTCGGGAGTTCTGTCCTCGTCTTGGCCAAAGACCACCGTGTTGGCTAATGGCAGTTGGGGCACGTTAAAATATGTCGAGACTGCAAAGTCCTCTAAGTTCCCATAACAAAACGATACCTCTAGGAGTACTGAATCAGGGATGAGTCGGTCTCTGATTTGGATCGAAATTCCGACTTGCGGATGGATGAATGAGTGTATAAATGAGTTCGACCGCCCCCTGAAAAGGGCTGTGTCGTGTGTGTGAGCTACAAATCAGACTTCTGCCCTCTGGGTGCTCAGGGCGTTTTACCCTCAGAAGCTACTGCACCCCCTTTCCGTGAAAACATGGACACGATAACAATGAAAAAATAATGGACTTTTAAATTTTGCATAGACTTTTTACCTTAAGGTATCATATTCTACAAAATAATTTCCTCACTCCAATTTTTAAATAAATAAATAAACATTTCTATTCGCTGCATTCAAATCTGATCGACTTATTACGATATTAGAACATTAGGCATTTTCTTAATCTAAGCAATCACTCTTGATAAACTCTGGGAGAGGATTGACTTCCTTGAGACCGTTCATTCTGTCATGTGCTGAAAGTTACATTTTTTTAGATTTAATTTGCAATAATAGTTTATTCATTTTTTTAAATTTGAATTTCTGTCAATATGATAGCAACACATTGATAAAAGCTAATTTTTTCCCATTCACGGGCTCACGCAGATTAAATTTTATTGTTTTGCCCAAAATATACTGTTGAAAATTATATTTCAGATATTTCTTCAATAATTTGTTAAAAATAGAAAGTTAAGTTATATGTTAAAAACCTGATACTAATACAAAGCTAATTTTTTAAAATCTTTAATTTGATATAAATTCATGTTTGTGTGGCAGTATTTCCAGAAATTATTGCAGAAAAACGCCAAAACTTCACTCATTTTTAAATTAATTAAAATTATAATTAAAAATAGATTACAACACATCTGCACATCCGAAATTATTCACAAGAGTGAATTTGCGTACTTTCCATTTATCCAAAATTCTTTTTTTTTTTTTGGCGAAATTTCTTAACGAATAATAATTTCCGTGGTATAAAGTTTTAAGGTTTTTCTTCTGAAATAAAACACTGTAATGATTTGATAGCTATCAATCATATGAGAGAGCGGAAATCCAGATAAATATTTTATTTACATATTAGTAGGTTGAATGTCTATCGTGAAAACAGCTCAGGGAAAGAGTCATCCATTCATTCCAAGGAAAACACCAAAAAACGCTAACAATGAGTTAGCCAGAACTATTTCCTGGGTCGAGCATAAAAATCGTAGTCAGTAAAATCAAAAGGTCCCTCCTCTCTTACGAGACCAACCGGACTTTATCGCTGTCCAAAGTTCACCTCTTCAAATTCTATCCATCCACGACAGCTTTCCATAGGCCAAACGCCCAGCCAGAATTTCACTGATTTGTGGCTCCACGTGACGTGGGATCTGACAATCAATGACGTGTTCTAGCAATGGACCACTCTGGAACACTTTTCCGTGATATTTCTTCACAAAGGGACAGTGTAGCTACTAAAGTTTCCAGCTGCTAGATAAGTTTCATTTGAAGAAGCGACAAGTTCCATCCCCACAATGAACTAAACGTGTGATCTAATGACCAGGTGTGAACAGTCGACGAAGGAGATTAACTAATCCCGAAACCTGGTGGCATTTAACAATGGAAGGCGTGTTTACATGTGGTGGGCAGCTGTCAGGAAATGCAGTGAATCGTGAAGGGAAAGGGAAACTTTACAACACTTATATGACTTATAGTTTTCTCATTCATCAGCTGATGATGTTGACAAGTTTTAATAAATTTGACAAATAGTAGCTTGTATGATGTTTTTGGCATTCTAAATTAAAATCGAGCATCTTCATTTTCGCTTTCATTGTTCTAAGATGAATTCCTTTGTGCGCTATAAATCAAAGAAAGGGATAAAAGCTGCTCTTCTAAAATATATCTCTGTTGTGTAATGTGGTAGATTGCCCTTTAATGATTGTTTTTTTTTAAAATTATTCTAGGTATTTTAATCAGAATCTCTTCTTCATCACCTCAATATTTTTTTTCTGTTCACTCTAATATTTTTAAAAATATTCCATTGGCAGTATAATGACACGAGCTTATTATAATTCTTAAAAAAATCTGAAACAAATCGCACCACTCAAACTTCTTTTAAGAAATATTTATTTAAAATTAAATTGAAAAAAAAAAAAACATTCGCTTTCCTTCCGAAACACAAACTTTTTTCAATCATATCTTTTAAAAAAAGCAATAACGAAAAGGGGGGAGGCGAATCTCGACTATCTTTTCGGAGACGTCACCAATGGCCGCCAAACATCACACCTTTTTGCCAAGATAATGATAGATCTCAATTTAAGTATTATTTGAAATTAGAGCATTTTGTCCACCATTGTGGCAAGCTACCAAAATATTTCAATACAAATATTCTTCATGCAAATTCAATATCAAGTCATAAAATTTAAAAAAGAATTACAATAAAACTTACACATACATAAGCTAAATTAAAAATTGCTACTACATTCTATACTATGCTATTCACATTCTTCAGTAGACTGTTTAGACAGCGCATTTGCATTACACAAATTTGCTTCGTGGACAGAGTTCTCTATCTAGTTGATACCTCTGAAGGGCAAGAGTCCACCGATGTTAACTTTGATGGCTACGGGGCATTCTTAACGATATATGTTAGTGTATTATGTTCAGTGATGATTCTAATAGATACTTTAAAAATCTACGGTTCGAATTTCCTTAAAGTCCACATTATTGCGCAAGCCTCCCTCTCTATCGCCGGCCCATGGGTCTGCGTTTGAATCAATTTCTGACTTGCATATCAGATAGTATATCGCTTTCCGTTGTAACTCTGCACTAAACACGCTTGAATTCCTATTTGAAATACACCAGTATGGATAAGGAATGTATGCTCCATGATGTTGAATGAAGTTTGTAGTTTTGGACAATTTATGTTTTCCTTAAAATGCTTTGGAAGATGTATAACAAACGTGAGGTTTCTCATTCTTATGTAAGCTTAAATATACCTTCTGAGTAAATGCGCTTTTGAAACAGTCAAATCGAAATGATTTCCTTTTCCCCTGAATTAATAAATGTGCCTTTGAAAGTTCTTTTCAAGAAAAAGCATTATCGCAAACATCGCATACATATAGTTTTTCTTTCAGATGGATGAGTAAATTTTTCTTAAAGTGCTAAGAAAAAGCCTTATAACAGGTATTACAAATATGCAGCTTCTCTTACGAATGTAAAATTAATGTTTCCTTTAAGTACTCAGACCAGAGAAAGACTTATGCGGTTTTTCTTTCGAGTGTATCATTTGACGGTACTTAGCGAAATTTATCACCCAAAACTGTATTAAATTTTTTTTAGAATGGCTTGTGATTTATGAGTGATTATAATTTTTCTACCTATCTTATATCTTTGAAGATGTTCATGAGGTAAAGAAACATACGTTGCGATTAATTGTATAAATTCTAAAAGACTGCCGTTATTAGCCCTGGTACCATTTTTCTGCACCATGTAAAGACTACTTTTGTTTCTCAAGGAATTTTATACCATCAAAATGCTCAACAGCCACTCGAGAGAGCGAATTAAATGGCTACAGTAATTTAAAGATATGTGACTCCCTAGCTCTACCATAAAAGTATATTAACAAAAGTATATCATGTTGTAGATTTTTATTTTGATATAATTGATTATTTATGTTTTAAAATATATTAAAAATTTAATTTTTAACTGTTTTACTGTTTGATTACAATAATTTCTAAGAGAGATACGAATAATTTAATTTTAGTTTGTCAATTTTAGCTTCAATTTTAGAACACGTGCCTTTTTTTCTTCGTATTTGTGTGGTAATTCCAGATTCAATGTTAATATCGAAGGTGTACACCTAAATATTCTCTATTATGATCAGTAAAAATGTCGAGTATTCAGTTAATTATTCAGCCCATACATAATTTTGTAATCATTAGACGCATCATATACCTACAAAATTATTTTTCAACTTATAAAAAAACTTTGTTGCTCTGCATGGGTCAATATATCTTTTAGCTATAATAAAATTGCAATATATTGTATAAAAATTAGAAAACCCGTTACCGTTTGTGATAATTATTAATAAATTAAAATTCTGATGAAATGTTTTGAAGAATTGGCTTACCTATGAAAAATATAGTAGGTATGAGTTTCAGAATGACAACATATTAAGGCATGCATTCGTTTCATTATTAGACTAGTCAACCCTGACTGTTTCTTGTTCTGTTCGCTGTATAAAAGAATTTTAATACTGATAGCCTCTTTGCATCACCATCATGTTGCTGGAAACATAACTGCCCGTGTATTTTATCTTCTAATTATCAATGGCAGTTGCATAATTGTATATTTTTTTCCTTATTTTGAGTATGCATATGAAAGATTTCTTTTTTAATCTTTATCTCTTTCAACCGAGATACAAAATCATATGATTCAAAAATACTTTTATTTTAACTTCCGCGCAACAATGCAATGTTTCCAAAATAAATCAAAAAGTAGAAAGCTTCTGTGTGAAGAAGTCAAAGATTATTAAATTAATATCATTAAAAAAAATTTTTTTTTTAATTTCGAGAAGCATTAAAATAGTTTTTACAGTTATATTTACCGAAATAATTGGGAGGAAATGACAGTATTTGCTTAATACGTAAGTAAATATAAATTCTGAAAAAATTCTCTCCAAATTCCATTTTTACCAAGTGAATTCACCATTGTGTAGGAATAATTACAGTACTATTTTTAAAGGCGCATCTTTAATTTCAGTTAAATTTTATTGCTTTTCCTCCTTAAACAAAATTTGGTGTTATATGCTTAATATTTCGGTGAAACTCTTTGAAATCATGGATTTAAAAAAAAATATGTAAAACAAATAAAATAAAAAAAGAAGAGGACAAGAATTGGTATAGAATTACGTGAAAAGCAGATCTCCATCAAGGCATCATATTTGCTCGTAACTGAATTATTTATGTGGATATCGAAAATAAGCATTTTCAGCGTTTGAATTTAATAACATAAAAGCTGCAATCCGATCAAAGAGGATACGACCCTATTCTTTTATTATTTTTTTATTATTATTATAATTTCTCCCATTCACAGCGTTTCCCCCTTTCTATTCTTGATTGATTATGAATTTTAGGATCGGCTCTCATTGTTAAGATAGAAACACATTTAGTTCAGTAAATACTCACTTCCTTTTATTAAAGAACATTTTTACAATGAAAGGTACATTGAAAGTTTTTTAAAGTATTATTCACATGAAACTTTTTTTAAAATGGTATCAACTGTTATTAATTATTCTCTGTAAGAAAGAAAAAAAAAAAAGATGAAAGGTGCAGATCGCTGATTACACATTATTTTGAATGTCCAATTTTAGAATAGCTGCAATTATACAGATGTCAGGATGTTTATATTTTATTTTGCTGAATTTCAGTTAATTTTCTTTATCAAAACACAAAAAGATTTTATATCAACTCCTGATAATCAAAATGTTTGAAACACAACAGTTTCGAATGTAGCTTCTAAATTAAAAATTTTTCACTGTAAAGAACTTTAATTTATTCTCTCATTGTAGTCATTGATGAAAAGAAATTTGCAGTTTAAATTAGAATTCATCATGATCATGGGTTTGTGGTGACATCTTAATAAGCCAGTAACTACCACTAAATACCTGTGGTCACTTTTGTATAGTGGATAAGTTACTCGGCTACAAATCCGAAGACTGCGAGTTCGATCCTTGGCGGAATTCAACCAACACATTGGCACAATTCCGCCAACATCTACGCCATATTGGTGACCTCGGACGTGATGAATTTTCTACAGCTGTCGTGGTGCCATCTCCCCCTCAGCAACACAAAGTCGCCAGACTCACTTGATGCAGCAGCAACGCTCACACCTTCAGAAGAAAAACCCTAGCAACCGTAAAAGTAGGTGTCAGTCGGCTTGAAAACGGGATATTCCATTATATTTTAGTGGTCAAGGAAAGGTAGTATTTCTTTTGGCGCCAAAAGAACCGGTTAGAAGTATCATTATAATTAGAAGAATCGCCGATTAGAAGTCTCATTTTGCTTTGTACTTCGGTCCATGCTTGACGATCATATTTTTTATATTTTTCTCAATTCTATTTCTTGTTTTGCTCCAGCAATCTTTGATCTCTGCTGTGAAGAAGAATCTGTCATTTATTTTAATTTTATTGTAGATTTGCTTTATACAATGACTACATTTAAAAGTGGGAAGACTTTGTATTCTCAAGCACGCGCTATAGTGCAGAATGTTACGGTATTTTTCGAACAGGAAAAAAGTGCCAACTCGCTAAAAGTACCAATTTCAAATGTAATCAAGAGGACTGCAGAAGCGACAGGAATTTCAGCTTCATGAGTTTAAAAGATTAAACGGGAAGTGAAATCGCTTTATGATAGTGAAGTCAGCCTTTCGAAACTGTAATATTGATGATTTCGATAAATGTATCATGACAAGAAATACAGGATTTTTATATGAAAGAAAATTGTGTTCCATCTATTTGTAAATTACTCCGGTGTCAGTGTCTTCCAGTATCTTAATAAAAAAAATTAATTTTGAATGGAAAAGAGAGGCGCTGATGAGAATTCTGCATTCGATGAATTTTCGATGGAAAAAATGTATAATCTCTCGTAATATTTCGATCGAAGGACAGAATATTGTGTTTTGGAATTGCAGATATTTGAGAGCAATGAAAAAATTCAGAGAGGAGCAGCGTTCTTTAGTCTACATTGATGAAACTTGAGTAGATGAAAATTTGGCAAACGGAAAAGTGCTAGCGAAATTTCACCGTGTGATAAGGCCTTAAGAATATAAAAGGAATAAATATCTTAAATTTTGTCTATTTATTTATTAATTTATATTTTAATTTTTTGTTGAATTTCGTGTTTTTAATTTTTATTTATATCAAACAGTAACAGATTTATTATGAACTAAACAGTTCCAAATTAACTATTTTATTCTGATTTTAAGTTTATTATTTGAAACTATAGTTTTCACCTTATTCAAAACTAATAAATTCTAGTGCGAAACGGTGTGGAGGGGGTAGTCTTAAAACGCAAGCTTTCCACTCTTAAAAACCCATGAATATTCAAGAAATATCAAAATATTTTATTATTATCCGATGGTTTTTATTTAATTTTCAGCAGCCTTAGGTCCTAAAAAAATCACTACAAAAGCAATTGAATAAATATCGCTAAAGTCTTTCTTATGCAAGACATTATTTAAAAGCTTAAATAACAAGACATTTCTAAGTTTATCGACAATTTATTTTTATTCGCCACATAAATACATACGTATAAACACAGGCGAAAAGAATTTCTCGCCTAATGGAGCGCGCTTAGTTAGCCAAATGTTGTGGTGTGCTTTAATGCCTACTGCCACAAGAATATTGACCATGAATGCCATTAATAGACGAGTTAAAGTAAGGAGGAAAATAGGCATTAAACCAGCCCACAACATTTGATTAACTGAACGCGCTTCATTAGGCGAGAAATTCTTTTCGCTTGTGTTTATACAAAGGTATTTATATGACAAACAAAATTAAATTGTTGATAAACTTAGAAATTCCTTATTATTTAAGCTTAAAATAATGTCGCATAAGAAAACCTTCAACGATATTTCTTCAACTGCTTTTGTATTGATTTTTTTAAGACCTTTTCACTTTCAATTATATAAAAGCCATTGGATAATAACAAAATATTTTGATAATTTCTTGAAGATACATGTGCCTTTAAGAGTGGAAAGCTTACATTTTAAAACTAAATTCCCTCTCCTTCGTTTTACACTAGACTTTGTGAGTTGTGAATAAGGTGAAAACAAACGATAGTTTCAAGTAATAAACCTAGGATCAGGAAAAAAAATGGAACTGTTTAATTCATAACAAATCTGTTATTGTTTGATATAAATAAAAAGTAAAAACACGAAATTCAGCAAAAAATTAAAATATAAATAAATAAATAAATATGCAAAGTTAAAGATATTTATTCCTTTCATATTATTTTAAGAACTAACGAAGTATTTATCGGAATCTTTGTAATAATTCATACACCTCAAAATTCGTTACCCAGTCCTCCGTAGCACTTATAGATATACTAGCCGCCTTTGGCGACCAGCTGGTTCGCCATGAGTAATGCGTTCTAAAATTGTCAATTAAATCACATATTCATTAGCCGAAATTTAAGAAATAGTTAAAGTTAAAAGATTCAGTTATTAGTAGTTAAAGAGTCGGTAACTTTATTCGAAAAAACTTTTTGAGTTTAATGCTCTAACAATTTATCGATTATGCTTACAAAATATTAAAAATGTTTTTTTTTCGGTGATGTTGCCAAAATGTTAAATATGTTTTTTAAAGAAAGCGAAAAAGGGGAAAAATTATTGAATTAATGATACAGATATTACAAACGATTATAGAAATATGCCATTAAGTCGGGATTTCAATGCATATCCTGTCTAAATTCAACCAGGTTTACTGTAAATAAAGATAATTTATGGAATTAATGATATAGATATTGCAAACGATCATAGAATCCATTGTCTTGCATTTATTTTTTAGAAGATATCTCATTTTATATTTACGCTATTTTATCCAGTCACATGCTGAAAGTTGTATTTCTTTAGATTTGATTTGCGATGATAGTTTTTTTTATTTGAACTTCCGGCATTGTTTTATTTTATTTTATCCAGTCACGTGCTCAAAAAAACATGGTTAAAATATTTCTTTAAAAATTCGTTAAAAATAGAGGCTTAAGTTATACATTAAAACAGCTGATTTATTTAATTAATAATATTGTAAAAGTCACAAAAATTTTTTTTGCATTTTCTTTTTTTTTTTAAAGAAAAAACATATTTCATATTTATTTCATTTCATACAGACACGTGCTGAAAATTGCATTTTTAAATGTTTAATTTGCAATAATTATTTATTTTTTTAATTTGAGTTTTTATCTATCTGATGGCAACCTATTGATAAAAGATAATTTTTCCCCTTCCACTCGTAACGTGCTCCTGCAGATTAAATTTTATTGTTTTGTCCGAAATATATTGTTGAAAAATATAGTTGAAATGCTTCTTTAAAAATTCATTACAAATAGAAGCTTAAGTTAAATGTTAAAATACTGATTCTATTAGAAAGCTAATTTTTTTATCTTTAAATTGATGTTAAAATCATGTTTATCCGATAATATTTTCGGAAGTTATAGCGGAAAAACGTCGAAATTTCGCTTAAATTTTAATTAATTCAAATTCTAATTAAAAATTCGAAAAAAGGGCTCCGAGGTGCACATTCCCGACCTCCAAGGTATACATGTACCAAATTTGGTAGTTGTAAGTCCAACGGTCTGGCCTGTAGAGCGCCAACACACACACACACACGCACACACACACACACATTGAGCTTTATTATAAGTATAGATTACATATAACGTCATTTCCAGAAATTTGAAGAATAAATATTTCCAAAGAATTTTAATAAATTAAAATATAACTCAAAATTATTTGGCCGGCATCTATTACTAACTGAATATATAAGCGAAATAATTTTACCCAAATATCCTGATATAATTTAGTTGATCGAACAAATTAATACCGTCAGATATTTATTTATTTTTTAAATTAAATAGCAATCAATGTGTACTTTTTTGAAGTCATTATTGCAAGCATGGACCGAAATATAAAGTAAAATGAGACTTCTAACCGGCGATTCTTCTAATTATAATGATACTTCTAACCGGTTCTTTTGGCACCAAAAGGAATACTACCCTTACCTTCACCCCCAAAATGTAATAGAATATCCCTTTTTCAAGCCGACTGACCCCTACTTTTAAGGTTATTAGGGTTTTTCACCTGACGGTAAGACTGTACTTCCCTCTTCATTTAGACTCGTCTACTTACGGCAACCATGCTCAGGGTTTTTTTCGTGACGGTAGGACAGTACGCTAGCCATAACGCTTGGCGCAATAAAATCGTTCATCTCTACTGACTCACTGGTAGGGGAGTATTGTGGGGATATCTTAATAAGCCAGTAACTGCCACTACACACCCTTGGTAGTCTTTTGTATAGTGAATAAATGACTCGGCTACAAATCTGAAGATCGCGAGTTCGATCCTGGGCAAAATTCAACCTACACTTTGGCACAATTATGCCAACATCTACGCTAAAGGTTGTTCTAATTCAATCTTTCATCTGTCTTTATCCGAATACTTGTATTCAAAACAACGAAGCCTTGAGAACGATTCCTCTGAAAAAATTTGTTTGTAAGTACGGCACTCGAATTTGCGCAAAACAGGTACACCATTGGAAGCGATATAATTCATTCTAGTTAAAACGAAACTTCTCCTAAAAGTTCCAGTTTGTAGACTGGATCCGAAAATATGTTATGGATTTGATAATTCAGTTTGAGGATCCATTCGTCGGACTCGTTTTAAAATCATTGATGGATCGGAGGAATTTCAGATTTGATTGAATATCTGCAATTAGTGTGAACAACTAGTCTTTCTCTGTAAACTGGATTCTGAAATTATTCAGTATTTTAAACATCGGATAAATCAAAATTAATAGAATTCAGTCATTGGCACATGATATTAAAATTAATTGTAAGTAATTTTCGCTTGATTAGTCGAAATTTTAAGGGATTTTTTTATAAAAATGAAACCTGGTTTACGTTACTAATTCTATGGATGCTTTGTTGAAAATATAGTAGCTATTTCCTTAGTTGATGAAAAATGCGTGAAATTTAGCTTATATTTTTCTGAAAGTTGAAAGTTTATTTTTGTTTTCTGCTTATTATAAATGCTCTTATTATAATATTATTATAGTTAGTTGTGATTTTAATTTATCCTTGTGATTCCATCAGAAACATATTTAAATCTAAAGCATAACATCTGAATTCGGTAAAAGTTTAAAGTTGTGTGCTTCATTTCTTGGCGAATTTTTTGACGCCAAAAGCATTGCTAAGGGAATTTTCGACTGATAAATTAACAATAATGAAAGAAAAACACTATGGAAACCAGAAGTACTTCATTGCTAAAATTTGTAGCCAATCGAAGGGGCACCCAAATCTATACTAAATGAAAAGTCCTTTGTATAGGTTAAAAGTATGTGCGATATGCATATATATATATATATATTAGTGATATAGTTATTAAAAGAAATGCCCCTTGAGAAAAAAAGTTAAAGTAAAGTTTAAGGTACGGACCCTCGCCAAATTCTACAAAATTGAATGACCCTTCCTGAACAGACCACTTTAGGTTTGCCATAGGACAGCCACCGGTCAAGCAAGGGTTACCATATTTAGTTATATATCGCCAAGAAAAATTCAAATTTGGTGCCTTACCTTTAACTTTACTTTAGCCCGAAAAAAATGTCAAAAGTATTTTTTTTGAATATTATGTACTAATTTACTGTCACTAGAAAAACCAGTAAAATCCTGTTTTAGCCCACCTCTGGCGACTTTTTCAAAATCTCACCAAATCGAAAGTATTTGAATTAAAAGGTTAAGGAAAAAGAATTCTTACCTTTCGCCAAAAAATTCTTATTATTCGCCAAAGGTGGGCTAAAATAAGATCGACCCAAAAAACCCTAAAAGTAGGGAGCAGTTGGCTTGGAAACAAGATATTTTATTACATTTTGGGGATGAAGGACAGGGCTGTATTTCATTTGGTGCTGAAAAATCGGTTAGGAAAGGGATGTCTGCGTCAACACAAGCGAAATGAATTTTTGGTCTAATGAAGAATATTTAATTAGCCAAATGCTGTGGTCTGTTTTAATGCTTACTTCCCCCTTATTTAGCTTGTTTACTGATGACAGCCATGATCAGGATTTTTCTCATGACAGTAGATCAGTTCAATATTTGGTCAATTTAAAATTAAATCCATTCCATTGCTAAAATCTGAGTTTTTTTCTATAGATTTGTGCAAGTTGTAATTCTGATATTCTTCATTGCAACTGTGAAAGTTGTTTTTTGCATAAATTTGAAGTTTCTAAAATGGCTGATATAATGATTTTTTGAAATATTGACTCGAAATAGTCTCAAATGGTGAGAAACAGGGCCCTAATTTTAAAATTAACCACATTTCTGGATTTTTGACCAACTTTTTGTACCAATGAATTCCTATTAAACATATTTCACTAAAGATCACGTTTCAGAAATTACATTACATTGTGTTTAACAATCAGCCATTACCCAGTGTTATAACTGTTTCCAAATCTATAAATAATATTGGAAGAAGAGTTTGGTCCTTTTCTAAGAAATTAAGTAAGTAGTATTCCATTACCATTGAAGAATTATTCTATAGTCATATTAAATGTTATTAAAGTAACTTCAAGCAAATATGATTTAATCAATAGATTCTTGTATCCATTTGTAGAATTAAGAATACTAGTCTTTTTTTTTTTTTTTTTGGTTCTGAATGAAACTAATATATTTTATAGTTTCATTTTCTTTATTAAAGTGCAGTTTTTTTTATTGAATTTTTGTAAAAAAGTTAATGATTATAACTATAAGAAAAAGATGAGCACAGTTTAATAAAATGGTCTGCTTACATTAAAATATTAAAGATGAAGTGTAGAATATTAATTTTGTGATTATTATGATGTACTTTTTTTTCAAATAATTTATTATTTCTTTCATTTATTTTTGTTTAATAGTATTTAAAAAATATATATAAAAAATTAAAATGTAATTGAAAAAAAACTTAGTAAGACAAATATTAGAAGGTTCTTTATTATGAAAATTCTTTTTAAACTTGTTTTATATTTGAGGTAATACAGGGAATATAGCATCACAGACATTCAAAGTATTCAAAATGATAATGCTGTGAATCTGAAATCGGATCGATTAATGATATCCTTAAGTTAAAAATTTTTTTGGATAATTTCTTTCATGAAGTAGGAAAGAGGGATTGGAATGTATTTGTTTTGTTTATAGAAATGAAATGTTTCTGGGCTACAATTATAATGGTGGTCATTATTATTTGAGCAAGTTTATTTTCCCTCCTGCACTTTTATATCAATGTTTAATGTAGATTACTTCTTTCAAATATAAATTATTCTTATTTGAAGTGACTTGTTTAGGTTCCTTTGAAATTTTAATGTGAAAGCCATATTGATAATTCCATGCAATTAACTTAATTTAATAATTAAAAATTTATGGAATAAAATTTTCAATGATAAATTTTTTTGTTTAAATTTGTATTTTTAAATGAAATTTCTGAAATGCTTTTAGTAGAGTTGGAAGCATATAAAAAACAGTTGATCATTTGTTTAAATTTCATAACACAAACATATTTATAATTAAGTGAAGTATTTATTTACCAGAATTTCCAGTTATAATTAAGTATTTAAGAACTCTTTCCTAATTATATAAAACAGATTTTGTTTCCAATGAATTTTTGTTTGAAAGTTTGTTGAAAGTTTTCTTTGTAAAATACTTTTACAAGGTAAAAGAAGATTATGTTATCTAATAAAAGTGAAAGAAATACATTACATCAAAGACTATGCAATATAGTGAGGTGTGCATTTCATTTAACTTTTCTAATAATTATAAATTGTTAGCCATTTTTAATTTATACAGTTTTATGTTACAAAATTGTATTGTATTTGTATGTTTTATTTGTTAATTAGCCAAATATTTCTCAAAAGAGTATTTATTCTTAAAAATCTTTTTCAAATGTTACTATTTTTGCTTTCTGCTATGCATATTATAGAAGTATAAAAAATGATATTGGCAGGAAATATATCATGTTTGTATTGTTTATTTTAAATTCATAGTTTGACGAAGCAAAGCCTTGAATTTAAATTGCTTTGTCATTTGGAGAAAATTAAACAATATATTAACTTAAGAATTTAAGAAATATAATTATAAAGTGCTGAAAATATTGCATATAAAATAAATATATCTTGGCATATTACTTTGATGTAGAAAGTTTGGAAATTGAATCATAAGCTGAAATCCATGGAAATTTGATTGAAAAATTTAAATCGAGTTTTAGTGGAAAATTTTGATGTTAAATGCAAATCTTTACTAACGGGTACAAAAATTTTCATTTCTGTAATATTCAAATGATGAATTTTTTCTGTTATTTTCCTGGAAATATTTTTAAAAATTTTAATAAAAGGTTTTTTGCTTTGTTCTCTTTATATTTTGAGTATGTTTGGATTATTCCATCAACCTGTCAACCCTCGCTAAAATATACGAAACCTTTGGTGCTGTCATAATGAAAAGCAGTGTGGATATTGGTGCAGAAGCTACCTTTTGATGAAAATAGTCGACGGGTTAATCCTAAAGCACCAAATTTTGAAGTTGTGATCTATATATATATATATTAAGCATATTCCTTCAGGTTTTTTGAGCTTTGAAAATTGTTTATGTTTCAGAAAGCACATGTTAAATTTATAGAAAAAAATGTTGAATTTTACCAAGCAAAATTTAAAGAAAAAATGTTGAATTTTTCTAAAAAACTAAAGATTTTCGTCTTTGTAATTTTTAGGTATAAGAAGCTTATGGAAAAAAATTATATAAACAAAATGAAAGTATTTATTTTGTTTTATTGGCATATAGGCATTAATGTATTAAAACAAACCAAACCATATTTATTTCATTATATTCAAAAATAATTTCCATGATTTATTTTTATTATTATTATGAATGTTCCAGAAATATTTTTACTTTCTAAAATAAATCTAAAGCTTTTTTTTATTCATATCTATTATTTGGAACCTTTTTTTTTTTTTTCATTTTCAGTATGGAAGCCCTTATAGAGAAATGGTGTAATTTCTCTCATTCACAACATCTATGTTTCCATAATTGCTATTTTTTGTCTATTTATGTGTTTCCTTCTGTTGGATTGCATCTTCTACTATACAGTGTTTCAGCACTTTTATTGAATAAGCATATTAATTTACAATTTTATTTATTTAAATATCTTATAACAGCTGGTGTATTTATTTATATCCTTATTAAACCAATTAAGTAATGTCAAATAACTTTTAATTGTTACGCGTGTCCACTCAGACTTGGATATTATTTATATAAACAGTTTTATACAAAAGTAAAATAAAAGTTGTGATATTGTAGGCTTTGCCAGAATTTTTACTATCTTGTCGTGCCAATACCTTCTAAATACACAAGACTGCTGATTTCTTGATGTAATTAATGAACATATTCACCAACTGTAATTAAAAATCAGGTGCTGATTATTCACTTTCTACTGGTCAAATCAATAGAATAAACTGGTTATCTAATTCCCCTTGTTTTCTACTATTTTTTGATTATTCAACTTTGGATGATCAGATTCTGATATCTATTTTTCTGACATAGTTGCCAATTTGTGATGAATTTGAGATAAGAGTTTAGTATTTTTAGACTAATAAAGAATTTTATGTCATTGTTTTCTTGTATGTAGACGAAAGTTGATCATTTTTGTTCATCACAAAAGAAATATTAAAGCAGTGTTTTGAAGAAAATAAAAATTATATTCACGTTAGGGTTTTATATAAGGTAATATATTTTTACTTTGAAAAGAAATCCAGATTATATTACCAATACACTGTCAATTAGGGTATTATTTTTTTGAGTAAAATTAATCCATAAAAATATTTAAATATTTTATTCAATTCTACAAAATTTTGCTGTTAAGTTTAATTTAAAATTGATTTAATTATCTATTCATGAGGTGGAATTTGATATTTTTGAATTATATAAGTAATTGCTCAAAAATTCCAAAATTGTGTATCCACATTAAAAACTTATTCACATTGTTGTATGTATTTTAAAGTTATTATACAATAACAAATCTTTAATTGCTCTGCATAAACAAAACAAAAAAAAAATGAAATCATGTTTATTCATCTCTTCTTAAAATATTACTTTGTAGTGCTGTATACTTAAGCTATAAAATTTATTAAATATTATACTGCTTTCTGTAATTTTTTTATTTCAGATTAATAGCAAATTTTGTTGATTTCTATTGTTTTAGCAGTGATAAATAAATTTGGTGATGGTTTACAGCATTAATTTTTACTCAATAAAAACTTTCCTGCATGTTTTGTTTCTTTGGCATCCTCTAATTATACTTTTTCAAACTTTAATTAGAAAATTCTCTGAATTAAATATGTGTCATCATAATGCACTTCTTTAATTACTGTTTTTAATTAATTTATTTTTTAATGGGAAACCAATTTTTGTATCGCCTTTATTCTGTATTTTTCATTTCGAAATTGTAGAGACCTTTGATTTTCCACTTTGAGGCTACCTGGATATTTTAGCAAAGACCCCACTTAAAAAAAAATATATGTATCGCTAAGCTAATATATTGTATCATCGTATATTAAATATATTATATTTATTATGGAAATTAACTACACTTTTTAATTGTTGTTTGA
>JAPMOQ010022274.1:1634168-1656596 GCA_026543055.1 Argiope trifasciata
ATATATATATATATATTAATGAAAATTTGAAGTTTAGGATTTAAAAAGAAAATGCTTACTTCAATATGTAATAAGCAATTTCTTTTATCAATATATTCATTTCTTAATTCATATATTCTTAAATTGTTGAATTCTACAGAGTATTATTTCATACTACCAGTGGTATGTATTTTGTTTCCGCATTCGATGAATACACTAAATCGATGTTTACTGGATTATGAAAAAGAAAACGGACGAAAGGAAAACATTCAGAGAAGGGATACCATTTTAAGATAATGGTTAATGAAGGTTTTTTTCACTCGTCTTTTCAACGTTGGACACTGTATTGAAATATTGGAATGGTTATTCTGAGGGAGTAAAATACGAAATATGCCGAACTGGTTGTAACTCGGAAAATGTCTGAACTTCTTTTACATGTAGTATTCTAAATAGCTATAAATTTATTTTTAACTACTCCTGGTAACTTTATGTCCAGTTCTTTATGTTGTCTTAAAGATTACGCAGATTAGCTCCGAACAACGAAGAATAAGAATACTGTATGGTGTGTAAAAGAAACATATATCTCAGAGATGGAAGATGTTATTCTAAAAACACACATGAAATATAGTGTGTAAATGAAATGTATGTTAACAAGCCGTTTTTATTCTTATTGTCGTGAAGAACTTTTCTTTTAATATTCTTTGTAATATATTGTTTCGTGCGGTCTTTTTGAACAAATACGAAAGGGATTTTACTGTACGATTTTTTTCTGTTTCTAAATCCATTTTTTGTCGAATTATACTGAGTTTTATACAGTATAATTCAACAATTTATTACTATTATTTTTTAACTATCTGCAAACGTAAGTAAATCATTTGATAAATCACTAAACTATGAAATTTTAGCTTTATACACCTCATTTTGGGGAGTGATAGAACAATTTTTAAACAAATATTGTCATTTAAATAAATTTACATTTAATCAAATAAATTTACATAATTTGACTTCTTATATGTTTTTCTTTCTCTCTTTTTTGATGCCGATATTCAAAATATAAATATATCTGGGGGGTTTAAAAAATCATTGCGAACATAGTCATATACCTTTAATATTAAATAATAATAATAATTTGCTATACTTTAGAATTTAAGAGTAAGTAGACATTTTTTTATAACCTGAATATTTCCGAACGCCGTTATCTTATTCTATTAAGAAAAATGATTTAAATAGTTATTTAGAATATAGTATTGCACTTCCATCAATTTTTTTGATAGTTTTTCCAGTCTTATGATGGTAATAATTCTATAATGCTTAGTTCTTAGCTTAATAGGACTACAGATAAATTTTCTAAATGAAGCGATTGCAAGAAAAATTTATACCTTCTATCCCATCTATGTCGAGTTTTATTTGCTGTTGCACATATAAAAAGCAAATATAAACTTTGGGTCATGATGTGCTTCTACATTAATGACGACAATTTTAGAAATGATACAGCCATTTAAATAAGCTGGTACTTTGTTGAAAAAATATTGAAAAATATCAAATATCTTGATTGTTAATCTTATAAAAGTTTATTTGAATTTTTGGTAATGATAGTTTTTTTCATTTTTGTTTCTTTTTTTGCTTTCGTCAAAACCAAAAAGACATCATTTGTTTTACAATAGAAGACATTGAGAAAATAGTATGAAAATCCAGAAATAAATATTAAAATTTAAAAAATTAATTCATTAATTTTTAAAAGTTTGCTCAATAAAAATTATGCATTATTATAAACAGAAAATAATCTATAATTAGAAAATACACAGGTTTACACATGCGTACTTCTAAAAATTTGCTAAATTTTTTTGGCTATGTTGCTTAAAAAGCGCTTAAAAGCATTTAATTTTTGCAGCGCTTTTTTTTATGGGGTATTTCTTTAAAGCTTGTATTAATTTTAACCTTCAAAGTAAAGATTCATGAAAACATTATTTTTTTGCAGGTGTATTGGAAAAAATGCTTCGCTTCCAAAACAATAAGAAGATATACATTTGAATTTAAATTTCGGAAATGTTTCATTCAAAACATCATGGAAATTAAAGTATGGAAAAATGAAATTATAAGTAATATTTCCTGTGAGCACACTGGTTGACTAAGACATTGTAAAGAAAGTTAAATAAGTGCAATGACTCAGTGCAGATCTTTACTCATCAACAAAAATTCATTTCTTGTGAACTGAATGGAACAGAAGAAAAAAAAAGAAGACCCTTGTGATTGGAAAATATCTGCTGACTCATGTAAAATTTCATTCATAAATTGATGGCAGAAGTAGACCGTTTTGCCGGTAACTAATACGACACGATTCTTACAAACTTTTTTGAATTTAAAAATAAGTTAAATTTAATAAAGTAATGAAGCACTGCAGTAAACCATTTTCGTATAGAAGCAATTTGAGATGAAATTTATGCTCGTTTATAACAGGAAAACTTTATATCACCGAGATATATAGTACAGCGACTTCTTTGTAACAGTATTTACTGCCACATTTAATGATGTGCACAAACGAGAAATCGTACACTTGCGATATATGTTCTATGGTATTTTTTGAAATGAGCACTTTAAGAAAACATTTACTAACGCATATGAGAATGAAACCATATCGCTGCGAGATGTGCAATAACTCGTTTTCTCAGATTTCAAATTTAAAAAAACATTTACTAACACATACAGGTGAGAAACCATATGCCTGTAGTACTTGCAATAAAGCATTTTCTCAGAAGATTAATTTAGAGACACATTTACTAACACATACAGGAGAGAGACCACATCGCTGCGAAATGTGCAATAAAGCGTTTTCTCGCAAAAACAACTTAAAGATACATTTATTGACCCATACGAAAGAGAAACTGCATAATTGCGATATTTGCAATAAAGCATTTGCTCTGCGGGCAAGTTTAAAGAAACATTTACTAATACATACAGGAGAGAAACCACATGTCTGTAATATTTGCAATAACACGTTTTCTCAGAAGGCTCATTTAAACGACCATATATTAACACACACGAGAGAGAAACCATATGTTTGTGATATATGCAATAACGCCTTTGCTAAAAAGGGTACCTTAAAGAGACATTTAATGACACACACGAGAGAGAAACCGCATGTTTGTGATATATGCCAGAGCGCCTTTTCTCTAAAGGATGCCTTAAACAGACATTTACTAATACATACAAAAGCAACGCCATATGCTTATTGTTATTGAAATTGCGTGTATTTTCCATAGGAAAATTGAAAAAAAAAAAAAACATTTATTGACTTATACTAAAAAAAAAGTTTTGTTTGTGATGACTGTTCTACCTCATTTTCTGATCGAGATAATTTAAACAGATATTTATTGGTTCAAACGAACAAGAAATCGTATGCCTGCTATTACAAGGTATTTTCTGATCACACAACTTTAAAGAGACATTTACTGCAAAATAGTAGAAACAACTAATAGACTTTAAATGTACCTCTGCGTTGTGTTTATTAGAAGTTTTACTCTCGCACATAGAAATAACACTTTTTTGAAAACAGTAAAATAACTTGGACTGATTTATTTTTATTCATATGAAGGAGGAAACTCTTGTCTGAACTTGAACAATAAAGTATTTTTTGTACAAAGTAATTTTTAAAAAATACTGAAAAATCAAGTTAAAAAAGTCATGCTTGTAAAATTTATGTAATAGATAATGAGTGCTGCATGTGTGCATATGTGATTTGTTTATTACAACATTTTTCGATAGATATGAAGGAGAAGCCATAACATCGTGACTCGTATTGAAACATTTTCTGCGAAAATAAAAGAAATTATACGTAAAGAAGATGAATCGTACGATTTGTTTCCCTTTTTTTTTTGAAGGATTTGAAGAGCGCATTTTACTACAGTACTCTAAGATGAAGTGACAGATTTGTTAATTCAACAGTAAAATAAGAAAACTTTTTTTGTACAGGACTTTTTCATACCTGTCATAAAACTATCAGTCACTGGTTTTTTAAAGTGGAGTTGTGTCACTAATAAGAATTACTTCTGAAAGAAGTTACAGCATTTTAAATGTTACCTACAAGTGTGAGATTTGGCGAAATTTGCCCTTTTCTATACATTTCTGGATATTTGATCTCTTTTAATGCGACTCCAATAATTTCCACAGTATGTTTTATGGAAGATAATTGTATTTTCAATAAATTTAGACAAAAATGTATGAACAAAAAATTCAAGAATTATTATTTTTTATCATGAAATGTTAAACCTATATTGAAACAGTAATCATATCTTGTATATTTTATATAACTAACATCTTAACTATCAATTTGTTTCTTCATTTAGATACTAGCCACCTTTGGCGAGCAGCTTGTTCACCAACCTTAATGCTCTTTAAATTTGTCAGTTAAATACTTTAGGTAACGTCATTGTCAATTAAATGCTTTATGTAACTTTTTTTTTAATAGCTAAAGTTTTAAAGTTCAAATTTTGGTTGTCATATAATTCACTCATGCATTTATAAAAGCCTTAAGCCCGTAGTGTACTATATGTCTCTAATTAATTGTCAGCTTCGGCAAAATTTCAACTTTAAATTAAAGCGGAAACGATTAAGCTGCAAATTAATACAAAAACCTTTTTTTTTTTTTCCGCTGCTGTAAAAGTTCTCAGATTCGTCACAAAATTTAGTTTTACTTTCAAAAGGATTTAAATGATGTGAATAATATTATTTTATTTGTTTCTATATATAAATATACTTCACAAAATTATGAAATTTTATACAGTTCTTTTGTCCTAAAGTATCTTAGGTATCATCTTTGGATTGGTCAATGAAGTGGTTTAAAATTACCTTCTTTTATTGAATAATGATATTCAAATATTCATAAATCAGTCGGGTTTTAAAGACTGACTTAGTTAATTATTTATCTCTTTTTATTTAAAATAATGATGGCTGAAAAATATCTTGTTAAATATGATTTACAGAGTAGAGGATCTAGATAAAAATTAAACATCCTTCATTTATTAAAACATTTAAAGACTCATAATATATACTGTGTAATTATTTACTTCATGTAGACCCTGTTTATAAATGTATTTCTATTATTAAAGTTTAACACATTAACTGCTGAGCTTTGAATTGAAAAAATATATATTAAATTATATTTGTGTTAAAGCTGCTTTATTTAATTAATAATATTGTAAAAGTAAAAGTCACAAAAAAATTTTTTTACATTTCCTTTTTATAAAAAGCATACTTTATATTTATTTCATTCCATACAGTCACATGCTGAAAAATATATTTAATTTGCAATAATAGTTTATTTATTTTTTTATTTCCGTTTTTAGCAATCTGATGGCTGCATAGCGATAAAAGATAGTTGTCTTTCTTTCACTCATAACGTGCGCATGCTACTTAAATTTTATTTTTATTGTTGAAGAATATACTTAAATTATTTTTTGAAAATTCATTAAAAATAGAAATTTAATTTTTTAAATCTTTAGTATAATATAGAAATCAATTTTGTGCTATTATATTTTCGAAACTTATGGCGGAAAAACGTCGAAATTTTGTTTCATTTTTAATTAAGGCAACACATTCTGATGAAAAATCATGAAAATATCGAATTTTTTTTTTCTTGTCTCATTTGATAAAGCCGACTTTTCTAAATATGTCTGTAAAATTTTAAAGCTGTACGTGTATTTTTTATTTAGTTATTAGAGAATTTCTGATGCATGACAGGAATGTAAACTAAAAACAAAATGCAACTAAACAAAAGTGCAAGACATTTGGCCCTGTTTAAGGATTACAGAAGAATATATTTTAGGAAACGAAATAAGGTATTGTTATACCAATTGGTGCAGAAAAAAAAAAAAAAAAAAAAAACTTGCTCGTAAGCGTAGAGAAAAATTAATTCTGAAAAAGGAAGTCATTACATATAAAGCGGGGCATTTTTAAATTGATTTATGTATACATATAAATAATAAATAGATTAAAATTGTAATGAATCAAACAAATTAATAAGAATTTGTAAAATGTAATGAAATTTTGACGTTTTCCAATCTTGTTTACGTTATATTTGTATTACGTTATTTTATATTCAATTTGGGCAATTTCAAAAAAGGGAAGTTTCAAGTATATATTTAAGGTATGTATACTGATGGAAAAAAATCCCAACACCAAGAAAGAATTATTGTACAGTAATGAAATTTTAGGGATACATTTGTCTAGGTAACATATTTAATTAATTAAAGTTTCAAGATCACAGGTAGAGAAATTGGCAAGAAGAGTCATTTCAAATGTGAAATGTTGGTACATTAGTAACCGGTGTAACCGCCAGAATTTTGAATGCAAGCATGCAAACGTGCATGCATTGTGTCGTACAGGTGTCGGATATCAGTTTGTGGGATGGAGTTCCATGCCTGTTGCACTTGGGCGGTCAATGCAGGGACGGTTAATGCTGATTGTGGATGACGCTGGAGTTGTCGTCCAATGATGTCCCATACGTGCTCGGTTGGAGAAAGATCTGGTGATCTAGCAGGCCAATCCAACATGTCGACACTCTGTAGATACATTCCTGCCTAGTCTTTCAGCAATATCGCGGAAAGAAAACCCACCTTCTCGTAGCCCTACAACACGACCTCGTTCAAACTCAGTGAGCTGTTGATAATGGCTTCGTCTTCTCAGAGGCATCCTTGACTAACATTAACCCACTACGTCAAATCTCAACTGTAAATAACGATCACGAACCTTACAGAGCTTATTTAAAGCAAACATCATTTGCATGTTCATAGTGTCGCTACTAGCGCCACACTTACGCGCGTAGCTCGAAATTTGAATCGACGTCATCTTTCAGATGTATAAACACGCCTACCAAATTTCGTTTATCTAGCACAGCTCCTTCCTAATGTTGGGATTTTTTTTCTATCAGTGTATTTCAACAATAAGAATTTTATTGTCATATGTAGCATGATTTATGTATGAAAAGGTTCCTGTATTAGTATAAATTTAAAATATATGTATTTTTTCTTTTTTTTCGTTTCGAACATTTAAAATTCTTAGATTTAAAAATGTGAAAATAAAAATATTTATTTTCTTATATGTGGTGTTAATTTATGTAATTAGCTCATATATGTGTTTATAATCAGCTCAGAGGCATGTATTTATTTTTTTGAAATTGTTATGATTAAGATTTATGGAATATTGATGATTCATTCGCTTTTTTATATCTATTATTTATATAGTATAATAATTTATTCTAACAAAATTTAGCAGTTTTTGTTATATAATACAGTTAAGAATAAATAAATATACATTTTGCAGAAGTTTCAGGCTGTTCTATGAATTTCATATCAAGTTATTGCAATTTGAAATTTTTAAATTCATTTTTCTCCCTGTTGTAATTTAGTTTACGTGCTATTCTTCGAAAGCCTAAGACTTTTTTAAAAATTGATGTAGAGATGTGAAATTTTTTGTGAATGTTCCTAAATACAAGTTTTATAAAACAAACAATGGAATTTGCTCTAAGATGCATAGTTATTTTTTTTAAGTGTTCAAACTCAAAATATGTGTGTGTTTTTTTCAGATTTTTTCTATGTTTAACAATGAAAATATTTATAATTAAATAATTATTATCAGGAGGATAAATTCCATAGTAACTTTTATGTAATATGTAACTAACTACCTGGAAAAAAAATTGTGAAAAATTTTTATAATTTAAAAAAGTTTTAGGGTTTTAAAAAAATTAATTTTTTTTTTAAATTTAATATTTCAAAAATTTTTGAAATAATTCAAATTTTTTGTGGGAAGTTATAAAATGCTATTTAAGATAAGATACACTTAAAATCTAATTTCACATATTAAAATCAAAAAAAATTTTTAGATGGTACCGTGTCGCTTTAATTGGAATTCTCATAAAAAGTCGTTCCGAGGTGAACATTCCCGACCCCAGATGTGCCAGATTTAGTAGCTAGAGGTCCAATGGTCTGGCCTATAGAGCACTAACACTCGCACATTGAGCTTTATTATTATAGACTAGCCACCTTTGGCGACGAGCTGATTCGCTATGAGTAATGCATTCTAAAATTTTCAATTAAGTACTTATGTATCTCGCTCTCTTTATAACTTCTCAACCAAATATATTTAAACTTCGATAGACACTATATATATACTATAATGTTAGGGATTTTCTATAGTTAAATCCGTTGGGTTCTTTTTTTTTACCTCTTATAGTGGGTGTATATGGTGTTAGAGATGAGATGATGCACAAGCAATGATCAGTCTTTTAGTAGAAGACACAACACACACGTTTATTTACAAGACGAGGAACAGGACAGCACAAAGACGACAAATATTCCCAACACAACTATGTACAGGAGGCAACTATTTACAGCCGAGACGAACACAGAGGACAACACACTGCAGATATTAGTCCACAGGCAGAAATTCTGTAGTGACAATGTCCACAGAGCGGCCAGACAGGATTCAGCCGGAGAGGGAATCTTTAAGGGATTCACTTTACACCTCCTGGGTCTCTCCAGAACAGGCTGAACTATTCCTTTGTCTCTTCTTGCCTTTGCTGTCGACTCACTACTTCGCACAACGGGACTACTCCTTAGTTCGGGACAGCTCCGTTCCCGACGACGACACAATGGGCTACGACACAGGCTTCGTCAGAATACGCCACACAATAGTCCTCCGTTCAGGACTCCTCAGTTCAAGACCTCTCTCTCTTAGGTCTTCCCGATTAATTCCACAGCGCTTCTTATCTTCATCGTTGAACACCAGGCCGTTTAGCTTCGGCTTCTTTCCACTGCCGCACACCGCAGTCGCCTGCCTTATATATACCGGCGGTAGGCGGGACTAACATCTTCTGGACCAATCAGGAGCGTTCTGAATGTATCTTAGCTCCTAGTGGACGGATCGGGAAAATTCTCGAAGTTTCGGATACTTTCCATTTTGTCGCCAAATGGTCGCCAAGCCTTGGAAACTGACATTACACCCATTCACTATTCCGTACATATTACTGTAAAACTCTCTTCATTACGATGTCAGTATTAGAGCGGGAAAGCAAAACTACACGTTTGTAACAATAATAACTCGTGTTATTATAGAAGCCTTACGATTACACTGAAGTGACAAAAGCCATGGGATGACTGTTAATATCGTGTCGGTCCTCCTTTTGCCCGGCGAAGTGCAACAACTCGACGTGTCATGGAGTCCACAAGTCTTAGGAAGTCCTCTGCAGGAATATTGAGCCATGCTGTCTGTATAGACGTCCATAATTGTGAAAGTGTGGATGGTCCAGGAGTTTGGGTACGAACGGGCCTTTCGATGATGTCCCATAAATGCTCGATGGGATTCATATCGGGCGATCTAGGTGGCCAGATCATGCGCTGGAATTGTCCGGAATGTTCTTCAAACCAATCGCGAACAGTTCTGGCCCGGTGACATGGCGCATTGTCATCCATAAAATCCCATCATTGTGTGGGTACGTGAAGTCCATGAATGGCTGCAAGTGATCTGCTAGCAGCTGAACATAACCATTTCCTGTCAATGAGCGGTTCAGTTGCACCAGAGGACCGAGTCCATGTCATGTAAAAACAGCCCACACCATTATGCAGCCACCACCAGCTTGAACAGTGCCTTGCTGACAGTTTGGGTCCATGGCTTCGTGGGGTCTGCGCCACACTCGAACTCTACCATCAGCTCGTAACAACTGAAATCGTGACTCATCTGACCACGCCACGGTTTTCCACTGGTCTAGGGACCAGTCGATATGCTCACGAGCCCAGGAGAGTCGCTGCAGGCGATGTCGTGCTGTCAGTAAAGGCACTCGAGTCGGTCTTCTGCTGTCATAGCCCAAGGAAGACAAATTTCGCCGCACAGTCCTATCGGACTCGTCCCTCGTACGTCCCACATTGATTCCTGCAGTTATTTGACGAAGTGTTGCGTGTCTATTAACATTGACCAGTCTACACAGACGTCGGCGGTCTCGGTCGTTAAGTGCAGGTGGTCGCCCACTGCGCTGTCCATGATGGGATGTGATGCCTGAAATTTCATACTCTCGGCACACTCTTGATACTGTGGATCTCGGAATGTTGAATTCACTAACGATATCCGTAATGGAATGACCCATGCGTCTAGCTCCAACTAACATTCCATGTTCAAAGTCTGTTAATTCTCGTCGTGCCGCCATAAATCACGAAAAACCTGTTCACAACTTGAACACAAATGAAAGCTCCGGATAAGGATGTGGTTGACGGAGCGCCTAGCCCATCGGTGGGGCTTGATCTCCGTTACTGACAACTTGCAATAAAGCCTGGCTGTCGATAAATGGCGTGACCATCTGCGATAGAATATGATAGTACGCAAGAGAAGAGGCCGAAGGCACCAATGAGAGTAAACTGAATCATGCTAGTGTGGACTGAGGAGTAGGGAGGTCGTGAGCCAATGGGAAGAGCAGGATTGTGGAGCAGACTTGTAGAGGCCAATCAGCGTGCAGGAGAGTATCATCAGTAGCTACGAGTCGAAGAGACGAAGGTTTCGAATGTAAATACAGCTTGAGGAAGAAAAGTACCGGGGCTGGGGGTGGGGCAGGATAGTCTATTGTACGTGGAGGACGAATCAGGACAGCTTCTAATCTAGCTGGGCATTGATTAAGATAAGCTTCCTTTCTTCCTTGTCGGTGGTGTTCCGGAGTTTCTTAACAGCGTTAAGAATACCTGGGAATTCTTTCAGGAGGTTTTTGATTTCGGAGTGCTCGGAATGCTGTCTCGGAGTGCTGTCAGGGTTTCTCTAAAATCTTCAATTTCTATAGGGGTGTTTTCTTTTGATTTATAGGAGGTTGAAGGCCGAGTAGTTTCAGGTTCCGTTGGGTGCGTATCTCTTGTCTTGGGTTCTGCATATTTCCTGGCGGCTACAAATGAAAGCTCTGGAAAACGAACTGCGCATTTATACTTTTTCGCTGCGATACTACTGCCATCTGTATATTTGCATATTGCTATCCCATGACTTTTGTCACTTCAGTGTATTTGTTCATTGTACTATATACCTCTCTGACTTGCAATCAGCTGTCGTGGAATTATATGGTAAATATCACATCCTATATTTATTTCATAACATTACGCTTCCATTTAAACACGTGCTGAACATCACACCTTCCTCGGTTTAATTTGCAATAAAAGTTAATTTAATTTGCAATTAGAGTTGATTTGCTTTTGAGTTTTTGTCAAAGTGACGGCAAAGCACTGGTACATTCTTAACGTGCTCTTGCAGATTAAATTTTACTTTCAGTTTGTGAAAAATTAATTGGTGGAAAATATCGTTATAATATTTAAAAAAACGATTTAAAAACGGAACTTAATTTATTGGTTAAAACATGTGTAGAATTAACGACTTAGACGTAAGGAACTGACGATTAAGAAGTGAAAATCTACTCACCTCATTCCGAAGATTAATTGAATCTTACGCAAAGAAAGCAGACCTCAAAGAATATTTTTACCATTTTAATGTAACGATTAAAGACGAGCGAATTACGAATACAGAATGGACGACTGATTAAATACAAATGAATCCACCTGAAACATGAATAAGAAAAATGAATAAACAGACAAAAAATAATAATGAAAACTAAAGTCATTTTGTTGCTGCTTTTTCATTATCACCACTCCCGTCTGGCCGGATGAGTCAACAACAGGGATATCAATGGGGAAAAAAAAGTAATTTTTAAGAGGATTTAAAAAAAAGTTTTGTGCGCTAATATTTTCGGAAGTTACCGCAGAAGAATTCCAAATGTTAGCATGATTTTTAATTAAAGATTTTAAAAAATTCGTTCTAAAATAAAAGTACTAAACAATATGTATGTCTATTACTAATGATTTACAAATTAGCCATTGGACCCGAATTGTCAGGTGTATCCCGTATAAATTCAGGGGCCGCGGTGGCCTGGTGTAGAAGTTTCGGCTTCGGAACCGGAAGGTTTTAGGTTCGAGACTCGATTCCACCTAAGAACCATCGTGTGAAGGGGTGGGTCTCTTGCACGTTCTGTCAGGCCAAACGTCCTCTCGCTGGTGTGGAGAGGGGAGGGGTACCTGTTCAGGTGTCGTCCTCGTCATCTGACCGTGGTTCAAAATCACGAGGTCCGTCCAAAAATAGCCCTTGTGTTGCTTTAAACAGGACGTTAATACTAAACTAAACCTGTATAAATTCAATCATGTTTACCATAAATAAAGCAGATTGAATTGATGATATAGACATTGTAAATGGTCATAGAAACCTTTGCCTTTTTTTAAAAAAAAAAAAAGAAAATATAACATCTAATCTTTATTTTATTTCATGCAGTCACGCTTTGAAAGTTACATTTTTTAAAGATTTAATTTACAATAATAGTTGAGTTATATTTTTAATTTGAACTTCTGTCAATAAGATGATGACACTTTAATAAAAACTAATTTTTTCCTATTAACATGCTTGTGGAGGTTAAATTTTATTATTTTGTCCCAAATATAATGTCGAAAAATATGGTTAAAATATTTCTTTAATAATTTGTAAAAATAGAAATTTAAATTTCTTTGTTGAAATAATAGAAGCATTGGAAAGATATGTTTTTTTAAATCTTTAACTTGATGTAAAAATCATGTTTGTGCTATAATAGTTTGGGAAGTTATAGCGAAAAAAATACCAACATTTCGCTTAATTTTTAATTAATTAAATTAATAATTAAAAAATCGAAAAAATCGCTCGGACCTTGGGATATACCTTGTATACCAAGGTGTATATAAAGTATCGGTGTATACCTTGGACACATTTTCGGTGTCCAAGGTATACACATACCAAATTTGGTAGCTCTAGGTGGAACGGTCTGTCCTGTAGAGCGCCAACACGCACAAACACACACACGCATTGAGCTTTATTATAAGTATAGATAACTTTTCTAGATCGGACTATGAAGTTTCGCCACATTTCTTCTTGGCTCATTTGTTTAATTCAATTTCTGGAAAAAAAAAAAAAAAAAAGTTTTACAATTGTAAAAAGGATTTTTTTAAAAATAAGAGTCTTTTTTAATTTTGAAAAGCAGTTAAACTAGGTTAGTGGTATTGAAAGAAGGTTAATTAGGTTAGTGGTAAGAGGATGTAACTGCTAAAGGAATATTTTTGAATATTCTCGTATTTTTTTGAAACACCATAAATGACGTAGAGGAAGCTCTAACTATAGAAAGTATATTTTTATCTGGTGGAGTATTATAACACTTTAAAACATTAATTTGAAGAATAGCAGTATTATCATTAATTTAAGGCTTTCTGGTTCTTTTTTTAGGCCAAGTTTCAATGCTGTTGTATTTTTTCTTAATTTCTGCTATGAATAAAACTTCCTTTAATATCTCAAAACTGCATAACTTTTTAACGGACCATTATTACATAAATATACAAGTTTATTATCTGAATAGTATTTTGATGGAAATATATTCTCAATTTAAGTATATGTATTTAATAAATTTTAATTATCTATTTAAAAATAAAAATTTATGTGAAAAATTCATATTTCAGTAAAATATGTTGTGAGATTTTAAATAGACTATAAAATAAAAGGACGTTTCCCCAATATTCTCCAGTGTTGTACACATTCAATTATTTTCTACAGATATTTTTTTTTTTTTTTTTTTTTTTTCAAAATTAAGGTATATTTTATTTTTGACCAATCCTTACTAAGATTTTTTTCTTCAATGATCTTCGGCATATTTGAATACACTTCCTTAAATCAATTTAAACACCCATGTTAACTGACCTGATTATACTTTCGGCGATTGATATTTGTTATATTTCATGATTGATATTTGTTGCCCTTCGTATATTTCCATACATTTGTCAAAAATTATAACATCAATGGAAAGTCAAGACAATATGATGTTCGAAAATTGTCCAAATTTATAACTATACTGCGAAAGAAAAGGGTGTCATGAAAAATATTCTAAAATAAAAATCGATATTTTGCAATTATTGATAAATATAAAGAAACATTAGATATTAGGAAAGCTTAATAAAAATGTTGAAAAATGCTTTTATTTTTTTGCATATTTTAGTTACGTATTTCTCTTTGCATATTTTCAATTTCAGTTGCATCTGTCGTAAAATAAATCAAAAGCAATTTATAAACTGAAATAATAGTTTTTCAGGTAAATTACAAAGAGGCATGTTTTAAATAAAACTTATAACTCCAAATTTTTCGATTAAAATTAGGAATGCTATTTTAAAAATTAATCAAAGAGTTTTGTTTTCTTCTATTAATAAAATTGATTGTGTGTCTGCTTTTGCACACATTACAAAATAAATTGTTGGACAAAGATTTACTGAATTTCTAAAGATATAATTTGAAGGGAGGAGTATGAATTTCGGAGTAGATTTTTTTTATATTTATTTTAATAATCAACCTGAATATCTCTATTCAATTTAACTCAAAAATGAGATTTTTCTGACCCAACTTGTCTTAAAATTAAAACATTTTAGTGTTTTAGGGGTTTTTAATCTGTTAAACAAAATCTTTATATCATGCATGTTTTTTTTCGACGTCAAGAACTTCCGTTTGCATTTGTGTATGAAACGATAAAGTTTTCATACATAGGGTGAGTTTGATCAATTCTGACAAATGATAGTCTCGTAGAAGAGCTAATGCGGATCGTAAAAAACTCTAGCAACCCTATCCCATTTCCAACTGTTGGCAAGTTGTGGCGAATTAATTGAATTTGCTCAAAATCTTTTAAAAAGATCTTAGTAAAAAAAATTGGTCTTATCCAACACACAAAATAAGCACATATTCCAAAAGGATGTTTGAAGTCCTTTACGATGACACCAGTTTCTTGAAAATACATGAAATTTGCAGCTGAGTAGTAAGTTCTGAAACGTTGGCGAAATTCAAAATCGAAATGTCCCTAAAATTTTAATTCTGAATTCAGAAATTTTTTTTACATAGTACAGTTTGCCAAATTTACCAAAAGCTTCTCTATACTATTCGGTTTTGAATGTGTTCACTATAAACCATGTAAGTAATTTATTTCTGGACAGATTTCTTTATTGAACCATATTTCTGAAATTGGCGTTAGTTAAAAAGGGAAACAAAAGGGGTCACTCGTTATTTTAATTTCTTCGTTATCTTCATCCTGCAGTTTAAAACAGAAGCTTAAGAAGGAGAGAGGGCATCAGAGTCAAACAAGAAAAATTAATATTTTATTAAAGATAGGAAAAAAGTAACATGACTTTTCATATGTACACACAAAAAAATTCCGTTGAATTTAAACAATCTAATGAATTTAAAGCTGCTGCTGAAATTGGTTGCCGCCACATTTAATACATGCTCTTGCTCTTTTCCCAATGTATTTAATGGCTTTTTTTAGTAATAGCTCGATCTTAAATTATGATATCGCCTCATCGAGGTGACTTTTTATGTCCTCAACTTTCAACTTCTGTACAGTAAATTTTTTGATAAAGCCATAAAAAAAGAAGTCCATTGAAATCAAATCAGGCAATTTAGGTGGCCAAAAAAAACGGCCCCCTCTCCAACCAATCAATCTTGGAAAATGCTTACTTAGATAATCCTGAACTGCTCTTCAAGAATGTGTTAGGATTTCATCTTGTTGCTTTGCTATTGTTTGTGTGCAGGAATGAAATCAAGTAATCCTGGTAAATGACGTTAAAAGAATTACTAATTCGCATTGATTCTCAAATGACCCTGGAAAGCATGTGGAGGAATTAAGCAATCGCCGATCATTCCATGACACATTTTTTCCATCATTTCTGAACCTTACAGTTTCGTACTACGTGTGGATTGTATTGCTTGTAATGATGCCAGTTGTGCTTTCTGAATATGATATGTCGAGTAAAAGGTGGCTCATCTTCCACAGTGTCATTCTCAGAAAATGCCTTCCTTCTATATGTCTTTGCAGTTGCCAGTGTTGCAGAATGTTACCCACCTTTGGAAGTTAGCTCCGCAATTTTTACACCTGTATAAAATGGTATGGGCGATATTCATTTCCTTGCTAGATTTTCTTCTCTGTGTAAGCTTCCAACTTCATTAGCATATGTTGTTTTCCTGCAAGTGAAATCACGGTTTTTCATCTAAAATGTCAAATACACTTTCCTCAACAATGAGAGATTGACGATTCTTACTTTTTTCAAACATCTTATTAAAGGAACCAATCTACTTTAGCCTCTGATAAACAGCGGAAGATAAAGTAGAGTTATGTGTATGATGATTGGATAACACAGAAGACACTTTTTCTCTGGTTCCCTAAAGTTATCATTTCAAAATCTGTACACAAAATGAATACGAGCTTACTCCCCTTATGTCAAACAAGATATACCACTTAAAAGACAAGCAGTGATTGGCACAACGATGGATTCTGTTTTCTTTTGTGCCCGAATGTGAAATGCGCTCAAAGGTAAATTACAACATATCTGCACAACCGAAAACGTTCATAACAGTGAATTTGCATACTTTCCATTTATCCATAATTCTTTTCTTTTTGGGGAATTTTTCTAGAATGCGTCTCATTGAATATGATTTCTGTGATATATTACCAACGAAAGGCTTAATTTCTTCTGAAATAAAACACTTATATGATTTATGGTGGTCTTCATTAATCGATGATATAGGAAATTTTTTTAATAATTTTGGCAAATTGTAGCTTGTATGGGATTTTTTCGGAAATTTGAATTAAAATCGAACATTTCAACTTTAGCTTTCATAGCTCTAAGAGAAATTCTTTTGTGCGATGTAAATCGATCCCTTAGTTGAACAAATAAATGATCAAAGTAAAAGATAAAAGCCGCTCTCCTCTCTCTGTTGTGCAGTGGTAGACTGCCCTTTAATGTTTGTTTTTTAAATTATTCGAATTTTTTTAATTGAAATATCTTCTTTATCGCCTCAATATGTTTTTTTGTTGTTGTTGTTCTGTCTCATTTTTTAAAAAATTCCATTGGCAGTGTAGTAACACGAGCGTGTAATAATTATTTAAAAAAATCTCAAACAAAACAAATTACACAGACTCCTCTTAAGAATTATCTATCTAAAATCAAATCAAACCTCAACCATCCATTTTGCTTTTTGCGCACAAGATCTTTTCAAAAGAATAATCATCATCATAAGAAGAATAAAAAATAACACGTGACGAGTAGTCGAAACGTCACAATACAAATATACTTCATATAAATTAAATATCAAGTGATAAAATTTAAAAAGAATTATAGTAAAATTTACATGCATATACTAAAATTATAAATGAAAATATATACATTCTTCAGTAGAGACAGACAGTCTAGACAGCGCATTTATATTTCGCAAATTTACTTCCTGCGAAGTGAAGTTCTATATCTAGCTGATACTTCTGCAGGAACAAGAGTCTATCGATGTTGAATTTGATGACTATGAGACATTCTTACCGATATGTATTTGGGTATTATGGTCAGTGATGATCCTAACAAATGCTCCAAAAACTCAGGGTTCGAATTTCTTCAAAGCCTATATTATTGCGTGAGCTTTCGTCTGTATCGCTGGCCCTTGAGTTTGCGCTTGAGTCTATTTCTGACTTGCATAGCAAATAGGACATTACTTTCCCTTGTAGTTCTATGATAAACATGCTATTTGAAATGCACCTGTATAGATAAGGAAAGGATGCTTCAATGATGGCGTAAGATGTCCTGTAGTTTTGGACAATTTTATGTTTCTGTTCTCGAAAGGCTTCTCGATGCTCTGCTTTCGAGTTGAGGTCTTCCGGTGACCTTTTCGTCAATTCTGTGAGGGAATGAGCAGTTTCTCCATAATTTGGGATGTAATCCCTTCAATAGTGCAGTAATCCAAGTGCATTTTTAGGCTGGGTTTTTATTCTTTGTACTTCCAGCTATTGTATTTTTTTTTCTTGATTTGGTTGAGGCTCCCCAGAGCCGAAGTATTTGATTTCAGCTCTCGGAAATAAACATTTATTTGAGTTTACAAAGAAACCAAGCTCATTTAATTGTCGATGAGTTTCAAAGTCAAGGGAAAATATTGCAATATCATCTATTTAAAATCTCGTGAATTCACTAGATTCTTGCAAAATATTATTTATGACTCTTTGAAATGTGAACGTATAACTTTTTAGTCAAAAAGGTAAAACTTTTAATCAGTATTGAATTCTATGAGTTTTAAAAGATGTATATAATTTACTCTGCTCTTCCACTGAGATAACCCAGTATCCATTGAACAGATCAAACTTGTGATGATGTTAGCTTGACCTATGCTATTCTTTAAACCAACGGCATTTTACATTGGAAAATCATCTTGTTTTGTTATAGTATTCTGGGCCCAGTAGACTTACGCAAAATCGCAAACTCCCATCTTTCTTGCTAACGCAGATTACTGGATAAGCAATGCTGGCATCACTCTCTGCTATTATTCCTGCTTCCAATAATTCTTCCACCTGTTCATGAATTTTTTCTTTAAAGCCTTTATTTTAACTTTTGTTTTTCAGTTTCCCGGTAAATAATACTTGATGTTTTTCGTATCAGCGCTTTTATCTTTTTACTCTGTTGTTCATTTAAATGAATCAGTTCTGTCTCATTCATTTCATTTTTCTTCAAAGGCACAGAATAATCTTGTTTCCAACTGCTATGCTTCAATATTTGCTATTTTTTGTGTACTTTCCACCTTTTGTTGGGTTATATAGACATTTAAAACTGATGCACATGGTTGTATGCAATATAAAGTTATATAAAAGCATATCTTTATATGCTATACATAAATTTTTAAAAAACATGGTCATATATATTCAAAATGGGCAAAAACATATTTTTATAGTACTGTATACTTCAACTACCTAAAGTCTACCTTCTTGACCTAAAGTCGGAAATTGTGAGGAGAAACATTTATGCACTATTATGAATTTGCTGCATTAATTTTTTTTTTTTGAATTTATTTATCTTAACCGTTTTCCCATCAAACATTTCTGAAAATCTGCGTCTATTTCAGATCACCGTGTATATCTACAATGTAATATTAATTTTATATTAATACATGTGTGATAATATATTTATGCGAGAAGTTAGATAATTCATATTACTGAAGACATACTTGCTTTTTTCTTCTGTTTCGATACCTGTAGTTGTAGATGCATCAATTTTTAATGCAGAAAGATTTTCTGAAGTACTTATTCTCTAGAGAGAGGTTCCCAACTTTTAGACACTGTGACTCACTTCATCTTTAATTCATTGTGAACTTTTCAGAGATAAAGAGATTTTCTTTTTCAGAGACAAAGAGCATTCGTGATTTACATAATTACTATTGTGGATTAAAAAGAAACTGAGGTATTTTTGTGAAGGATGAAAAAAATTTCTTAATGAATATAATAAATGTTTCCACTAACTATACGCAATCGCTTCGAAATTAATAAATAAGCTTATTGAAATAAGCATTCATTGCATAAAGGAATTCCTGTTTAAATTAAGAGTGTGTGTGTGTGTGTGTGTGTGTGTGTGTGTGTGTGTGTGTCTAAGCCCAGCAATTTTACAATGCTTCTGATCAATTAATTAGATAGATAAAGAGGAATGGGATCAGGAAATAAGAGATTATTCTAGGAGGAAATTAACATGAACTAAATTGAGCTAAATATTAGGAAATTAATTCAGCTTAAATTAAATTATATAATATACTTTATTTGCACATTTGGAAAAGGCAGTTCATTTGTTCCTACATTTCTCATTATTTATCACAAGTCCCCTGTGTGCATTACAAATCTAATTATTATAATGTTTTTAAATATAAAATGAGTTTTTCCCTACATATCTTTCTTGGAGAAAATTATGTTTACACATGTAAAGGTTTTATAACATATAGCATACATATACAGGGTGCGCCAGAGAGACTTACTTATTTGGAAGGTCAATAAAAACAAAAGAACTTCAGTTATTGTTTTAATTCTTTTTATACTTGAGAGTACAATATCACAATTTTTTTTCATACAGTTTTGAAAATGGCATCTGTTAAATGTGACCTGCGTTGTGCATACACTGCTGAAGTTTATTTTTGAAGTTCGTGTCCACTCTTTGCAGCATATCAATCGGTATGTTTTCAAAGGCGTCGCAAATGCTGTTCTTGAGGTGAGCTATTGTCCGTGGTTAATCGACATAAACCAGGGATTTCAAAGTGAGCCTCGTTACGGAAAAAAAACGACCACTTCTTTAGGCAGGTTATCAAGCAGTAGTTCACGTGCGTTTTGACGAGCAACAAAATCGCGTTCAGTTAATTCTTGCACAACAGCCAATTTATAGGGATTAAATAGGTCTTGATGGAGAATTCGTGAAAGAGTGGTGTCAGAAATTCCTAGAGCAGTTGCGTGTTTGTTAACCGGGAGGTGTGGTGTGGTGTTAAATGTTAAAATGTTAAATGTTTGTTAACCGAACGCCGGAGAGAACGCAGAATTGACTGCCTCACTCTTTCGACATTTTCCAGAGTTCTGGTGATCCGTTGATGTTCATTTCTGGGTTTAGCGACACTCCCGAAGTGAGTTAACCCACGACAGAATCGAATTACGGCCAGAAACGGGTCTGTAAGGAGGAATTTCAAAGCGAGCGCGGAAGACACGTTGCGTAGCAACAAGTGAGCGACTGTTAGAAAAGGAGCTCTTGTCTGCGTGATAGCAACTGACTAGAGGTAGAAACAAACTTCTGGGATTTCCCCGCCAGTAGCACCACCTATCACCCCTCTACTTACCAAACTCACCGCTCGGGAGTTTTTGAAAATAATTAAGTTTCTCTGGCGAACCCTGTATAAAGGTTTATTGCATTATAAATTAGTTATTTTTTAATATATATTTTTACGGAACTGCTTTAAGTTTTTATTAGTTTTAAAATTTTAACTTTCAGAGAAGAGATTCATAAACACATTAATTTTTTGCAGGTGTATGGAAACAGCGAACCGGAGGAAATGCGACGCTTTCAAAACATTAAGAGGAGGTATAAAGGAAATTTAAATTAAAAAATGTTTATATCGGTGCACCATGAAAATTAAAGTATGAAAAAATGAAATTGCAAGTAATATTTCCTATGAGCAAACTATTTGAACAAGATACTGTAAAGGTAGTTAAATAAGTGTAATTAACGCTTTACTCATCAACAAATATATCTTATGAAGTAAATGGTATAGAAAAAATGAAGACTTATGATTGGAAAATATAATGGAAATATCTTCTGACTCATGTAATATTTCATTCATAAATTTGTGGCAGAAGTTGTTGATAGTTTTGTAAAATAGCAGCAAATTACTGTGAAAACACGATTTTAATAGACTTTAATAAGTTTCATGAATGTAAAGTAATGAAGCTCTGCATGAAACCATTTCTATGTTAAAGAACTGTATGTCAGCGAGATATGTAGAGAAGCGTCTTCTTTGTAGCAGTATTTCCAGCCTCATTTACTGACACAAACGAATGAGAAACTGTATACTTTGGATACGTATTCTACAGCATTTTTTGAAATGAGCTCTTTGAGACAACATTTACTAGCGCCTGGTGGGTTGAAAACATTTCGCTGCGAGATGTGCAATAACTCGTTTTCTCTAAAGAGCAATTTAAAGAGACATTTACTGACACATACGAAAGAGCAACCATATCATTGCGAGATCTGCAATAAAGCTTTTTCTCTTAGTGGAAATTTAAAGAAGCATTTACAAATACATACAGGAGAGAAACCCTATGTCTGTAGTATTTGCAGTAAAGCGTTTTTACAGAAGATTCATTTAGAGAATCATTTACTAACACATACGGGAGAAAAACCCTATGTTTGTGATTTATGCAATAGCGCGTTTCCTCGAAAAACCGATTTAAAGAGACATTCACTGAGGCATGCGAAAGAGCAATCGTATCCTTGCAAAATTTGCCATAAAGCGTTTTCTCTGAAAGAATGTTTAAAGAAACATTTACTAACACATGCGGGAGAGAAACCATATACCTGTAATATTTGCAATAAAGCGTTTTCTTTGAGAGTATGTTTAAAGAAGCATTTACAAATACATACAGGGCAAAAACCTTATGTCTGTAGTATTTGCAATACAGCGTTTTATCAGAAGAATAATCTAGAGACACATTTACTTACGCATACGGGAGAAAAACCGCACGCTTGTGATTTATGTAATAACGCGTTTTCGAGAAAAGTCGACTTAAAAAGACATTTACTGATACATACGAAAGAGAAACCGCATCGTTGCGAGATTTGCAATAAAGCGTTTTCTCTGAGAGGTGTTTTAAACAAACATTTACTTACGCATACCGGAGAGAAACCATATGTTTGCGATTTATGCAATAACGCGTATTCCCGAAAGGCTCACTTAAAGAGACATTTACTCATACATACGGGAGAAAAACCGTATGTTTGTAGTTCATGCAATAAAGAATTTTCTCAAAAGGGCAACTTAAACAGACATTTACTGAAACAT
>JAPMOQ010022274.1:1657422-1720822 GCA_026543055.1 Argiope trifasciata
ATATTTTTAGTGATACTAATATTTTAATCAACAAATTAAATTTCGAGTGTTAATGAATATTTGAAGAAGTAATTTAATCATATTTTTCAACAATAAAAATAAAATAGAAGCTGCTCACTCGCGTTACGAGTGAAAGGGGAAAAATTAATCTTTTATCAGTATGTTGCCATTACATTGAAAATTCAAATTTAAAAAAATAAATTATTGCAAATTAAACGTATAAAAATGTGACTATTAGCACGCGTCTGTTTAAAATGTTTTTTCTAAAAAGAAACTATAAAGAAAAGATTTTATGACTCTTACAGTATTATTAATCAAATGAATCAATTTTATTTAAGATAAATGTGGTTTAATATACATCATTTCAATCTAATCAGATATTAAAAGAAGTTACAAAAAGTATTTAGTTGACAATGAAAAGTCACATAAAGTATTTAATTGACAATGGCGTAATAAAGTATTTAACTGACCATTTTATGATTATTAAGTTTTGCGAACCGGCTGGTCATCAAATGCGATTAGTGACAAATAAAATATAATTAAAATAAAAAACGATATATTTAAAAGTATAAGCATATACGAAAAATATATAACTAACATAAACACATGTTAATAACAAAAAAAACTAGCCTAAAAAACAATTTATTTACATTGTATACTCGAAAAACAAAACAAAAAAAAAGCAAATCATGCCGTGTTTCTTTAAAATCAAGTCAAGTCTATTTTATTTATCTATCGAGATTGAGTTAGCTACAACAGTGTAATATACATAAATTTAAACTTTTGATTTAAATGAAAACACAGTTGTCAACAATCACGAGTGAACTTTCAACTCCAGTTGGCTTAACGCAATGCAAATTAGAAATTTTTTATTTCCTTTATTCTGTTTTATTTTAATTTAAAAGTACTTCAGAATGAATACGAAAGATTGGTTCATTAACAGTATTTCATTTACATGCATCAAACACTAAGAAAATAAACAGAGTCGTTTGAAATAATCGGTCGAAATCATGCTAATCCTTACCTGATTACTGATGGGGGGAAAAAACTGGGGCTTTACTCCTCGTTTGGCGAGATTTAGCCTCAGCTTTTTGGCTCGAAAGTTAGTTTTTAATTAATAAAAAGTTAACCACTCAATTAATTGGAGTAAAATGTAGCCTATGCTCTATTCATGACTATAGTCTATCTTTGTGTCGAATTTCATCCAATTCTGTTCATCCATTCTGGCGTAATTGAGTAACAAACATCCAAACTTTCGCATTTATAATATTAATGTGATCCAATTAATGTTTCTCATAAAGTATTTCAATCGCTGCAGTTAAGATGTATAATTTGGAGCATAATTTTAACATTTTCAAGTTTCACAGTTTATTGATTGTGGTATCTTTGGCATACTGTAAGTGAATCATACGGAGACGTGATTTGATTTCCAAATATTCTTCATATATTTAGGAGTATAAATTAGACCTAGAAACGTTTTGCAGCTTTCAAAAAAAGAAATAATTGCTGTCCTAAAAAATATTTCATTGGTTCCTAGCTGTATTTTACTGAATTTGTAGAAATTTAAATTATGTCACATTTCCAGAAAAATTTGGAAATCAAATTCCTGTATTCCAATTCAATTATCACTTTTAGGTCATTATTTAAAAAAAAAAAAAAATCTCTATAATATAGAACAAGAACGATACAAATGCTTCTACATATCGACTTCTGATTAAATGTTTTTCAAGCGAGTTCAAGTAATAGTTTTTTGTGATCCCAACAATGAAGAAATTTTATTTTTCGTTGGGGGAGTAGTTTCATTCCTTCACTAATTGTGCAAGATCGCGAAATTGAGAAATCAAGATCTTGAAGATTTATGTTTGTAAATCGCTTTTTGAATGTGTTATTGGTCTGAATGTGTTCCTCACCCAATATTGTTTTGTGATTCAGGAATATCTCATTAGTGTGGATTATTTACATGTTTGAATCTCAAAAATCGTTGCGCAACTTCTATCATAAACTGAATTTATGAGTAGGATGCCTTAAAATTTTTGTTAAAAATTTAGCTCCAATCCAAGATTTCGGCAAAGGAATCTGCTTAATTATCAGCGAATTCCATTGTAACCTTATAGAGTCTACAAATGGTGAAATATATTTAATACTACTAATATTATTCCTTCTGACAGCAATAAATCATTCAAATTCTATCATACTTAATTTAGTATGACAATAAATGGTGGTGATGGGTCTAATACCACTTGGTCATACCAAGCCCGAATGAGCGGAGCTCTTTCGAATGAAGGCAGAGGTGTGCGCCTTTCGTTGTTAACGAGCACCGTTGAGGTGAAAGTACGACTTTGCTCGAACAGGCAAGACACAACCCTTTTTAGGGGGTGGTCGAACTCATTCATCCATCCATCCACAAGTCAGAATTAAGATCTAAATCAGAGAACGACTCATCCCTGATTTTGTACCCCCAGAGGTATAATTTTTTATGGGAACTTGAAGGAATTTACAGTCACGACCTATTTAACGTGCTCCGACTGCTTTTAGCCAAAACGGCGGTCTTTGGCCGAGACGAGGAAGAACTCACTACCTTTCGGTTACGAGACTGATGTCTACCAACCAGGCTACCGCGGCCCTATAAATAAAGCACAGGGATAAAGTTTTAACAAAAATGTATTTCATTTTGAAAAATTCTACTTTTATACATGAACAGTTACTTAAGCGATTAATTAATATCGTTTTTAATTAGTCTCATACCGTTTTACTCTTTCCTTTTCCATTTCCTGTTTTTTGTTCATAGGATACATTTTGACAAATGGCTATGGCAGTGTTTTTGAAAAATTACGTATGTTCTTTTGTATATATTATTTAAATGTTATTGAATGTTGAAATTTAAGAATATAGTTTCTTTTAAATAATTATTTCTCTTAAATAAGTTAACATTTTAAAGTTCGCCAGTAAAATTATTACATTTGTTACTTATGTAATTATTTTAATTAATATTGGGACTTGAAAGTTTTCAATTTGCACAGAGGAAAGAGCATAAAACTCAAATTTGTATACATTGAATAAATTATTATTACAATTTCAAATATATAATATAAAAGGTATAGATATCATTTTTTAAATCTATGTAACTTATGAATCAGTTATTTCATTTTAATTTCTAGACATCATTAAAAAAAACTAGAAAACAAAATCACACCTTCATAATTTTTATTTACACACTACAAAAAAAATACAGATAAATTACATATGATAATTATTCGAAAAAATATGATCAAAGGGATGTTTCAATGCAATCACCTATCAAAAATAACCCGAAAATTATTTATTATTCTAGACATTTAGAAAGAATTTAAACATAGCATGACAAGAATGTCAAAATAATTGATGAAATCAATTTTATTCAACAGATACATTCCGAGCAATATACCTTTAAAGTAGAATATTTCTGAAATGCAATTTAAAATGCTGAAGTGATATTGATAAAAATTACATTGAATGAATAACATAAAATAAAACAAAAACATACAATACATAAAATTTAATAAACACAAATAATATCATGATAAATATCTATATATATAGAAATTAAATAGGATATAAAGAGGATTTGGAGGAAACACATGTTTTTATAGAATTTTATGATTCAAAATTTATAAATCAAAGAAGTAGAAAAAAAGAGTGAAACATTCAAGCAGCAATGAAATTGGAAATAACACAATAAATAAAAAATTCTGATATGGAAATCGATTTTCAATGAAAATATCTGTATTTCTTAAAACAGAAATCACTTAGGTGCACAGTGGTATAGCATGATATTATAACCATCAATTTCAGTTTAAATACAAGAAACAAAAATGATAATTATCATAAAAAATACTATTGAGAGTAAACAGATAACTCTTTTGTTATAACACATGATTACAAATAATATAAATTACTAAAAAATTTTTAAAAATGGTACTTTTCCATTATACCGGCGCAAGCGAAAAGTCGCCAATAATGATGCAACCAAAGCCAAACGGATTATCGCCGTCGGTAACCTTTTGCCGCCAAATTTTTCAAAGAAAGCCGCAGCCATTTTATCACCTGCGCCAAAATGACAACTGTGTGCTGTCGCCAAAAAGCCTGCTTGGTGAGATTAGAGCCGGTATAATTGAAAAGTACCAAACAAACTTGAAGATTCTTGGTAAAAAAGTAATACCTATGATGCATTTTATTTTCATGCCATCAACTAAAAATCACATACAAAAATTGGTAAAATCCTATTTTAGCCCACCTCTGGCAACTTTTTCAAAATCTCGCCAATTTTTCAAAATCACCCCAAATCGAAAGTATTTGAAAGTAATCGAAAGTACTAATAAGATTAAATAGTTTTCTAACGGAATTTAAATCAACCAATGAGGTTCCGTAGGGTTGCCGCATTTCTCTTCAGATGTTGTCAGGGTTGCCATTTTAAAATCATTATCGCTGATAATTTGGCGAGTTTTTGAATTGGCATCAGAGGTGGGCTAAAATAGGATCGACCCCAAAAATTATTTGTTGTTTATTAATGGTCTTTGAAAGTTACACATTATGCAAGTTATAAAAAGCATTGAATTAACATTATATAAAATAAGGGAGAATCCCTACAATATATTTGTACATTTTAATTCTTAATATAACTATTTCTACTGTTACCCTTACATTGGATATATTGCAATTATTGATTCTTACAGTAATATCAAATTGAATACACTCCTTTAAAAATTTAGGACATTTCAAATGATATATTTTTTGCAGCTCTTATTCAATTCGGAAACCTTTGTCTCATCCCATCATTCGGTTCTAATTTATTCATCAGATATCTTTAAATAAAAAGTTGCTCGTCAGATACGCTGTCGCAGTATAAAATTTACTGGAACATCATTGATTTCAGTTTCCTGTTATTAAATGAACACACATTGAATGAATTCTTCAAAAATGATAGTAGCATATTACCGACTTCGAAGACGGCTTACAGCCTTCCGTTTCGGTTCTAACAACGCATTTCAGGATTGGTGAAAGGAAAATAAAAAAAATAATAATAATCTTATTACACGGAAATTACTCTTGAATTTCACATCAAAGTGTCAAGAACCACGCCAGTATTTCATCTTTCAACAGATAATAAGAGAAAAGAAAATTACTCAAAATTATAACTTCAAACAAAACAAATGTAATCAAAAACTCCACTTCATACTTGGCGAAGAACGTTAATGACAGACTCGTCTACTATATCGTTGTGGATTGGGCACGAAGAAGTACTGTCCTACCGTCACGAAAAAAACCCTGAACATGGTTGCCATAAGTAGACGAGTCTAAGTGAGGAGGGAAGTAGGCGTTAAAGCAGACCACAACATTTGGCTAACTAAGCGCTCTTCATTAGGCGATAAATTCTTTTCGCCTGTGTTTATACATACGTATTTATGTGACGAATAAAAATAAATTGTAGATAAACTTAGAAATTTCTTGTTATTCAAGCTTTTAAATAATGTCTTGCATAAGAAAGACTTTAGCGATATTTATTCAATTGCTTTTGTATTGATCTTTTTTTAGAACCTAAGGCTGCTGTAAATTAAATAAAAACCATTAAATAATAATAAAATATTTTGATATTCTCTTGAAGATTCATGGGTTTTTAAAAGTGGAAAGCTTGCGTTTTAAGACTAACCCCCTTTTTACACTAGAATTTATTAGTTTTGAATAAGGTGTCTCAAATATCTGCATCTCCAAAACACAATACCCTGCCTTTCGATCAAAATCTTACAAGAACTTATACATTTTTTCCATCAAAAATGCATCGAATGCAGAATTATCCTCAGCGTCTCTCTTTTCCATTAATTTTTTTCATTAAGACGGAAGCAATTTTCTAATAGATGGAACACATTTTTCTTTTATATAAAAGTCCTGTATAGTTTATCTTATGATACATTTGTTGAAATCATCAATATTACAGTTCCGAAATGTGGATCTTTTTTTGTTTTTACCGGGAGTCGATAATATACTTGCTTCACTATCATTAAGCGATTTCACTTCCCGTTTAATCTTTTTAACTGTTGAAGCTGAAATTCCTGTCGCTTCTGCAGTCCTCTTGATTACATTTGAAATCGGTATTTTTAGCGAGTTTGCACTTTTCTCCTGTTCGAAAAATACCGTAGCACTCTGAACTATAGAGCGAGCTTGAGAATGCAGTCTTCCCACTTTTAAATGTAGTCATTGTATAAAGCACATCTACAATATATTTAAAACAAATGATAGATTCTTCTAAACTGCAGAGATCAAAGATTGCTGGAGCAAAACGAGAGGCAGAATTGAGAAAAATATAAAAAATATGAGCTTCAAGCATCGACAGAAGTACAAAACAAAATGGGACTTCTAATCGGAGATTCTTCTAATTATAATGATACTTCTAACCGGTTCTTTTGGCTCCAAAAGAAATACTACCCTTTCCTTGACCGCTAAAATGTAATGAAATATCCAGTTTTCAAGACGACTGACCCCAATTCTTAGGGTTGCGAGGGATTTTTCTCCTGACGGTATGAATGTACACGACAAGTACTTTTACGTCACATGAATTGACTCCATTCTTGATCATCGTCAGTCATTCCAATTCATTCTTGCATCTATCCTCATCTGATTACTTTAATTTCAAGGAACCAACGATTCCTCTGAAGGAATCTTATTTGTATGTACTGTACGGCCCCTGAAGTTGGACAAAATAGGCACACCATTGGAAGTGACATAATTCTTTCTAATTAGAACGAAATTTCTTCTCCTAAAAGTTCCGGTTTGCAGACTAGATATGATATTGTGGTGATATCTTAATAAGACAGATAACGTCTACGGGAGATCAGTATGCTTTTGCCCTGTGGTTATGTTATCGGCCATCGGACCCAAAGGTCCCAGGTTCTATTCTGAACCAACATCACCTACCACAATATGATTGTCGGCTACGGATTCGAAAATTCATTTTGAGGATCCATTCATCGGACTCATTCTGGATTGGTTGACGAATCATAGGAATTTCAGGTTTGATTGAGTGTCTGTTAATAACGAGATAGCACCTTTTGCCACTTCATTCCCTACTGTCTCTATTCAAGTCTGTTAATAACGTGAACGTCTCATCTGTTTTTCTGTATGAGTGTATACTGGATTCTGGAATTATTCTATATTTTTGTATTTCAAGTGGAAGTGTAAGCGTTGGATCAATCATAATTAATACAATTCAGTCATTGGCACTTGTTATTAAAATAATTGTAAGTAAGTTTCAGTTGATTAATCACATTATTAAGGGATTATTTTATAAAAAAAAAGATAGCAATAGTTGATGTTACAAACTATATCGTTCTGGATCGGTTGACGAATCGTAGGAATATCTTGTCATGAGAATATAATGCTTATTTCTTTAGTTAATGAAAAATGCCTGAAGTTTAGTTTATAATTATTCTGAAAGTCGAACAGTAATTTTTCATTAATGCTCCCGCCATAAATCTTTGGTTAAAGTGAAGAATAGTGTGCCCCTTGCTGCGCCAAAGATGCCAAGTCGCCAATGAAGATGGCGGACAAAATAAATATTTATTTGAAACAGATATGGTTACCACTTCATGCACTAAAATTATGATCTTAACTGATAAGTATTAGAATTTTGATTTTAATTTGAGATTTATTTTGTCTGTAACTGAGAGATGTATATTTTTTAACTTTTGGGAACACTATTACTGCTTATCTTAACAATTTTGTAGAAATGTTTCAAACGATTATGCCGGTCTGCTGTGCAAAGAGTAAAATTTTGAGCATGCAATGCCTGTCGACATCTGAATAAGGCACTGGACAGAATTTTTTACATTACATACAGAATTTTTTCCTGCGGCTTCTGTAGCAATGGGAGTGTAAATCTAGTAGCTTCGCTAGCACATTGAACATAAGGACTGTGTGGGTAACACGAACAGTGCATGCAAATAAATATCCTTTCCTAACTTAGTCAATTCTTAAAAAATATATACATTCCACTTGCCCTTTATCCATTCTGCTGATTCAAAATACATTAATACGACATCCATTCTTGCACTGAATCGTCTGCATAATAAAGTATTACAGAAAGAAAATATGAACAACAGCAAAAGAATAATCTGAACTGCACTGCTGTCTTTTAATGCAGACGATTTCAGATGATTTTTCAAAACACATTCTAACAATTGAAAACAAATATTTCTTATTTGTATTCTGTTTAAAAATAAAATTGTATTTTTAATTAATTTCGAAAAAAAACAACCCTTCAATTATGATAAAAAAGAAAATTAAAATCCTTAATCAATATTTTTTTAATTATTTTTTATTTCATATTTTTCATAAAAAAGTTACAGTGCATTACAACTCAACTATTATAAAAACTAGTAAGCAAAACAGAATTAGGGTTGCCAGAACATTCCATTGGATTGTAATATTGGGGGGAAACTCGGGGGGTGGGGTCACACAATGCTTCTCTTCAACCAAATAGTTTTCTATTATATTTGGAAAAAATATTCATGAATATTTAAAAAATGCAAATGGTAGATGAAATTTTAAATATATTCAACTTTTAAATAACTTTATTATTATATCAAAAAAGTGAGGAAAAAATTATCTGAATATTCAAAATTAAATAAATAAGTAAATTCATTTAAATTTTTCAGTGCAAGTTCTTACATAAAAAATTTATATATAATTCATTCAAAGTTTTAAATTCCTTAGTAAAATTTTCATTGTATCGCTGAAGGAAAAATTATGCCACATTTAAATTATTTAAATAAATCTGTAAATAGGGTGGACAAAAAATAGTTGGGTTAAAATAGATGATTAAAAATTTATTGTGAAAACTAGTTATAAAAGAAATCATTTGTAAGATCCTTATTTACGTAGCATACAGACAATTAGATGATCTGTTGATGTCATGTTAACAATTTATCTAGTTTTATAGTCTTCTAATTTCTTTCATGACATTTATTTTTTCTTGGGGGGGGGAGAGAGGGAGTAAACCAAAACTTTCTTTAATATACATTATTATATTTTCCAATGAAATGCTGAATAGAAAAATGGAGTAAGATAAACTTAATTCTCTATGGTAAAAGTAAAATAATAATGATGAGCAATTCTTGTTATTATATGCAAAATGGTATGAGAAATTTTAAGAGAATAAAGACAAAGAGTCATCAATTCAGCATTATGCAAAAACAATCAAGCTATTTCTTTTATATAATGCTAGATAGATGCATACAGTCTGCCTGATTATGCCCTATATTCTCTATTAAAACCGCAAAGTCTGTTTGAAGCATAGCATTTAAAAATTATCCTGTTGGCATTAGATAGCTTGTATATGGTGCCTAAGATGTAAATTACTCAAGATCTATAAATTATGTAGGTAGAACAGTTTTGTTTCTTTCTAAGAAATTTGCAACAGCTTTTATGTTTCTAATTTTAAAATATTCTGCTAGTTTTATGTCATTTATACAACTTTGAAATTAATTGTATTATTTTTGTTGTCGTGATAAATAGCATTTAAGTTACTTCAAACAAATATGATTTAATCAGTAGTCTTATGTGTCCATTTGTAGCTCTATGAATATTAGTCTAATTTTTTTTCTTCTAACTGAAAGCAATATATATTTATATACTTTTATTCTCTTTATTAAAGTGTAATTTATTATAGAATTTTTGCAAAAAAAGTTAATGATCATAATAATGTAAAGAAAAAAAAAGAACACTGTTCAACGAAATGCTCTGCATAAGTTAAAATATGAAAAATGAAGTGTAATGATATTGAGATTACTATGCAGTAAAAGTAATTTCCAAAAAAATGAATTATTTCTTTCATTTATTTTTGTGTTGTAGTATTTTATAAGAATATAAAAAAGTAGTGAAATGCAATTAAAAAACATTTTTATTGACAAATATTAAAAAGATCTTTATTCTAAAAACTCATTTTTAAACTCATTATGTTCCTTCCACTGCCTGAAAAATGAAACAAAGCAAATATTCAAAATGATGAGACTTTGACACTAAATCAGAATTATTAGAGATTGCTTAGGTGGAAAATTGTTTAGGATAATTTCTCCATAAAGTAGAAAAGAAGCATTGGAATGTATTTGTTTCTTTCACAGAAATGCAATGTTACAGAGCTACGATGTGATGCTAGTCATTACCAGGTTAAATAAGTTTATTTTTCCCCTGTATTTTTGTATCAGCATTTAATGCAGATTTCTTCTTTCAAATATAATTCAGTTTATATTCAAAATAAATGGTTAAATTCTTTTTAAATTTTAGTATGAAAGCAATTCTGATCATTTCTTTCAACTACTTGTATTTAATGAATAAAAATTAATAATTTATAGAATACGATTTTCAATAATTAATTTTTTGTTGTTAAATTTGCCTTTTTTAAATGAAATTTCTGAAATTCTTTTATTACAATTGGAATAATACATAAATAGGTTGATTTTTTTTTAAAAAAAAACATAACATAAACATATGCATTATTTAATGATGTATTTAATTACCAAAATTATCTATAGTTTAAATAAATTTCCTTTAATTAAGAATTTAAGTATTTCCTAATCATATAAAAAGATTTTTTTTGGCTATGATTTTTTGCAAAGTATCTTTTGTAACATAAATATTACAAGGCAATGAAAGATTTGAATATCAAATAAATGTAAAAGATAGAAAGGAGTCTGCATAAAAGGATGTGCACTGGGATGAGATTTGCTTGTGCTTTAAACTTTGCTAACCATTATAAATTATACACAGTTTAATCTACACAGTTGCATGTTAAAAATTTATTTTGTATTTGTGTATTTTATTTATTAATTAACCGAAGATTTTTCAAAAGAGTAATTATTCTTAAGAGAGTAAACATTAATTTTTGTTGTACTAATATTTTGTTAAACATTAAATATTTTTGTTAAATATTTGTTATTTATTTATGTTACTGTTTTGTTTTAACTTATGTATATTATATAAACATAAAAAGTGATGCTGGAATGAAATATATGAGTTTGTATTGCTTATTTTAAATTGATGGTGTAACAAAGCAAACCATTGAATTTTAAATTGGTTTCTTATTTGGGGAAAGCTGAACTACATATTAACTTAAAGATAAAAAGTAGAATTTGTAAAGTATTGAAAATATTGCATTTGATATAAATTTATCTAGACATATTATTTTAATGTTGTAGGCATGGAAATTAAGTCATTAAGTTGAAAGCAGTAAAAATTTAAATTGAGTTTTAATGAAAAATTTTGATGTTAATTGCAGATCTTTGCTGTTTGATAAAATGTCTTACTTTTCTATAGAATTGAAATAAAGATTTTTTTTCTTGTAATGTATGCAGTCTCAAAACTTTTTAACAAAAGATGTTATGCTCTGTTCTCTTTATATTCTGTGGTGAAGAAAGATTTGTTTTTTATTTCCTTCAATTGTAGTGAGCTTCAACAAGTGTTTAATCTTCAGAAAGCATATTTAATTTTAAAGGAAAAAAAAATGATGAATTTTAATGAGTAACTCAAAATTTCGATTTTTGTAAAAGTCAGCTATTTGGTTAGTGCTGTTATTTAAGAAAAAAAAAATTAATGAAAAGAAATGGAAATTACTTAGTTTATTCTATTGGTGTAGATGCATGAATTCATTTAAAAAAGGAAGTAATATTTTTTAAATCCTATTCAAAAATAACTTCCATGATTTATTTTTATTATTATTGAGAATATTCCTGATGTATCTTTACTTTCAAAATGAATCTAAACAGTTTCTCAATTTATATCTACGATTTTGAACGCACGCGTTTTCATTTCGAATTTGGAAACCCTTATAAAAAAATGAATTCCTCCCTTTCACAACCGTGACAGTGTTTCCTTAATTGCTAGTTTTTATTTTGCATGTATTTTTTTTACCCGTTTTTGGGTTGCGTGTTACTGTACAATATTTAAGTGATTTTATTGAATAAGCGTATTAAATTACAAAATTATTTAAATATTTCGTCACTGCTGGAGTATTTACATTATTTTTAAATGAATCAAGTAAGGTCGAATGATTGTTCGTGGCTATATATTCACTCAGATTTGGGCATTCTTCATCTAAACGATTTCATACAAAGGTGAAATAAAATTTCGCTGGAATTTTTACTGTTCTTATTATGCAAGTTCTATCTAAATACATAATGCCATTGTGCTAATTTTACTATGTCACTAATAGTTTGAATTTCTTAGAATATGGTTGGCCTTTCTGAGATAGATTCTATTATAACACACACGTTAAATTATTTTGAGGCCCCCTTCTTAGTAAATTCTATTTATAAGAAATTAATAGGAATTAAACTTCTATTAGTGATATTAGTGTTAATTTTAACTTTGCTTGTACTTTTCAGCAATTCTTGTGTGTGTGTGTGTATTATAAATTTTAATTAATTATAAATTAAGCCAAATTTTGGTGTTTTTCCGCTGTAATTTCCGAAAATATAAGTGCACAAACAGGATTTTTTACATCAAGTTAAAGATTTAAAAATAAGTTACCTTTTAAATGATACCAGTATTTTCATAAAGAAATTTAATTTTCTATTTTAATGAATTTTTTAAAAAATATTTTAACCATATTTTTCAACAATATATTTATGAATAAACAATAAAATTTAATCTGCATGAGCACGTTAAAAGGAAAAAATAGCTTTTTATTAAAGTTTTGCCACTATAATGATAGAAGTTCAAATTAAAAAAATAATTCAACTATTGTTGCCAATTAAATCTTTAAAAAATATAACTTTCTGCGCATGATTGGATGAAATAAAATAAATAAATGATAAGCAAAGGTTTCTATGATCGTTTACAAAATCTACATTATTAATTCATTCAGCTTTATTTACGGTAAACATGATTAAAATTATACTGCATATGCATTCAAATTCGAGCCCATTCTAATTTGTAAATCATTAGTAATAGGCATACACATTGTTAGTACAGATTTTTTTGAAACTTTAATTAATTAAAAATCAAGCTAATATTTGAAATTTTTCTGTGATAACTTCCGAAAATACTACAGCACAAAACTGTTTTTTAAATCCTCTTAAAAATTACTTTTTTTCCATTGATAACAATGCTTTAACCTATAAATTTAGTTTATTTTGTTAACGAATTAACAAAAAATAATATAACCTTATTTTCCTACAGTTAATTTTTTACAAAATGAAATTAGAATTTAACCTGCAAGAACACGTTCTGAGTGTACCAGTGCTTTGCCGTTACTTTGACAAAAACTGAATGATTAAATTAACCTTATTTCAAATCAAACCGAGGAATATGTGATGGTCAGCACGTGTTTAAATGGAAGTGTAAAGTTATGAAGTTAATATAAGATGTGATATTTTTTACGTTAGTCCACGACAACTGATTGCAAATCTGAGAGAGAGATAGTACAATGAACAAATAATAGTAAGATTTCTATAATAATATGAGTTACGTAAATATCGAAGTTTAAATATATTTGGTTGCCAAGTCATAAAGAGAGCAAGATGCATAAGTACTTAATTGAAAAATTTAGAAACTCATGGTGAATCACCTGGCTGCCAAAGGTATCAGGTATATATATATATATATATAGTTGAAACTCTCTCATAAAAACATTTTCACCTTAAAAAGTTATGATATAAATTATTTTTAAAAAAGGCATTGTGCCCCAAAATAATATAACAAAACGAAAATGTATCATAAAATGGATTGATATTCTAAATTTAATTTATTCGCATATTTTCTGACACAGAAAGTAAAATTTGGTTTATATTTTTGGATGGTTATTAAAGACAAAAATTACGATGCCAAATAATAACAAGAAATTATATATTTTTAGGAAGGACAAAAATATGTATTAAGTAGTATTGAAATGATAAAGGGTAATAAAAGGAGCAGACGCCAAAAATATTGGAGATAAAATTATAAAAACATAAAGAAGAATTGGAGCCCATAAAAAATTCAAAATATAGCTTTTCTTGTTGTTAATCTGGAGAATTTGTCAATAAGTTTTTCATAATCTAATTCCTGTACTACCTCATTTTCAATGAATAATAGTGAAAGCCCATTGAAACGCGGTTGATTCGTATTTTGCAAATAGTTCCTGACGTATTTTAAGAAATGACCTCTCTTGGCTTGCATTGCAAATTGGCAAGGTGAGGAAAACTCTTAAAATTCAACGTTAGGAAATATTGTTTATAGTCTTCCACAATCATTTTATACATATCAGTTGGATTTGATTTTTTTTTTTTTTTTCGTTTTTTGCACATTTGCTGAAATACTGTGCTTTATCTTTGAAATAATGTTTTTTAATATCATCATTAAGACAATTATGACAATTAAAATCATAATTGTCATTCATTTTGAAAATGTCAAAAGTTTTTTTTTTCTAAGTTGCTATTAAAAAAATATTTGAAAATCATTTAAAATTCTATTATTCATAGTGCTTCTTTGAGAAATTTCTGAAATAAAAATATCACGTATTACATTATGAACATTAATTATGAAAGACTGTTTTTCGACGATACTCACGTTGCCTCAGCTTCGTTTACTATCATTGCTGTGAGAGTGTTTTCTTCGTTTACTGTCAATGTGTTTACTGTGCCAGGGCGCACATTTTACTTAGAATGACGAGTATACAAGAGAGTCAGAACTATATATTTTTTAAGCGTTATATAACATTATATTAAAATTAAAAGCCTTCCTATTTAGAAATGCAGTTTTTCTGAAACTTCAAAAATGTGTATAAAAGCTGGCATCTTCAAAAATTCAGCAAAAAGAAAAGCTCATGATAATAAAATACTTTAATGGAAATGTGGACGACAGGAGAGGAAAATGCACAAAATTCTCTGCGAAACAATATTACACCCTTTGATTGAGTCATTACCCCCGCCCGAATTTTGCATGATGTTATGAATGTTGAAAATGCTTTAGTCTAACCATTATGACATACTGGTATATGCAAAATGGTGTAATTATGGTAATCATGTAATTGCATTAAATTACGCGTGCTTCCCAAGTAAAGGAATACGCTAGCTACCGTATACACCTGACTTATATACATTTTCTTCCTTTGTGGTCACTGGTAAATTGCGGTTTTCCACTGAACCCCGTCTCTCCTACACTTGCAGAATTTGAAGAAATAATTTATGACGCTAGTGCAGACCTTCCATTAACCATTTTATAGAAAATGTCTTGCAATTTCGTCCTCCGATTACAATATGTGAGTGCAGCTGATGTTGAACGTTTTGAAAATAGTGTGCTGCTATTTTCATTTTTTTTTTTTTTTTTTAAGTTTTCGAAAAAAATTCGTTATTTTGTTGTTTACATACTTTTGTTTTGCAGCGCCATCTATCGATAACTTTTTCACCTAAAATCGAAAACTCTGGTAGGAAATATTTATGCACGGGTTTAAATGTGATGCATTTCTTTTTTCTTTATAGCCTTAGCCGTTTTCCTTTTAAGCATTTTTGAAAATAGCCAGTCTATTTCAGGACGCCGTGAATATTTATATTATGTAGTATTCATTTTATATTAAAACATTTCTGATAATATATTTGTACGAGAAGTTAAATAATTCATGTTGTTGTTAGTATATTTGATTTTTACTTGTGTCACGGTATTTAAAGTTGCAGATGTATAAATTTTTTTGCAGAAAGACTTTCTCAACTATTTATACTCTAGGGCAAATGTTCCCAATTTTTTTAACACTGTTATGCACTACATCTTTAATTCATCGTCAACTTTCTTAGAAACAAAAAAGCATTCATTGTTTCCAAAGGTTGTATTGTGAGTTAAAAAAGGAATTTTTGTGAAGGAATAAAATTTTTAATAAATATAATAAATGTTTCCACTAACTATAATCAATCATCCCGAAAATAATAAATATGCTGGTAAAAAATGAACGTTCAACTATATAACAATGACGTTGAAGACATTACATTACGTATCGCTCTCTCAGACAAGTTCGTCTTCATTTTTTGTCATTTGTCACAAGTCTAATTAATGTCTTACGAGTCTTAATTTTTGAAGATGTTTTTAATGTTATATGTTGTAATAAATATCTTTCTTGGAGGAAAATATTTTCTTTTTGTTTACGTGTATAAGATAGAGAGAGAGTTAAGTATATACTGTTCCCTTTTTAGTATAATTCATTTGTTGAATTATAATATTTCTATGGAACTTCTGTAACTTTTTATTATTTTTAAAATTTTAACCTTCAAAATGAAGATGCATGAAAAAATTTATTTTTTTGCAGGTATATTGAATCAATGAAACGGGAAAAAAAATGCATCGCTTCCAAACCAACAAGAGGAGATATAGCGGAAGTTTAAATTCAAAAACATTTCGATCAAAACGCCATGAAAATTGAGTTATGAATAAAATGATGGACCTAGATACTGTAAAGAAAGTTGAGTATGTATAGTAAATGCTTCACTCATCACCAAAAATGTGCTTTCTCATCTGCTGAATGGTACAGAAAAAAGATCCTTTTGATTGAAAAATACAATTAAAATATCTGCTATGTTATGTGAAATTTTATTCCTGAATTTGCGGCAGAAGTGGTAGACCGTATTGATGGCCATTGCTAACGGCAATTTTGCGATAAAAAAAGTATTTTAAAACACTTTAGTAAGTTTTAAGAATGTAAAGTAATGAAGCACTACATTAAAATATTTTCAGATAAAAGCAATTTAAGATGAAATTTAAGCTCATTTATGACAGAGAAACTATAAGTCAGTAAGATGAGGCCTTTTATTTGCTGCACTTTTAAAAGCCACATTTACTGATGCTCTCAAATGAGAAATATAATTACGATACATGTTCAATGACATTTTTTTTTTTTTTTGAAATGAGCTCTTTAAAGAGAGATGTACCGACACTAACGAAAGAGAAAGTGTTCACTTGCGAGGTGTGCAATAAGGCGTTTTCTCGGAAAGGAAATTTAGAAAAACATTTACTAATACATACGGGAGAGAAACCATTTGTCTGTAGTATGTGCAATAAAGCGTTTTCTCAGAAATTTAATTTAGAGACGCATTTAATAACACATACGGGAGAGAAACCATTTCGCTGCGATATATGTACTAACACGTTTTCTCGAAAGAACATTTTAAAGAGACATTTACTGACACATACGAAAGAGAGACCGTACACTTGCGAAGTGTGCAATAATGCGTTTTCTCACAGAGGAAATTTAAAGAAACATTTACTGACACATACGGGAGAGAAACCGTATGTTTGTGATTTATGCAATAATGCGTATTCTCGAAACTCCGATTTAAAGAGGCATTTACTCACACATAAAAAATGGAAACCACATTAAAGAAACATTTATTCTTATGCGAAGAAAGGGCCTTCTGTTTTTTATGATTACTATACGCCATTTTCTGATCGAGTCAATTTAGAGAGACATTTGCTGGCACATATGAACGAATTTTTTTTTGTCTGCTATAAGTGCTACAAGACGGTTTTGCGATCAGACAACTTTAAAGAGACATTACTACAAAAAGAAGAAGCAACAAATAAACATTAAATTGATCTCTGTGGTGTGTTTATTAAAGATTTTCCCTTCTCTCACAGAAATTATAATTTTTTGAAATCTATAGAATAGAACTGATTTATTTATTTTTATTCATGTGGAAAAGAAAACTTGTGCCTTAACCTGAGCAATAAAGAGGTTTTTGAGCAGAATAAATAAAGAAATATTGAAAACTTAAGTGAAAGGAATCATACTTCTTCGATTTATGTAATAGATAATGATTGCAGCATGTGTACATCTGTGACTTGCTTATTAAAACATTTTCTTAAAAACCGGTTAAGAAAATATTTTTCGTTAGAATACGAATGAGAAGAAGCAATAAAAATGTCTCATATTGAAACATTTTCTGCAAAAAGTAAAGAAATTGTATGTGAGAAAGAGGAACTGTGAGATTTTTTTTTTCCCTCTGACTTCGGAAGAAGGATCTGAATAGTGCATTTTACTGCAATCCTGTAAGAAGTTTCATATTTGTAAATTAAAAAGTAAGATAATATTACTTTTCTGTGCTGGACTTTTCCATACCAGTCATAAAAATATCACTCAATGCTATTTTAAAATCGAGTTGTGTCTCTGATAAGAATTTTTTCTCGATAAATTAACAACTTTTTCTTATCTACGAGAGTGAGGTTTGGCGAAATTTGACATGTTTACCAAATAATTTTAAATATTTAATGACATGGCTTTTAATAAAATATCAATAAAAATGTCAAACATAATTCATGCTTCACAAAACAGTGTGTTTTGTGAAGCATGAATTATGTTTTTAATAAATTTTTACAAAAATATAGAAAAAAAGGATGAATGAAAAGAAATTGTATTTTATCATAGAATATTATGCATATATTGAAACAATAATCATATCTTCTGTATTTTAGATAACTAACATTTGACCTATCAATTTGTTACTTTATTGAAATAGTAGCCGCCTTTAGCGACCAGCCGTGTCTCCAATATTAATGTTCGCAAAATGTTCAATCAATATTTTATTTAACTTTTTCACACAATAGGTTTTTGAATAATATGTTTTGAAGCTTCAAACTTTAATGATCATATTATCCACTTATACTATCAGGTAATGCTTAAGCCTTTCTGTTCATTATATTACGCATCTCTCTCTAATTAACTGTAATTGCTCGTAAAATTCAGTATTGTATTAAAGTGAAAATGATGAAACTGCAATTAATATAAATATGTATTTTAGTTAATCCAAGTATACCTCTAAAAAATGAAAACTAAAAGCAGAGCTGTTTGGCTTTGGAGCTTTATGTGCACTACAGAATAGTTTTCATAATTTATAATATCTTAATGAATTGTTGATACGGAAAAGTCCCATTAATTTGTGAATTAAACACTCAGTTCTAGATTAAAACTAATATTATCATTTTATTAGAAATTGTTCTGTTTCTTTTTAAAAATAATTCTGCATGCTGTTCATATTAAAATTTTTAATATCAATTATATTCATAAAAGAAAGTGTTTATTTTTGTATATGTGTGTTTCATGCCAGGCAGATCTATCGCAGTAATAGTCATGAAACTTTCCATAATGGAAATCATGATGGATCCTCAAAGGTCGAGTTTTAAATTTTTATGGTGAAATCTTTTTTTAATGTTTTGAATTGTTTTGGATTCCCTCCCCCCACCCGTATATATATATGACCTTCGTACACTTTTTAATAATTAATTAGAAAAACATTTTGCACCTTTCAAACGAGCAAACACCAAGATTGCGTAGCGTCATGAAAAATAACTGAAAAGGGATTAAATTTGAAAACCATTTTTAAGCACCTTAAAAACTCATTGCTGTTGTAAAAACATTAAGTGAAGCAATCTGACTCTTTCATGCGAAGCTTTGTTTAACTTTGTATGTTGCCATTCGATAATTAGTAAAAAAAATGGCTTTTGCACCGCGTTTCAGTTCTCTCTCTCTCTCTGTTCATGTTTGGTCCTTGTATATAGATATAAGCTCCAGTGAATACTTGTATATACATCACAAAATGTGTAATATTGCTTCTCAGCATGGTTATTTAAATCACTTGAAATACCGATTTACGATCAGCTGAGTTGAATGCTGATCGAATTCTGAATCAGTGATACCCGGATTGGCGAAAAATTTAGAGATTTTGGCTACAAAATTGATTTTGCTGGAATCTTCCAGAATTTTAGGGATATAGCCGAGATTTGCCTGATTGTTCCAGAATCTTTTCTGTCCGCCTAAGGATACTATAAAAAGCCGATAGTCTCAAGAGTAAGTCAATTAAGTATAGAGTTGTCAAGTTAATGGCGAAGCAGCGGCGGAATAGTTGGAATTGTCCAGCGAAGTGTAAGCGTGAAGTGTTTACTGAATTGAGCTGTGTGTGGAACTCTGGCGTTTGTTATAGAAGCAGCATTGAGTCGTGACGAATAATTAGTCATGTAGTAGTGAGTCAGCAATTGATACAGCTAAAGCTAAGAGACAGTGAAAAATTGCAGGTGTTCGGAGAGACCGTAGAGAGTAGTTGTGAAGATTCCTTTCACTTGTTGGATTCTGTCTGACCGCTTCATGTGATGTGATTGTAATTACTACCAATTACTACTTTCACTTGTGGTAGTGTGTTGCTTGTATACATCGTTTGTTTTCTGCGTATTCTTATCTTCATGTTAATAAAGGTCGTCGTTTCAGGCATGTTGATTGTGTCTCATCGATGATAAAAGGTAATAAAACTGTAAAGAGAGATAATAAAACTATTTAGTTTCATTATCTCTCTCTGCCGTCTGTTTTTAACTTCCATTATTTTAATTTTTATAGTTCACGAAGTGATGTCGTCATGCCTAAATAAAATATGCTATAAAATCATAATTATTTTTAAAGCATTTTAATGTTTTATTTAAGCATTTATGTTACCTTTTTTTCTGGTTCTGATTTCGTTTACATCCATTCACCGCAAATTGGCCATGGATAACAACTTGCGAATATTGCTAGCTGCTTATATTTTGCTTTCAAATGTTTTCTACTCTTACGTTAGGGAGCTATAGTTGTTGCCATTTAACTACTGACGCCATTCCATTAAAAGCAGCATCCATCATTAAAATATAGTATGCTTTCTTTTGGTGCTCAGCGAAGCATCATATTTTTAACATCCCCCAAACCAAGTTTTTAATTTATTTTTAAAGAGAAAGATTTGCAAATTATTTCAGAATATTGTGAATCTAAAACTGTCTTTTGGATAGCTGTATCAAAAAATAAACGTGCTACAGTGTTCCTTTGTAATTTAAATATGAAATATTAAATTATGGAAAAATACAATCAATGTATATTTTAATACATTAAATTGTTTTTTTCTTCTTATGGCACTTATCATAGGCAAGCCCGCTGACGAGATCAACGATTTTAAGCCGAGGGAACGTCTCTTGTTTACAGTAGCGCCACCTTAGGTTAAGAGTACGTCTTAGTTGTTCATGCGTCTCAACTTTGTTTTACGAGGCGGACTTAATTTATGCATTTCACTCACTCACCCACAGATCGTAACACACACGTTCACTTGCACAACCCCTTTGTATTGGGTGACTTACTCACACACCTCACAATTAGAACATAGGGTAGAGAATAACTATGCCCGAATCAAGACGTCCAGATTATGGAGAAGACGCGCTTCCTTAAGACAGGTCATCAGCTACATTAAATTGAGTTATATACTAACACAATTTAATGTAAAGTATTACGCATTAATTTATCATATTTTAATATATTAAATTGTGATATTTTTTATGATTTTTATTTAAAATTTTACAGTACAAAACAGCGTTTTAGTAATAAATTTTCTAGTAAGAGCTTTTTTATTTTTATATTTGTATAAGAAATTAGTTGGATTTCAATCTAGGAACTCGTATGAATTTATTCTTAATATGTATATGTTCCAAATTTATTAGGCCAAGTTCCAATCTTATTATACCTAATTTAAAAAAAAATTAAAAATCTACATTAATTTGATTTTTCTTTAAAACTTATTTTAAAGGTAAAGGTGATTTTTCAAAATCAGAAGAAGAAAAAAAATCTTTAAAAATGCATTTAAAATTGCTCCTGTTTTTTTTAAAATCTATTTGTCGCAATCAGCCCTAGTTGAATTTTTGAATGCAAATGGGACATATCATGTAGACATTTCATAAATCTCTTTACTGCTGTTCCAAAATCGAGTTGTATTCACCATTTCTTTGATAAAGTAAAAAAAAAAATTGTATTAAGTGACCTTTTCAATGATTTGCAAAAATTGTGTTTTTAGTTCTGTAAAATCTCACTAAAAATTAACTTCAAGTTATTGAATCAGGATCGTTTTTATTTTCAATTGATTTTCTTCCTTGTTTTTGAACACTTGTCATTTGTTTTAATTGTATATTTTTTTTAGTCGTTGTTAAAAGCTTGTATTTCAATAATTTTATTAGCATTTATCATCATTTAGATTATATTTGTAATTATTTTCTCTGCTTAAAATTAAAATTTTCATAGAGATTTATTTTATATCTCCATATAAAAAGGAATATTTTATTAATTAATATCTCCTTTAAATTGCTAGTTTAATTAAAATAATTCTGAATATTTACAAAAATCGCATTCATATTTATCATTATTTTTTGTTTATAAATTAAATTATAATCCAAGTACTGATTCGAGTGTGTGCGTGTGTGTGTGTGTAAGATTTTTCCTAAATTTTTCAAGTTATCTAGTTAGAGAACAAACAAATGAAATTAATGCTAGCCCAGGACCGACCTTGGTTTTCATAAACATTATGGCAGCGCTTTATTCACTATACTATTCAGGTCTTGGCAGTAGCGACGCTTTATTAGTATTAAGTGGACAAAAAGTCCGTAAAAACTTTAAAAATTTATAAAACCCGTAAAATTTAGAAGAAAAAAAAAACAGTTTGCGGATTGAAGCATCGATAAGTCACCGAATAATTTTTAGGTAAAAAAAATTAATTAAAAAAAAAACTGCCTACAGGTGGTGTTTCGTTAGTAGACAAAAGTATAGACCCTCAAATAACAAAAATAATGTTATCAAATTATTTATTATTGCAATATGCAGTCAATATATCCACCATTACAAATGATAAACCATTGCAGACGTCTCACAAATCCAGCAACGGCAGAGTGCAGCATATCCAACTGTACACATGACATCTCTCGGCAGATTGAATCTTTCAGTTGAAGACAGATTGGACGGACGGCATCAATACTACTGGGGTTTTTAATTTCTCCACAGCCAAAAGTCTGCTAGTGTCATATCTGGTAAACGAAAAGGCCATGGAAACTTGCGACGCCTATTAATGATTCTCTCCTTGCTGTAAGTAACAGCAGGCTTGTCCGAAAAGAAATAACTACATGATTATCTCCTACCCTAACGTCTGTATTAGGAATTCCTTGATTGGAATAGCAGTGTGATTTGTTGCTCCATATTGCATAAACGCAGCGGCAAAAAGCGCATTCTTTTCATAAAACATGAAACAGACTTTTCACTCAGCATTAAATAATGCTGATCATTTATTGGTACTATTTTCCACCCATTTACCGGACACTGTGTTTCAAAGAAGAGTCCTATAATGAAGGAGTCTCTAAACTCATACCACACTATGACTTTGGGGAATGCAGAGATTTTCACAACGTTCACTCGTGGATTTAACGTCGTTCGGATGCGACAGTTGTCTCCATGGAGGGAAAAATGAACTTAATCTGTCCACAAGATGTTAAAGACACAGAATGAATCTTGTTCAATTTTGGAGAGAGCCGACCTCACAAATGCTTCTCTTCTTATAGTATCCATTGCTAAAAATTCATGGCAAGGCTGTAATTTGCATGGATACTGATTAAGAGCTCCTTGAAGAATGTTGCTTATCGAGAATGTAGGGAATCTCAAACGTTTGACAGTTTCTTGTGCTCTGCTAGTCCCTGCCGCAGTTTTGGAAACTTTTTCCATTTTGGCTGCAACGCGCTTCAAACATGTCTATATTAGATTTGGTCGTCCGGATCTTTTAGATCTTCCAACCATTTCGTTTCCTCAAATCACTGAACAAGCTTTATGAGGTTTGCCACTATTAAAGATCATTTCCCATTCTTCACATTTTTCTGGATTTACGCAGTGCAACAGTCGCTGATTCTTGGTTTAGGTAAAACAGTTAAATCAATAAAATTTTCTTTGCCACATAGCATTCTTGTTTACTAATCCTGTCGATACTGCTACATTCAGTGGTGCAGGGTGGTCGGCTATACGCAAGGAGAAGAATCATCCTTCTTTACCTACATAGCATGCAACGGAGAGCTGATTCAGGATCAAGAGCGTAAGTATTTATAATCGCCTGTCTGATTTGCATAATTCCAACAAAGTTATTCATACCAGAGGATGTTTTTTACACCTTAAAACATCCCTGACTTATCGATGCTAAATCTACAATCCAATTTTTTAATTTTGCATAATTTTACGGGTATTAAGAATTTTTAAAGTTTTTACAGACATTCTGCCCACCCGGTATGGCTATACTAAAAGTTTGAGAATCATTTTCTTGAAATGGTCTAGCTATTGCACTTTTATATTTTCATGTATACTACCATTATACTAAATCTCGCCCTGAACTCAGTTCTCGTGGATTCCCTTTGTTAAACGCGTTCCATAAGGTAAATGAAGAATTTTTTTGTTTTTGATCCTGATGTCACACCTGATTTAACGAATAAAATTTCCTGTCTCGATGAATTCGTTAATCTGTTCGACCGTATTATGTTTTTATAACCTTATTTGAAAAATAAGACCAAAAAGTTCTGTTTCTTTTCTTTATTTTATTTATTTATTTATTTATTTATTTATTTTTTTTTTTGTATAATGAATTAGTTAATGCCTTTATATAGTTATATTGAACTTTATTATATTTCTATAAATTTCAAAAGTTTTCTCTGAAGAATAAAAATTAATGAAGAATTTGTTTTTTAGGTGAATTGAAACAACAAACTTAACGCACGTATCGCTTCCAAAACCTCAAGATGGAGTGATACAGGAATTTAAAAGTATTTCGCATTGCGCAAAATGGAATTCAGGCATTGAAAAATCATGAAACTTGTTTCAAATAATATTTACAGTGAATAAAAGTGTCTATCAAGGTGGATAATGTTAAAAAGTGTAATAAACGCTTTATTCGACTATGAGGATTTACATGAACTGAATGGTACATGAAAAGAAAACTGACGTGATTGGCATGTGCAATGTAAATACCTGCTGACTCATGTAGTAATTGGGGCATATAACTTTTCGCCCTTAATTGAATTTCATGAAACATTTAAAAAAAAGAAACGTTACAAAGTGGACTTTTATCTGAAATATTTGCTGTAAAGCATAATTTAAACGATCAATTAGTAACTCGCGTGAAAGAAAATATTTCAGACTTGCAGTGAATCATTTTCTGATTACAACAATTGAAATTTATGAGTATTTATGACAGAGCAATTGCATGCTTCCGAGATGTGTAATGAAGTGCCTTCTCAACAACAATATTTAAAGCGACAGTTATTAACTAATACAAAAGAGAAGCCATATAATTGTGGTATCTGCAATAATGCATTTTCTCGTATGGGAATTTTAAAAAAACATGTACTAACTCATACAAAAGAGCAACCGTATGCCTGTGAGATGTGCAATAAAAGGTTTTCTCAACAGGGAAGCTTAAAGAGGCATTTTCGAATTCATACGAAAGAGAAACCGTATGCTTGCGATAAGTGTTATAAGGCATTTTCTGAACTGGGTTCTTTAAGAAGACATTTACGGATTCATACAAATGAGAAACCGTATATTTGTGATACCTGTTCTACGGCATTTTCCGATCCGAGCACCTTAAGGAAACATTTACCGACGCATACGAAAGAAAAACCATATGTTTGCGAAATATGTTATATGTCATTTTCTGATCGTAGCTATATAAAGAGACATTTACAGTCACATACGAAAGAGAGACCCTTTGTTTGTGATACCTGCCATGACACGTTTTCTCGGAAGGAACATTTAAAGAGGCATTTATTGATTCATACAAAAGAGAGACCGCATATTTGTGATACATGTTCTAAGTCTTTTGCTGATCGGAGCACTTTAAAGAAGCATTTATTGACGCATACGAAGGAGAAGCCGTATGTCTGCAGTATCTGCAATAACACGTTTTCTCGAATGGGAATTTTAAAGAGACATTTATTGACGCATACGAAAGAAAAACCGTATACTTGTGAGGTCTGCAATAGAGCATTTTCTCACGGGGGAAATTTAAAGAAACATGTCCTTATTCATGGAAAAGAAAAACTGCATAATGTGTAATAAAACTGTCCTCGTTGAATTAATTTAAGGAAGCAATTACTGACATCCACACCCACTCATATATGTACTGCTATTCTTGCAAATCTTTTTTTTAATACTTTGAAATAATTACTAATTGTACATGCACTGAAAATAGAAATATACTGTAATTTTACATCTGCAATGTGTTTAGACGATGTGTTTCATAAATTCAAATATTATGTATTAAATTGTGTAAAAACATATAGACTGTTTTTTTTTTTTTGTTGTTGTTGTTTTTTTTATTGGAACGCGCAGACAAGAGGATTCATGCGCTTTCTCAGAAAGAAAATTTAAAGAGGTATTTACTCACCTATACCAAAAAGCAACATTATATCTTCCAGATATGCAATAAATACTCTTCTTATCGGATAAACACTTAATGTCGCAAAAAGAAGAAAAGATGTATATTTTTGACATTTGTAGTTAATCGTTTTCCGGAAGAAAAAGAAATTGAAGGGTACATTTATTAACGCCTACCAGAGTTAATTACAACCTTTCCAGTATGAGGTGAGGCATAAAACGGGATAATTAAATACTGACGCTCTCAATCACAGTGGCATTAGATCTTTATTAATTATTATTATTTTGTATTCTGTAAAAAAAAAGGTGTAAAGAAATTATATCTTATTTATTGAGTGAAGCAAAGAGCTGCCGATCTGTAAGAAATGTATAATAGTGGGGGTTTTCTAAGTATTATTGTTGTAACTTGTATATATAGTAATCAGGAGAGTAAAATTTTAAATTTTGTGATCGTGTTGAACAATAGTTGAGGAAAAGAAGATTTTCGTTACAACCAAGAAAAATCCTTTCTGCAAGTCGAGGCGAGTTGTAACGTCTACCCCCTCTCCTTTTCCATCACTTATTAATGCATAGAGTTAAAATAGTGAGTGCAACCCTATTTTGATGGGAATTGTAGAACTTCGCTCACTTGCGTTTCCCCTTCATTAAATAATGTCATTTGCGTTTGCATTATTGGTTTGCTGGGATTTAATTACCTTTGGCAGCAAAACTTGGCTTGCATCTATAGGCGCTATAGAGAATGCACATTTCTTGTATTGAAAAGATAATGATTGACGATTAAAGGTCCTCTCTCTTGAAATAACTTCCCAATTTTTTTTCCTCACGGTAAAACTGATAAGTTCTCTCTATAAGAGAGTTAGAAATAATTTTGAAAGATTTTTTTTAAATTAGATACTCGGTTTCTCTCCATTATTTGCATCTGATTTTAAATATAAACAACAGTATTGAAGTTTTCGAAACATCAAGAGGAAAGCCATCAGTTTTGTATTATGGATATCAATATCAGAAGAATCGCTATAGCCTTGAAAATGTAGTAATACGGTGCTGCATTATTGAAAAGTACGAAAATTTAAAAGGCTGCTGGAAACTAAAGACAACTGTATTTTCTCTGATATGTACCATTCTTGTAAGCCGGATGAAGATCAAATTTGTGTCAAGGAACATTTAATTAAAAGTAAAAGAAGAGTTCGGGATTAAAGAGCAGTGTATAATTATCATCAAATTCCGAATTTTTAATAAGGAAAATAAAATAATTGTTACATTTATAATCGTTCCTTTCGAACTACTTGGTTTGTTTGGACATTATAGCATGTAAAACTAACTAAATATACAAAAAAAAATATTTAATCACTAGCTTGATTGTTATACAGTCAAAAAGAATTTTAAATAATCTTTGAAAAATTGGCACTAAAAACTATAAACATATCAAATTTTGGAATATCAAACAATTGTTATAATAATAATTGTTGAAGATATAAAAATATTGTTACGGATTTCCTATATTAATCCGTCGGGTTCTTTTAAACTTGTATAGTGGGTGTGTATGGTATTAGAGATGAGATGAAGAGCACACAAAATGATCAGTCCTTTAGTGGAGACACAACACAAACGTTTATTTACAGGACGAGACGAACACACAGCAGCACACAATAACAACAGTAACTCACAAGTAGTAACAATATCTGCAGTACTAGCTATAGTACTCGACGCTGCTTCCTCGATAGACTACAAGGCACACAGCTCAATTCAGCACTTGCTTGGCTTCGCCGCTTCTTGTTTTCTCCTCTGGAGAACTCGCTATCTGCTGTCGATTCCGACGACTACTGCTCAGCTCAAGTTCAAGTTCAAGTTCAATGGTATGATTATCGGAGCACCCGTCTTTTTGGCAAAAGACTATCTCCTTATTGAGGTGACTGTTTGAAGCTTTGCATTTAGTATTATATCATTATCTGTATATTTTACTGGGGGATAGAAGGTTGAGAATTTTTGCAGAAGTATTTGGTGAAGCTAGGTTACTGATTGGTTGGCTGTCGTGGAAGAAATTAGAGGAGAATGTTTTTAGGACGTTTAATTTTTGGATCGGGATTGTACCTTGGGATATTTTGAATGGCTTGGTTGTCAATATTGTCAAGGTTTTTGAAAAAATTTTTGGCTAGCATCTGAATAAATTTTTTGAGTGAAGGGTAATTTAGAGCTTTCTGAATTTCACTATTAGAGAGGAATTTGGCTGCTTTACAGATGTGCTTAATTACTTGGTTTTGCTGCTGCTCAAGAATTTTGATGTTGCTTTTGGCTGCGTACCCCCAGACAGGGCAGGCGTATGTCAGTACAGGACGCAAATAGGCTGTGTAAATAAGTAACTTATTTTCCCTAAGCATTTTAGAGTTCCTTGAGATTAGGGGGAAAAATTTTCTAGTTAACTCTCGGAACTTATTTTTTATGTAAATGAAGTGGGGCCTCCAAGTGAGTTTCCTATCCAACATAACACCTAGGTATTTGCAGCTCTGAGACCACGGGATAAATTTACCATTGAGTTTAACCTGAGGATGACTAATTACTTTAGTGGATTTGTAAAACATTATGGCTTCTGTTTTGTCAACGTTAATAGCTACTTTCCATTTGCTGAACCATTCCTCTATTTTTTGAAGGTGTCTATTAATTGCAATTTGGATGTAATTAGCATTTTTGTTTTTAGCTAAGATAGCGGTATCGTCGGCGAAGATGCAGAGTAAGGTATTAAATTGCTTTGGTATATCATTTATAAAAATGGAAAAGAGGATTGGGCCAATTTTGGACCCTTGTGCAACACCAGCATGAATGATTTTTTCAGATGAAAGTTCATTTTTAACTCTGACTCTATATCTGCGGTTGTTGAGATAAGAAGAAATGATTTGGATAAGGTAATTAGGGACATTATATTTGATAAGTTTATAGATAAGTGCTTTTTGCCAAACGCGATCGAACGCTTTCTGAACATCAAGAAAGACAGCTGCTACTTTTTGTTTATTTAGGAAGGCGTCCTCAATGAACTCAGTGACCCTATATAGTTGATGGGTAGTAGATAATTTTTTCCTGAACCCAAATTGTTCAGCGATCAGTATATTATTTTCTTCGAGATGGTGGTTTAGTCTGCTAAGGATAATTTGTTCAGAGAGTTTACTTATAGATGGCAGAAGAGAAATAGGTCTGTAATTAACTGGGTTGGTTGGGTCTTTACCGGGTTTATGGATTGGGACAATAGTGGCAATTTTCCACCTATCTGGAAAGTATCCATAGAGGAGGATTTTATAGAAGAGAATTGTGATTTCAAAAATAATATTATCTGGGAGGTTTTTAAGCATTTTATTATTTATACCATCAATCCCAGGTGATTTATTTGGTCTTAATTTTTTGATAGCATCTTTGATTTCGCTCGGTAGCAGTGGGTTCTTCAGCTCAGAGAGAAGTTTATGATTGAATTTAAAATTATTTACAGTACTGCAGACAATGTTTTCATTATCAAAATCAGTAGTTTCGTTGTCTTGGAATTGGTTTTCAAGGCTAGTAGCAATACACTCAGCCTTGTCTTTATCTGATAGTGCTAAAGTGTTGTTCCCAGTAAGTTGTGGTATGTTTTTAAATTTCTTTTTGAAGGGCCTAACCAGTTCCCAGATAGTTGCATCTTCGACATGGGCCTTTGTGATTTTGTCAATGAAGCAGTTTTGTTCAACTACTGCTCAGCTTGAAACGATGGCCCTTATATAGTCCCAAGAGGCGTGGCTAGAAATGTCTCGACCAATCAGGGCGCGTCTGGACATATCTCGGTTCCTGATGGACGAATCGGGAAAATTCTCGATGTTTCGGGTACTTTCCGTTTTGTCTCCAAAGTCGCCAAATTCGTCGCCAAGTCGCCAAATGGTCGCCAAGTTTGTCGCCAAGCTCTGGGATCATTTCTAAGAGCATCCACAGCATCCAGTAAAGAATACTGTAAAACATTCTTTCCAGTGAAGGAACCAATCATGCTGGGAAGCAGCATCACAGATACGTAACATTCGTAACAATATCAAAAATTGCTAATCTCAATAGTTTTTAATACATCATTTATTAGGAGTAAAATTATCTTAACATTTTTTTTTTCAATCAGCTTCACAATGGAAAAGAAAATGAAGTAAAAAAAAATGTACATAAGTGAATTACTTCGATCATAGGATTCTGTCGGTTATCTGCCACTTTTAAAATATCCCATGCTACATTTTGATTACTTAAGAATTATTGACGAAATAAGGTCATATACAAAGTTAAATATTTATAATAATAAATATTGCCAGTCTGAGGTTCAATTAGGTCGAAAGTGGCTCAATTTTATATTTAAATAAGCAGCCCTAAGAGGCAAAATTAACTTTTTTTTTTGTTTCAAAGAACAATTCTTTTTTCAGTATATATATATATATATGCAACAGATAAATAATAGGTTTCAAGAATCCTGCCTTTTTCTGCAAAAAACCCGCCTTTGTTTATTTCAACACACATTTATGTCAAATATTCTTTTTTAAAATATTTCAAAACATGGGAATTCTAATTACATAATTAATACTGTTCTTATACAGAAAAATGCCTGATAGAGAATGCATTTTTCATTTAAATAAATATATAGAAATTAGATGTGTAAAGAGGACATTTTCACATAAGGCTATTTAATTTATAGGTAATTGAATTTTTAGGTTATGACTAGACTTAAGTTTTAGTTTCAAGGCTAGGTTTCAGTGATACAACTACAGTGAAACCTCGTTACAACAATATTTTAGGGACCAAATAAATATATTGTTGTAGAGAGGCATATTGTTATATCACTATTATATTATTATGTGCAAAATATTGCACATATTTTGAGCATTTAATAAGAGTTTTTTTTTATTATTATTAGTTTAAGGTGCATAACATACTACTTTTAAGTCTATATTTAGAAGAAATTAATTTGTAAAATACTAATAATAGTGGTTTAAATACTAAAAAAAAAATAAGATCAATTCAGAAAATAAGCACAGAAATATTCACATACCTGAAAACACTTTTTATTGAAAATAATCCAATATTTTTGTTTGTTTATTCATTTTTTTAACTGTTAAGTTCACCAATACTGTATGCATTGAGTCTAGTGCACGAAAATGTTCTTCATTTGTCGACGGAAGGCTTGAAAAAAATGTCCGTAGAGAATTCACGGATTGAAGAGCTTCCTGGGATGACAATAAGGACTGCGATGGACCTGTATTATCATCATCATCTTCATCATTGTTTCCTATCTCATCAGTAGTTTCAGAGAGAATATCTTCATCAGTAACTGCTGCGAAAACCATAAGATCATCATCTGCTGTTAAATAGTCTTCTATACTAATTCCAAACTTTTTACCGCTTGTTTCCTCAAGTTGGGATACGGATTTTTTGATGTGCAAAACACATTCTTGATCATCTGAGAGATCATTGTCTATGGAATTTTCATCATTATCAGATTTCTTATCTTCCATAACACAAAGACCTGCCTGTTTCCAGCAATTCCGAAAGAAAGAAAAACAAGTTTAAACCAAATGTTTCGCCTAGAGCTCAAAATCGTTAAAGACTATAAAACAACCTTTGAACTCGGTTGTAGGACAAGTGCGTACTACCACTTTCGTAAAGGTCATAAAAGGCCAATAAATCACTCTAAGCTCAAGGAAAAAAAGGGGGTAGTGAGCAATTAGTCTAGGTTTGCTAAAAACATGTTATCTGTTGGCAAGAGTATTTGGCGGGAAAGGATATTGGCGTTTTAACTGAGTCTTGATGCGTAAACATAAGAAAAAAAAACTTTTGTCTCTATGTGTACGAGATATGCTGACTCTATACATACCAAGTCGTTTATCTATGAAATTTGGCAAATATTTACTTTATATATATATATATAATATATACAGAAGGTAAAAAAACAGAGTAAGAGTGTTGAATACTAACTGGACGACAAAGGTGGTAAATTTAAAGTACACGACTAAATACATCAAGAACGCTTGCATTACTACGCTTGAATTCTCTGAATTATTCATTCACAGTCTAAGTATGCTAAATATAGTTCTCAAATAAAAATCAATAAAAAATATTTAAAAAATGTAAAATAGAGATTCCATTCTAAAAAAATTACACCTAAACTTAATTATTACCATCACAAACGATTCTAAATGTTTTAAGAGAAGTTCATCATTTCAATGTACATTTCAAATGATTAATAGCACATAAGTCAATAAGAGAATTTAACAATTTATAAATTTCCTACTATTTGAAATTAAATATGTTCAAAGCTTTTGAACTTCTGGGAATCAAATACATAATTCCTATACAAAGGAAATAAATAACTTAATAAACCTGATATAGCTATAAAAATGCATCTTATCTTATATTTAAAAATCTAATTTTCTTCTTTAAATGAAAACTTTATCTTTACATATGAAAATATAAACGGAATATCTTGTCTGTAAAATATACATGCTTATCTAAAATCTGTATTCTTTTTGCAGAATAAAAATATGCAACTTAAAAACTGATAAATCGATAAAATTAATGATTTTTATTCAAATTTTAAGATAATTTACATTAGAGATAACATATTTTTTGAGCTAATATTTTTAAACAAACTGAATTGCATGTTTTTCTCCCATATAAACTTGTGTTAAATTTAGTATCTCTACGCAAAATGGTCTATGTTTTAAATAGACTGATAGACGCATTGTATGCATTCACTACTATTCTTGGAAGAAAATCTTATTTTATGAATTAAAATTTTTAGATTAAAGTCTGAATATTCTTGACTTTAATTTTGAATAATTTTAAACGAGAAATTCGGAGATATCTGTCAAATTTAAAGCATATGCTTCCGTGTTAAAAATCCATTTTTTCCATCCCCCCCCACTTTGTATATCTTTGCGTATGTTATCTGGTAGTTCGTTATTTGTTCCTAAAACAGCCTTTATTTTATTTTATGAATTAGAGTTAAAATTCGGGATATTTTAGTAGAACCTTACAACTGAAAATGGAATAATAATATTAAGAAAGCATTTTTTGGGCTATTTTTTAAACTTATTCCGCATTTACTATTTATTTGATTTTTATACTTTTGCAATAGATTAAATATCATTTTCAAACATTCTCAGTGTGATTTGTTTTGTCTTTTTTAAAATTGTTTCAAATTGAGGTAATTTTAAAACGCTGCATTCTCTTTTCTTCTTTTTTTCTCATTGACGCTGTAAGTTTTGAAAGTGGAATGCATAAGAAGCTTATAAAGAATACTTATGATAAATATTAATTGCAAAATGCATATGCCGATAAGTTAACATAATATTCTAGCTGAATGAAGAAATTTAAATATGACGAGTCTCAGTAAATGACAAATCTTAACAAAAAGTGATTAGTCTAAAAAGAAACAAAGAAAAATTCTTTTCAAACTAAAAATTAAATAAGAAATTGAATTAATTTAGGGGAAATGAAATAATAGTCTACAAAATTGGGGAATACTGGAGAAAAATCTTTATTCTGCAGTGTAAATTAAAAACTTAAAATCTATTTTGTTGAATTGTGGTTTTTTTCCATAATTTTTTATTTTTCAAAGAGATAATTAAAATTCAATCTAGAGCCTCAATTTATCTCATATTTCTTTCCTAGAACTGCTTAGACAAGGAACCTGTATATTAATGTAACGATAATTCATTTGAAAGCAGTTTAGTTTTGAAATATTAGAGAAACAGAAGTGAATGTTATATAATTATGAAGAAAATAAACATCATTTTAAAAATTTCTTTAATGTTACAGAAATAGTTTCTCATGCAATGTAATAACAGATATCTGACTTTATTTTTTTTAATAAAGAAATTAATGCTCTAAATTCATTTGCTCTGGAAATTTTATATTGACCTTTTAAAAATGGACTTGAGAGTCAATTTTCAAAATTTACAACTTAAAATTGCTGAATAAAAATTAAATTAAAATCAATGAAAAATTTGAAGGGCATAGAATTGGTTGTTTCGAGATTTGCATTATCCCAGGGCCCCTGAAAGGCTTAAAATGGCCATGAATTTTTCTGAAATTATAAATAATTACATTGTTTAAAATATGGTTAAAAAACGCACAGCTAATCAGTAAAAATTTCAACAAAGGTGTAGGTGTATATTGTTCAAGGGTATATTACCAGTACTTCATTCAATACTGTTGTTAATGGTTTATTTTACATACAAGAAAGGTACATAAAAAAAGTAATTAAAGTTTCTGATGAACCTATACTGCATATATTAATGTAAAATTATTACTACGTACATTAATGTAAATATTTTTTTTAATTCTGTTTTATATTTTATCTATAGATTTGTATTAGGGTTTAATAAATAGTGCGACTAGTAGAAAATTAAATTTGAATTCAGCTAATATCACCTACAAATTTTCGCAGATAAAAATTATCAGTTAGCAAAATATTAATATACTTCTGATAGTAAGCTACTTAGTTTATGTACCGTGTTCTTACAATATATCATATACGAAATGCAAAGTCATGTAATGAACAAATAATTTATCATTATCAGAGCAGATTCTTTTAAATGTAACAACATTGAAATTAAATCTACAATGATAAACAGAAAAGTTTAAATTTGTAAAGGTACTCTAGAAATTTTTTTAAAAAACTTATATAGCGCGGAAAATTAACATTCGTAGTTGAAATATTTTCTTACTACTTACTTCATTTCAAGATTTGTCTTTATAATTATTCTCACTTTACAAATCTTTCAATACTTTTAAAATCGTTTAATTGTACATAAGAAACAACCATTTTTTTAAAGTTCCTATATTTAAGTAACATATGTTTCAATGTTCAAACTTACTGAATTAAACAAACGAATCAAAAAGAAATAAAACAAAAACTAATGACACCAATTTTTTTTTGTTTAATGCAAATCGTTATATTCATGTAAAATAAATCTAGATTGTTGTTCCAAAGTCGATATAGAATTTATATGAAAAAATATCATTCGTCATTGCTTTTTATCATACATTTTCGAATAAACTCCTTGAAAAGCAGTTCATGCTTAATTAAAAAAAAAAATGTGGAAAGTATCGCATTAAATTGCATTAAACAATATTAAGTATTCGAAATTTTCTCAAGCATGTTAATTCTCGCCAAATTTGACACTTTCAGATAACGTTTAAACTGTTGCAGCCTCTTCTAAAACTCATCCTTTACAGTAACACAATCCCATTGTAAGCGAGAAAGTTGATTGACAGTTTTATGACTCGTAAGCATATGGGTGTACGAAAGAGTCATAAAACCTTGAACTCACTTTTCAGTACGTCACTTAACAACACCCCGCCTCCATATCCCTCTGTTCCTCTAACAAAGGGCACTTGTTCTGTGACAAGGTGAAAAGACAGGTCCAGATGTCCTTAAACCTTATCAGAATTCCAAAGCTTACTGGGAAATGAGACTAGGCATACATTTACACTTCACCCCTCCTCACCCACTCCAATTCCCAAAAGGGTGGTCTCCATCTGTTTTGAAATCTGAACAATAGCTATTTATTCAGGGATAAGTTGAATATCCACAATGAGTCTTAATAGACGGAAAAAATAACAAAAGAAAACGAAAAAAAAAAAAAGCGTTTGAAAATCAAAATATTATTATAAAGGGAGAAAATAATACTAAAATTTCGATTGAAAAAAATCGTTTTACAGAGGTTTATTGTTCTAGAGAATATCGCAATATTGAGGGGAGATTAACATTAGTTTATATGCAAAATCGCCGGGACCACAAAACATTATTGTAGTAGAGGGAGTTATGGTTGTATCGGGTATCGTTGTAGCGAGAGTTTACTGTATATAAATTCAATAGACAGATTAGGGTGTTACATACAATTATCATTCTACAGATTTTTTATGATATTTGCAATTATATTTGTTGCGTCAAGAAAAACATTAGCTTGTTGTTGCTTACTTTTACTTTACTTTTTTTTTACAATAGCAGAAATAAATAAAGTTTGTCACATTTGTATTATATAAATAGCTTTTGATGAAAACTGGCGGAAAACTAATCCCAAATAGAGGAAAAGCAGTAAATTTTTTGTACTTTATTTGCTTTTAAAAATGGTATACACTTTTTGAGAAATACGCTTTAATGTTAAAAAATATATAGCCAATTAATTTGTTTCATCGTTTCAATTAAAGAAAATGATTTCACAAATAGCATCACTAATTTTTTCAAGCTCAAAAATGGAAAGTAGGTTTTGATTTTAAAGCTCATATCAGCACATAAATTTTGAACTGAAGTTTGATGTTTTATGAACTGTAGCATTTTAGCATTTCCTTTTTCATTCGTTTGTCCCTCAAAATATAAAAGCGTGCAGCCTTAATTTTTCTATTGTTTGGTTTCTCTATGTATATTAATTATTATCTTTTTTCTTAAGTCAATTAATGATAATGTTATCGGTTTCAGAAACCATGCTTACATAGCTGTGAAATTAGTTTTATCTTAAAGCCTAATATTTAAATATTTACTATTGTAATTTCAATTTTATTTATGATAAAGATCCAATCTATATGAATCTATACTTTGGGCGAGAAATGCAGGGGTGAAAAAAGAAAAAGAACGAATAAAATATAAAATAATATATTTTACTTCAATCTTTCTTTTGCGTATAGTTGTAAGACGAAAATTAGTAATAAATCATTGGCAGCGTTTTAAAAAAATAGACAGGAATTTGCTGTTACAACATCTGCGAATAAAACTTTAAATCATGATTCTGAATCTGATAACCAAGCGTTTTAATAGAATACGTATAGATGTTGTATTTACATGTTGAATATTGGTACATTGAATTATGTACAGTTAAGTCTGACGTAAACAACCTAGAAAATGGGGTATTATATACCAGAATTGATTAATTTCAGTAATCATTTACATTTTCTTATTGAAAATAGGTTTTCCCCTCTGAGAAATAACCAGCAGTTATTTTTTAAATTATTGATATGGTTTTTATATCTCATTTTAGGCAAAGCGCTTAATATTTTGAAAAAAAAGAAGAAAGCAGTATATTTGAACAATTTTAACGTAAAAAATACATTAACTCCTTTCAAGTAACAGCTTAGGCAATATATATATACATACATGCATACATATTGAAAGAACTAAGCATTATTGATATCCATTTAAATTTGAATTCAAAGAACTTTTATGGGGGGTTTTTTCTTCATTTTGTTAAAAAAAGTTAAGCCGTAAAAGATATAAAGGTTAAATTCTCATAAAACTAAAAAAATTACTTCACTTTATAAGATTTAATTTGTACTATGCACATCAAAATTATAATTTTTAAAAATGTCTTCTGTGTAGGAAAATTATAAACGTGTTTCTTTTTAATAAAATTTTAAATCGAATTTCTTATATTTTATTTATTACTTTCGTCTGAAAATGCTATAAATGGTCATTAGCATTTTTCTCACGGAAGATTCATTTCGTTACCAGGGATGACGGGTATCGTTCTTAGTAATTGATTACCATTTTAGGTACACTGTAAAATCGCCACATCTTACATGCAAATATAAAGGTTCTAAGTGCCAATCTTTTTTTAAGGCTTGAGCGCAAAAGACACTTTTTAATGAGATAGAGAAAACATGACTGTGCGCAAGTTCAACACAATTTTTTGATGTAGTATTAGGTCAAATCGCTTGATTTGAGTTTAAAATTTGGATTCTCTGTATCCGCATTCTTCATTATATTTCAATGGCAGATTATTTCCCGATTTTAACTTTTAAATTTTAAAGCTTTTTAAACCCTGGTTCCTTTTTCTGTGCTATTTGACACAAAGAAAAAGTTTCTAAGGATAATCCTGCATCATTTCACAGCTATGTAAATTAACATTCTATTTATATCCATTTAAAATCAATTTAAAAATTCGCAATTTGGATCACTCAGTGATTTTAATGTTACAGTGGAGACAAAAAGTATTTGTTCACTTAATTTTTTGTGCAGTTTATAAAAAGAAGCGTTAAGAAATACAAAAATTAGTATTGCCAAACCAGAATAAGTATAATCATCTAAATAAAACAGAAAAAATATAATACAAACAAAAAATTTTTTTGTAACAAAATTAAAATATCTCGTGTCGAAAAAGTATTTGCACACCCACATGAATACATAAGAAATATTACATAAAAGCAATTTTTTTAAAAACTAATATTTAGTATGCATTCCATTTGCATCTATCACTGCTTGTAATCTTGCTGCCATTGATTTAATTAAATTTTCTATAAATTAAATCTTCTGTAGGATCAATATTAAACCACTCTTAATGCATATTTGCTTAAAATCTTCTTTTATCTTATTTTTAAATTCAAAGAATTTCACAAATTTTTCCAAAAGATTTAAATCTATACACTGCGGTGGAGTAGCAAGTCTTCTGGTACATTATGCATTTGAAGCAATCCAGCATCAATTCCAAATGACTCAATGTTGGTCTCAATTTGTACTTGCCTTGAGAGGATTTGCTATAAACGCAAGAGTACTTTTTTTTAAATCCCCTCAATGAATCGAGCCTTCATGTTTTTTTAAACTTATATTTAAGTAATTCGTGTCTATAGTTGATTTTTAAAATGAAATAATTTACCGCTCTCCATGGCTTCAAAAAGAAAAAAAAAATAGCGATTTGTAATTAACGATTATATTAATAGAAGATGTTGAGAGATTAGGTATTTAAAAACATACTTTCTTACGTTTTAAGGCTTTTGGTCATAAATTATTAAGTTTTCATATGAAACTGGAGAACCTACAACTTTACATCAAAAGAGCCACATTCGGTCGCAGGTTGACTACCCCTGCACTAACACATGGATTTTTGATGCTTCTCTTATTTTTCGCGGTGAAAGTTTCTTTAAGCGTCCAGAATCCAAGTTATTTTATGTAAATCCTTTTTACTTATGACATCTTAAAACGCCCCGAACAATAAAAAAGCAAGCAAGCATGTATTTTTTTAATTTTTCTTTTTACTTTTTTCTTGATAACTTAGGCCATTTTCACGAAGAGAAACAATTTTTCTCGCAATGAAATCGGCAATTCAAATTTCTTGGATGCCATCACAATTTGAAATCGATAGTTGACTGATAAAGTGTCGACAATACTTCATTTTATAGTGTCTTACCTATTTTATGTACTGCGGAATGACTATCAAATAATTATAATTAGAATAAAAATGGAAAATTTCTGAAGTTGAGTGTGCAATACTTTTTTGACTTTAGATATTTTAATTTTGTTGCAAAAAGAATTTCTTTATTCATATTATTGTATTCTTTGTAATTAGATTAGATGAATAAGTTTATTTTGTTTTTAAAACGCCGATTTTTGTATTTCTTAATACATTTGTGTGTGTGTGTGAATTGTAAACAAAAATGTATGTGTGCAAATACATTTTGTACTCACTGTCTAAATCAGAGGTGTCCAAACTACGGCCCGCGGGCCAAACCCGGCCAGCCAAGTGATTTTATCCGGCCCGCGGAGGGTTTTAAAACATAATGATGTTTTCGCCCAAACCTTTTCATTTTCATAAAGGTATATCGAAAAACTACGTGGCCAATGAAACGGAGTTGCAGTACTTGAACAAACACAAATGTCTATCTCTTGCTATTAATCTTCAAGCAAACGAACAAATCAAGGACAAATACAGGGAAGGAAACTTAATAGATTTTTATAAATATTTGGATGCAAAAGATGCTCGTAAATTCATTTCAATGTTTGGGACTATTTACGTGAGCGAACAAACTTTTGCTCGAATGAAGTATCTCAAATCAAAATATAGAGCAAATTTATCTGATGATCATTTACAGTCATTGCTTATGATTGGCGTAACAAATTTTGATCCCAACTATAAAGACATTCTTAAAAAAAAAAAAAAAAAAAAAAAAACAGTTTTATCATTTGCATTAGAAGTTGCATGAAAATATTTCAATTTATATAAAATAATTATATAATTATACTTTGTTTGTTTAGTGTTTTGTATTTTCAAGTTACAATAAAAAAATATTAATTAATAGTACTTAATGCTACTTTACTCATAATGATATTTTTCAATTTGTATATACATGTGGCCCGTATAACATGGATCTAATTTCGATCCGGCTCGCGCCGCGAAAAGTTTGGACACCTCTGGTCTAAATGAATAACTTGTCGTTAAACTTCATTTAAACTGATATAACTGCATTATATTTTGCTATTTACTTTATATTAATTTCAAATGTGTTGCATGTGCTTTTCTGTTAGCGTGGCATGATTTGTTACTTGCCAATATAAAATTATTGACCAATTAATAGCGTATTTATTGTAATAAAATTCCTTATTATTTCCTGTTTGTTATTCCTTTTTTACCAGAAATATTCGAATGGTATTATACCGTGACCAATATTAAATTATCATTGTGAATGGAATAATGAAACGTACGTTTCATTGAAAATGTTATATAGCAAAATTTAATAAATATGCGAATAATAACCGCATGTTTTTATAAATTTTAATAATTATCTAAAAAGAAATTAGTGGGAATTCTAAAGATAAGAAACTATTAAAGAAATAAATGCTATCATTACAGATAAAAATTTTGTCTAAATGTCAACATTTATTAATAACTTGCGGCATGTACATACTCTAAAATCACCGTTTTCGTAAAAATTTCGAATTTCTTTTATTATTTTGTATTAAGTCAACACAATTCAGATTTGCTCTCTTTTTGCCAAAAATAATTTGCTTTTTTTGTATTTTCTGAGGTGGTTAGAAGCAAAGTTATTGGCAAAATTATAAACTAGAAGCAAAAGCTTTTAAAACTGATACTAACAAGGGGGAGGCACAAAGTTGAAAATTAACTTCAGAGTCAAGTTTTTTATAATGGTAATATACATTTAGTATATCAATTCATGAAAATATTAAAGCTCAATTGGCAGCCAATTTTGAGAAAAGGCCCTCAAATTTTCAGCATAGCATATGTATTAATAATGTGTTACAGCGATTGAATGCTTATGCAGTATAATGGTTAAAGCATTGATATAGCAACTACTTGGGCTCAGTCCTGGGCTAGTAATTTTTTTTTTTCTTTCTAAGTCGTTTCTATTAATTTAACAATTTACAGACAGTTTTAATTAATATCTTTTTCATTTTTTATGCAAAAATAAATATTTATTCTTCTAATTCTTGGATTGTAATTTAATTTTTAGAGGAATAATAATTATAAATACGAATGTATTTTTTAAATATTCAGAATTACTTAAATTAACAGTTTAAAGATGGTTTAGAATAATATGATACTCATTTTTTTTTATGGAAAAATAAAAGAATTTTCTTTTACTACAAAAGTTATAACTTATTTTTTAAAAGAAAAAAAAAAGACGGTTCTTCAGACGGTTCTTGAATTATAATTAAAATTCAATTTTTAAGTATTAAATATTTATAAATACAATTTTATTATAAAAATATTTCTAATTATATTTGTTTTATATTTAATTCTCAAAAGTAATGCAAATTTTTCGCTAATGACATAAACTTGGGGCCCATATAACCATATGGGTATCATAAACACCCAAGAAATAATTCGTAGCATTTTGGGAAAAAGGAGCAAGGGAGTGATTTATCTAGTTTTCTTTAAAATATTAGCTAATTAGATAAATATTTGTGAGAAAATATACTGGTATTTTTATTTAATTCTGATGCTTAAACATAAGGAGAAAAACTTTCGCCTAAAAATTAGTAAACTTTTCTTTTGGTTTTAAAATACAAGTTTAAATATTTGAGGTACAATTAATTGCAAGTCCTAGCACTTCTCCATATAATTCATTCAAACTATGCTAAATATAATTCAAAAAAAAAAAATCTATAATCTATAAAAATCGAAAATGGTAAAAATCCTAGAACATAATCTCAACTAAACTATCCCAGACAGAGGACATTTAAATGAATTAAGATGTAATGAAAAAGATTAATTGGATCATTTAGATATATGTTTCAGTTAAGTAATAATCTATACTTATAATAAAGCTCAATGTGTGTGCGTGTGTGTGTGTGTTGGCGCTCTACAGGTCAGACCGTTGGACCTACAGCTACCAAATTTGGTACATGTATACCTTGGAGGTCCGGAATGTGCACCTTGGAGCCCATTTTTCGAATTTTTAATTAGAATTTGAATTAATTAAAATTTAAGCGAAATTTCGACGTTTTTTCGCTATAACTTCTGAAAATATTATTGCACAAACATGATTTTTATATCAATTTAAAGATTAAAAAAATAGCTTTCTAATGGTATCAGTTTTTTAAATTTATAATGTAAACTTCTATTTTTAATGAATTTTTAAAGAAATGTTTTAACCATGTTTTTATCACGTGACTGGATAAAATAAAAGAATGCCGGATGTTCAAAAAAAAAAAATTACCATCGCAAAATAAATCTACAGAAATGGTACTTTCAGCACGTGACTGGATAAAATAAAAGAAGTATAAAATGTGATATTTTCTTTGAAAAATAAATGCAAAGCAAAGGTTTCTACAATCGTTTGCAATATCTATATCATTAACTCAATAAATCTTCTTTATTTACGGTAAACCTGATTGAATTTTGACAGGATATGCATTGAAATCCCGACTTAATGGCATATTTATGTAATCGTTTGCAATATCTGTATCATTAATTCAATAACTTTTTTTCCCTTTCTCGCTTTCTTTAAAAAAACATATTTAATATTTTGGCAACATAATCGAAATTTTTTTTAATATTTTGGAAGCATAACCGATGGTTAAAACTGACTGATTTATAAAATTAACGAATATTATTAGGAAAAGGTGTACTTTTAGAACTTTCCGTCCGTCATCTTTAAGAAAATACTAATTTCAGGTCAATCAATGCCCGGAATTACTTCAAGGCTAATGAATATGTGATTTAATTGAAAATTTTAGAACGCTTTACTCATGGCGAACCAGCTGGTCGCCAAAGGCGGCTAGTAACTAATAAATAACAGAATGTAGCAGCTGATTACTTTCTAATTAAAAGGCAAATACATCCATAAACTTTAAAATTTCCCGTTAGCAAATAAATAATTCATATACGCATAAAATAAATCTATACTAATATTATAAATGTGAAAGTTTGGATGGTTGTTTGTTACTCAATTACGCCAGAACGGCATTGGATGAAATTTAGCACAAAGATAGATTATAGCCAGGAATAGAATACAGGCTACTTTTTATTCCGGTTAATTGAGTAGTTAATTTTTTATTAATTAAAAACTAACTTTCGCGCCAAAAAGCTGAGGCCAAATCCCGCCAAAAATAAGTAAAGATCCAGTTTTGTTTTTTTTTTTTTTTCGTTTTTTTCTTTCCCCCAAGCAGAAATGAGGTTAGAGTTAGAAGAATTTCGACCGATTATTTCACACGATTCTATTTTTTTGTTCTCCTTGTATTTGATGTATTTAAAATCAAATATTGTTAATTAATCGATATTTCGGATTCATTAAGAAGTACTTTTAAGTTCAAAGAAAACAGAATAAAGGAAATAATTTTTTTTTAAATCTGCATTGCGTTTCCATTACTGGCGTAGGAAAGTCAAACATGTGCGTTACGCCAACTGGCGTTGAAAGTTCGCGCTTGACTGTTGACCAATGTGTTTTCATTTAAATTAAGTGTATAATACTGTTGTATCTGGTTACGTGGCTAGAGCGGACGTGGCCAGAGCGGACAGTGGCTACAGCTGACAAGTAAGGAGAGCTGGGTGGGCAGAGCGGACATTCTTGCAACTATTGTGCTGTTTCCTTAATCAGTCACATGTCATCTATTGTGTAGTTTCGAGGTTTGCACCTGCTGCAGAGATAGCCGATACTTTTGAGAGAGAAGACCTTTCTCATTTTCTCAGTAGATGCGTGATCCTTATGAAGTGTGTATGTCGTTTTATATCGTCGAAAAAATTTGTGATGGAACCCATAGACATTTCAACAAAATTACTCTCCACAAAAAAAGGAAAAGAATGTTTAGTTGTAGATGATTACCCACACCGCTTACACCGAAAATTTTATGGCAATTGCACCTGTTCTAATATTTATTTGACTCTAAAATACAGTTTTCCACAAGATCCGTGAAATTCGTTTATACCCTTCATTATACTGTTACTTACTATTAATTTTTAAATATTTCTCTGAAAATTATTTATTTTTATTACATTTCGCTGTGTTTAAAATGTATTCGCACTATAATAGTTAATAGTTAACAATTTAAAATAAATAATTAAACTTGATTGGCAAAAATGTATTTATCCTTGTAATTCGATAATCGAGTGCAAAAACAGAAAACTTCTGTAAAAAAAAAAAAAAAAAAAAAAAAACTTTTTCCCACGTGAAAGAGATTTATTTACTTATTTATATGCACCCTTTATCTGTTCTAAGACGGGGGGAAAATGTGTCCGCTCTAACCACGATGAGTTTCGAGGTGTCCACTCTGACCACAAAATCTTATGTGTCCGCTCTGGCCACGTCCGCTGTAGCCACACCACCGTTGTAGCTATCTCAATCTCGATTAATAAATAAAATGGACTTGACCTTATTGTAAAGAAATACGAACTTGATTTGCTGTTTTGTTTTATTTTAGGTATACAATGTAAGTAAACTGTTTTTACGTTAGTTGTGTGTTTTTGTTTTTAAACTGTATTTATGTTATATATTTTTCGTATATGCTTATACTTTTAAATGCATCGTTTTAATGTTAGGCTTAATTTTTTTTATTTGTCATTAGTTAGTTAATTGATAGTTTTTCGTTCATGTACATCAAAATTTCCACGTGAACAGAGTCGTGAGTAATGGTTAGTCATTTAATATAACAGACACAAAAAATAAAATCCACCGATTATATAATTAGCTTATTAATCTTTCAGATGTTTGTGGCTCTTATTGCTTCCACATTTCAGGACGACCGATTGTTTTTCTTGTTGTGACTATTACTACTTGTCTCTTAAGTGGTATGTCTTGTTTTACATGCGAAGAGTACCCAAATATTAATTTTCGTACGGAATTTGCAATAATAACTCTATGAGAGATGAGGAAAGGTATTTTCTCTCCAATCATCATACACTTAACTCTAATGTGTTTGCAGCTGTACATCAGAGACTAGGGGTTCACTTAGTACGATATTAGAAAAAAATAAGAATCGCCGATCCATTATCGTTGAGGAAAGTGTACTCGTAGGTTTAGATGAAAATCAAAGTGTGATTTCACTCGCACGAAAACGGAATTTGCTCTTCACAAATTGCAGTGATGAAAATCTTGCACGAAAACGAATATCGCCCATACCATTTTACACAGATGTAAAAATTGCGGAGCTCAGACTTTCAAAAGTGGGTAACATTCTGCAACTGGCAACTGCAAAGATATATAGCAGGAAGGAATTTTCTGAGAATGGCACTGTGGACAGATGAGTCACCCTTAACTCGACATTCCATATTCAGAAAGTACAATTGGCATCATTATGAGCAGTACAATCCATATGTAGTACTAAACTCTTAGGTCCAGAAATGATTCAGCATAAAAGTGTGTCATGGAATGATCGGCGATTGCTTAATTCCTCCACATGCTTTCCAGGGTCATTTGACAAGCAATGCGAACTAGTAATTCTTTTAACGTCATTTACAAGGATTACTTATTCCTGCACACAAACAGTGGCAAAGCATCCTCCAACATGATGGAGTCCGAGCACATTCTCACATTCTTCAACACATTCTCAGGTTATTCTAAATAAACATCATACAAAATGGATTGGTCGTAGGGGGACGGGGCAGGATTTTAGCCACCTAAATCGCCAGAATTGATTCTAGTGCATTTCTCTGTTTGGGGTTATCTCAAGCAAGAAATGGCCAGTTAAAAAGACAGAAGTCACCACGATGAGGCGATATTATAATTTAAAAATGAGCTTTTATTAACAAAATTGCAAAATCCATTCGAAAAATAGTAAGTGCATTTGTTAGGCGTGGTGCCAACTAATTTTAGCAGCAGACTTTATATATATATATATATGAACATCGTTTTTGCGTATTTCTTTTGCGAAAAATCATGCTTCTTTTCTTATTCTATTTTTTTGCCATTATATAAAAGAAAGAGCAATTTTTCTTTTATTTGATTTTCAACCTTTTTTTCTTAAGCTCCTAATCCAAGCAGTAGGATGAAGAAACAGAGCAAACGAAAATCGGGAATAGCCGTTTTTGTTTCCCTTTTTAACGAATGCCGATTTCAGAAATGCGTTGCCAACAAAGGAACTTATCCTGAAATGAAACACTTACATGATTTATGGTTGACTCATTCAAAAACTAAAGTTACAGACAAGTTTTGGGTAAATTTAACAAATTGTAGTTTGCAAGGAGTTTTCGGAATTCAGAATTAAAAATTTTGGAGAATTTTCGATTTTGAATTCTGCCGTTTCAGAGCATATTACTCGACCGCATATTCATATATTTTCATGAAACATGTCTTATCTTAAAGGGTTTCAGCTCTTCTACTCGCTCTTTCGTTTGTCGGAATTTATCAAACTCATCCTGCGTATGAAAACTTCATATTTTATATATAAGATCTTGACAAAAAAGATGTATAAATTTTATTTAACAAATTAAAAACACTTAAAGCAAAATGTTTAAATTTTAAGATACGTTGAGTTAGGAAAAAAACACACCTTATTTTTGTGTTATATCAAAATGAAAAAATTTGGTTAGATTTTTGAAAAATTATATTTAAAATTTCCAAAAAATCGCTCTGAACTTTGTATTCTTTCCTCCAAAGTATATCTATATAAATTTAGTAACTCTTCATGCTACAGTCTATTTTGTAAAATGGACAAACAGTTGCAAATATAAACGCAAGTTCACTTTTATTCATAGAAAAAAAAATTCTTAGATTCATTTTTGAAATTGCATTCATAAATGTAAGCGAAAAATTTCAAGAGTATTACCTGATTGAAAACATTCCTTTTTTTAAAATTTATCAGAAAAACTATTATTTCAGCTTTTAAAAATTTTTATTTTATTTTACGAGTTAAAAATGAAATTTGAAAAATTTTAAAGAGAGCTAAATTTTAAAAAATGGGATAAAATAGTAAAAGCCTTTCCATTTTTACTAAGCTTTCCTAATATCTAATGTTTGTTTATATTTAATTCATGGTTTCATGATAACCACCTTCCAACATAAATGGAGGATCTTTGCTAAATGTTCTTAGTGCAACGCAGATGAAGCCTCCCCCCCAATTATATTCTTAAATGCTTATATTTTACTATATTAGAGATTTTAAGAGATCTATTATTTTTGGACTTTTTAGAGATATTTAGTTTGATTGTGATATAGCACAGCTATACCACTTGGGATTAGAAACAACAATCAAATATTTAGTAACATTTGTAAAATACCGATTATTATTATTTTGGAATATTTTCCATCACTTCTTTTTTCTTTCACAGTATACTTACAATTTTAGGCAATTTTATAACATATTATTGTCTTGATTTTCAACTGATAAAATAATTTTTAACAATAAATATACATACGATCTGTTTAAGGTTTTAATCATATTAAATGATTTTATACCAGAAGATTGCTATGCATTTGTCCTTACAATATTTCATACATAAAATAAGAAATTCGATAACCGATAAATAATTTATCCTTAACAAAGTAGAAATTAAGAAAAAATGCTACAGCTTTGAAATTGAACCTATAAAAAGTATCCGATGGGTTTAAATTTGTGATAATACTTTTATTCTTCAAATTAATGTTCTGAAATTTATATAACACGTCATCTGATAAAAGAATAATGTTCATAATTTAGGCTCCTTCTAAATTATTTATGGTGTTTCAAAAATATCACTTTAGCAATTATCATCTCCTTACTAGTCATTTCAGCACCAATAACTTCACTTTAATGTTCTTCAAACATAAGAAACAATTCTGCTGAGGTGGGTTTTTTAAGGGGCTATAATAAAAAATAACTTATTTTTGTGTTCGAAAGTACTAAATTAAACAAATGAGCCAAGAAGAAATAAGGCAAAACTCAAGACGATCAGCATTAATAAAAGTTGTTATATTTTAATATAGTAACAAATTGTCAGTTCAGATATTATTTATCTAAAATACAGAGGATATGATTATTGTTTCAACATAGGTATAATATTATATGATAAATTATTCATTCTTGATTTTTTTCGAACAGTTTTTACAAAGTCAATAAAAATATTATTCATCTATCATAAAACACACTGTGGAAATTATTGAGAATAAAACCCATGCCATTAAATATCCAAAAATATACTAAAAAAGGTGAAACTTCGCTAAATCTCACTCTTGTAGATAACATTTAAAATGCAGTTTCATCCAGAAGTAATTCGTATCATTGATACGATTTCAAAAGATCATTGACTGATATTTTTATGACTGGTACGGAAATAACCTATACAGGAAAGTCATATTATCTTATTGTTTAACTCACGAATATGTAACTTCTTACAGTATTGCAGTAAAATGAACTCATCAAATTCTTCTTCAGAAAAGAGAAAGAAAAACACAGACATACAATTTCTTCCTTACATACAGTTTCTTTTCTTTTCGTAGAAAATACTTCAATACAAGTCAATATTTATGGCTACTTTTTCATATTTATTAAAAGTTGTTCCCTTAAATAGGTTTAAAAAAAATACTTTAATTAGAAAGACACATGCTAGACTCATTATCTAAATAACGATTTATTACATAAATCGTAAAAACGTGATTTTTTCACTTGATTTTTAATTTTTTTTTTTGTTAACTTCTCTGCTTAAAAAACTCTTTACTGTTTAGTTTGTGATACCAGCTTCCTTTTCCAAGTAAATAAAAATAAATAAATAAAAATCAGTACAAATTATTTTACAGATTTCAAAAAATATACTTTTTGTGCGTGAGAAAAACCAAACATGAACACAACATCAGGATCAATTTAAAGCCTATGTGTTGTTTCTTCGATTTAGTAATAAATGTGTCTTTTAAGTTGTTTGATCATAAAATGATGAATAAAAGTCATAATAAAGAAAAGGCTTTTTATCACATGAGTCGGTAAATATTTCTTTAAATCGTACTTTCGAGAATATACAATATTTCATGAATCACAAGCATGCGATTTTTCTATCATATGTTCAGTGATTGATTCTTTAAATTGCTGTGATCAGAAAATGTCTTAAAACTTTAATCACAAATACACTGTCTTCTCCTTCGTGTGAGTCAATAAATGCCTCTTTAAATGATCATTCCGAGTAAACGAGCGATCGCAAGAGTGACAAAGATAAGATCTTTCTTTCGTATGCGTCAGTAAATGTTTAGATAAATTGCTCTTTTGAGAAAACGCTTTATTGCATTTATCACAAATATACGGTTTCCATCCTGTATGTATTCGTAAATGTGACTTCAAAGTATCCTTCTGAGAAAATGCGCAATTGCAAATACTACAGACATATGGTTTCTCTCCTGTATGTGTCCGTAAATGTCTCTTTAACTTGGTCTTTCGAGAAAACGCCATATTGCAAATCTCGCAGCGATATGGTTTCTCACCCGTATGTGTTGCTGAATGATTCTCTAAATGAGCCTTTTGAGAAAACGCTTTATTGCAAATACTACAGACATATGGTTTCGCCCCGGTATGCATAAGTAAATGTTTGTTTAAACTTCCCCTCAGAGAAAACGTTTTATTGCAAATCTCGCAATTAAACAGTTTCTCTTTCGTATGTATCAGTAAATGTCTCTTTAAGCTGAACATTCGAGAAAAAGCATAATTGCAAATATCACAAAGATACGGTTTCTCTTTCGTATGTATCAGTAAATGTCTCTTGAAGTCAGAATTGCGAGCAAACGCGAAACTGCACGTCTCACATCTATATGGCTTCATTTCCGAATGCGTTAGTAAATGTTTCTTCAAATTGCTTATTTCAAAAAATACCACAGAACATGTATCGCAAGTATACGCTTTCTCGTCTGTGTGCATCAGTAAATTTGGCTGTAAATATCGCTGCTTAGAAGACGGTCCATTACACATCTCGCAAACATAGTTTTTCTGTCAAACAAACAAGCATACATTTCTCCTTAAATTGCTTTTATCTGAAAATGATTAACTATAAAGCTTTATTACTTTTTTTTTAATGAAATTTACCGAAGCTTTTTAAAATCATACTTTATAAAGTTTGCCGTTATCAGTTGCCGGCAAAACTGTCTACAATTTCTGTCACAAATTTACGAATGAATTCTACATAAATCAGCAGATGTTTTCTTTGCATTTATTAATTACAAGGGTCTTCTTTTTCTGAACCATTCAGCTGATGAGAAAGCAAATTTTTGCTGATGCTTATTTAACTTTCTTTACAGAATCTTGCTTACAGGAAATATTATTTGTAATTTCGTTTTTTTTCCATAATAATTTTCTTGGTGCTTTTGGATCAAAACATTTTTGAATATAAAGTTTCGATGCATCTCTTCATACTGTTTTTCAAACACAATCATTTTTCGCTTTCCTTTATTCCAATGCACCTGCAAAATAAAAATAAAAATTATTTCATAAATCTGTATTCTTCATGAAATTTTCTTTAAAAATAATGAAAGCTTACAAACGTTATACATAAATATAAAAATGTATCTAACTGATTATGAAAAAAATAATAATAATAATAAACGTATAAAAATAAAAAAGTATTATAATGATGATAATTATAAAAATTAGACTCGCAACGCACGCAGATGATATCGGAAAAAAGGAAATAAATTAACATCCTTTTTCCAAAATTTTATATATATATATATATATATATATATATAAGTTAAGAAATTAACTTAATTTGTTAATTTAGCCCATATCTTCATTCTAAAATGCTTTCTTATTCCCAGTTTCAATTCCATCTTTTTTATTTAATTAATGTAACAGAAGCTATTCAAATTGCTGGCATCGAAGCATGTAAAATTGCTGAAGTTCCTACATTCAGAGTGAAGGAATAAAACATTTTTTTTTCACTACTCAAATTAAGAAAAAAGAAATGAAAAAATTATTTCCCAAATTCGCCCCCCCCCCCACCTACGTGGGAAAAAACATACACAAAATAGCGATTCTGAAAACATAGCAGCAACTGTGTACGAAAGGAATTACTTCATCTATGTGTGAAGATTTACAAATTCAAAATGAAAACGCGAAGGTTCCAAATTATAATATGAAAAGACATACTAATCTGTGCTTAGATTTATTTTTGAAAATCTGCATTTAGAAAGAAAAGATATTTCAGGAATATTCTCAATAATAATTGAAAGAAATCACGGGAATTAATTCTTAACTCATGCATCTACAGCAATAGAATAAACTAAGTATTTTGAATTCGTTTCAATAAAAAAATAAACTACAACAGCAATAACTAAAAAGTAGATTTCACACAAACTGAAGTTTTTAATTCTTTGATAAAAATGTTCAGTTTTTAATATAAAATTAGCTGTTAGCATTATTAAATTAGCATATGTTTTCAACACTTTTCAAAACGTATTAAAATTGAAGGAAGAAATAAATTAGCTTTCAATATAAAATAAAAAGAATAAAGTATTTTTTTTTTTAATATAAGGTTTTGAAATCAAACACATATTTCAAGAAAAACAACAGAGGTAACTTATTATTTCCATATTTCAACAAACAAAGCGCTGCCCGCCGACAATGCAAGAGGGGCTTTAAAGTGACAAGTTTTTTAATTTAAGTGAGAGGGACATTTTAAAAAATATCTTTTATACGCTTGCCGTTTTATTGGCGCAATATGGCCAGATTTGACTCTTGCGCCATAAAAGCAAACCAAACCCGCCGACAATGATCTGCATTTAGCATCAAAATTTTCCACCAACTAAAATTCAGTTTAAAGCTCAGAAGTAAAACAAATTTCCACCTACTTTAGCTTAATGAATTAATTTCCAAATCTACTACATCAAATAAATATATCTAAATAAATTTATTTTCAACAGTTTGCAAATTATATTTCTTATATTTATATGCTAATATGTGGTTTAATTTTCTCCAAATGACAAACCAACTTAAATTTAATGCTTTGCTTTGTTTGATCATTAATTTAAAATTCTAAGAATAATTACTCCTTTGAAAAATCCTTAGCTAATTAACAAATAAAATACATGAAATACAAAATAATTTTGCATTACAAAACTGTTTACATTAAAAATGAGTAAAAATTTATAATGGTTAGCAAAGTTTAAAATAAATGCAAATCTTACAGCATATTCTTTGGTACAAATTTCTTCCTTTTACAGTTATTAGACAAATCTTTATTTGTCTAGTAATATGTATATCACAAAGAACTTTTTTGCAAAAAATCAAACTAAACAAAAATTATTTTACATGATTAGGAAAAAGTACTTAAATTTGTAATTAAGGATAACTCAATTAAACTTCAAATGACTAATTAAATACTTCACTTGATTATGCATATGTTTATGTAATAGTATTTTAACAAATAATTAACAATTTTCTATATACTTTCAACTGTATTAAAAGAATTCAATAACTTTAATAAAATGTAAATTTAGGGTCAAAAATTAATTATATAAAATTATATTTTATAAATAATTAATTTTAATATATTAAACAAAATTAGTTACATGGAATGATCATAACTGCTTTTATATTAAAACTTAAAAAAGAATCTAAGAAATTTATTTCATAAACTAAATTAAATTTGTAAAAGTTATCTACATTACATGCTGATATATAATTGAAGGAGAAAAAATAAACTTGCTTAACCTGGTAATGGCAATTGTAGGCAATAGACATATAGTTGTAAGATTTCATTTCTGTAAATGAAACAAATGTGCCCTAAGGTTTCTTTTTTGCTTTATATAAGCAATTATCCTATAAGCAGTTTTCAACTTAAGTATATCACTAATGGATTGATTTCAATCACAGTACCATCATTTTGAATGCTTTTATTATTTGCATTATTTTATTTTTAAGGCAATGGAAGGAATAGAGTAAATAAAAAAAAAAGAATTTTTATAATCCAGATATTTTTATTATTTGTTAATAATTTTTTTTAAAAAAATTACATATTTCTTTTTTTAAAACATTTTAACATTATTAAACAAAAATAAATAAAAAAATCTTTGGTAATCAATTTCACTTGACAGTAATCTCAACTTTAATATTCCTCATTTATTTTTCTTATAATTTGAACAAAGCAGAACATTTCATTAAAGAACGCTCATCACTTCCTTTTTATTATATATATTACGCTGACATTCTTAGTACTACAAATGAACATATAAAACTATTGATTAAATCATATATATATATATGTCTTGATTAAGCATTATGTTATTTAAATCCCATTTATTGAGACTATAATTAGAATATATTTAAATTAATATATATATTGTATTAATTTATTATACATATTGTAATGTACAGCATGTTGCAGTTTCTATTTGTTTAAGTATAAAAAACATATTTTTAAAAATACAACCAGCTTTAAGGGTACTATTTTAATTCTTGATTGTTAACTCCTCCATTTAGCAGAACTAAGATCTTTCTATCTTGTAAAGAGATACAACTCTTTTAATTATATTATGTATAGATATTGAGATAATTACAACTTAGGTACCATTTTGCATACTATCGGCTGTCATGAGGATAATTTTAAAATTTTATGCATCAAACAGACTTTTTAGTTTTAACCGAGAACATGTGATAATATCAGTCTGGCATTATATAACAGCTTGATTCTTCTTGCATAATGACTGAAAATGAATTCAATGTCTCCTAAAATTTCACATACCATTTTACTTAAAACTACAGGATTTACTGATTACTTGCTTTTTTACCATAGAGGAAGTGAATCTCACTCCATAATTATATCTAATATTTTTCTAGAAAATAATGTATTGTGTATTAGAAAAATATCTTTTCCCCCTAAAAAAATGTTATAAAAGAAATTTTCGGACATTTACAATTAGAAAAGTAGGTAATGTAGAATCAACAAATCAACTGATTGACAGAATGTCATGTAAATCCTGATTTTATACATATATTTTTTATTTGTTTTCATAATAACACTTTAATGGTCAACTTTCCTGCAGATTTACCAAAATAATTTAAACAGTCCACAATTTTTCCTTAAGCAAGAAATAAAATTACAATTATTTTTCTAAGATATTAAATTACTTTTTATAAATAACCTTTATCTAATGTATTTATCCTCATTTATGATGATCATTTCTATATACAGTAAAAAAACGATTTTTTAATTTAACTTTTAAAGAATAATATTTTGAAATTTATTTCCATATAGTATACATGTTATTCTGATATGATACACATCCATTGCTTTAAATATAAATTGTATAATTATTTATATGAAAGTCGTTACTTTTTGAAACATTTTATTTTTACTTTATTACAAAAGTTTCTTTCCATGAATCCTTTTTTAAAATTAATCATCATATATAATGGACACTGAAATGAATATGTTAAAAAGAAATTTTTGCAAAATCATCCAGTTTTATAAAAAAAATATAATACTTTGTGTCATATTAAATATAATTAAACAGAAAAAACTCAGAGTAAATGAATCCATGTTTTCTATACAAACATAATGTTTTCACTATTCATCTGTTAAACACTGGATAATGATTAATTATTGTACAGAATGCATAGTAATTTCTAAAAAAGTATCTTTAAAAAGATATGCATAGTTGGAAATAAAATTTTTTAGTACAACAAAGGAGCCAAAAACCTTAAATATCTGGTTAATCTTAAGACTAGTGTCCTGTTTCTTGCCAAGAAATATTAATTAGGATAAATTTTTTTTAATAAACATTCATGAGTCTCTCATCTAAGATATTAAAAAATCAGGAAACAAAGAACTTTTAGAATTGTAATGCAGAATATCAGAACCACAACTATTGCAAAATCTGTCAAAAAAATTATAATTTAGCAGCAAGAAATTAATTCTAAATTAACCAAATATTGTACAAAACATTTTGGAAATATTAAAATTCCGTTCACACTTCATCTAGATTGGCACATTTATTTTGAATTTTTTTCTCTGACAGTTTTTCTTTTTAAATCTTAAAACATATCTATACTGAGGAATTCAGATGTTATACGGTAAATGTTAGTTTTAATGCGACCAAAAAGCATCCAAAAAACATTTCGTTAATTTCAATACTGAAACTACAAAGCATGTATTTCGAACATTCAAAAATTTTCATATTAAATACAAATGCGCTTGAGTATATTTTAACAATTTGGTAAAATTTTTACTTGAAGCTTTTTGGTCGCCGACAAAACAATACTGAACGTATCATTCTTCTGATTTAGATGTTTCTGTAGTAGGTACATGGACAAATTAAAATAACAAGTAACCATAAATATATTTATAATAGCTGCGTTCATAACTACAGTTCAAACAAGAAGAAAAACGATAAAAACCTTTTCGAAATATATTAATCTGATTTCTGGAACCTTTTGTTAACTAACGAAATAAGCATTACGACTTAAACAATTTTTAAAGTAAACTTATTTGAATAAAAATTTAATCCCTTAAAAATGTGATCAATCAGCTGATACTTACTTGCATTTATATCAATATCATAAGACAAATTATGTTATTTAAGATTCACCGAGCTTTCAATCTTTCTGCCACCATTTGACATGTCTGTATTACACGTTTTCAAAATAGAGAAGAGTCGTTCCCGTTATTAACAGATACTCATTCAAATCTGAAATTCGTGAATCGTTCTAGAACGAGTTCAATATAACGAATCCGCAAATTGAATTTCGTCATTATTGGCGAAATTTTTTTTTTCTAGTATTTCAGTCAGAACCATGGAAGGTACAGCTTTCAAATTGGGAACTAAATTATTTTCAAGGCTAAGAACAAAAGCAGCTTATCGTGCTCCTGCAAAAAATATCAATAAAAAGCTGCATTTAAAAAATAATGCTAATATTCAAACTTAAGTTTATAATTATTTATACCACGTATGAAATCTGGTGTATTTCAGATATTAAAATAACCAGGTATAATATTATAATATTTTTGCATTTTTTGTCTCCCCACCCCCTTGAAAAAAAAAAGATGAGAATTGAATCGATGATTTAGCAGACAAAAGTTACTGGTTATACATTGTCCAGTTGACTTTTTAAAGTTCGTCGAAAAATGGATATCAATTAAAATGTATAACAAATTATCTGCAGCGTTCACCCTTTTTTCACACATAGAAATAATTGATCCCTTCTTTCAAAAATTTCATGTGAATAACATTTTAGAGAATTATCAACTTACTTTTTATTCAATAGAGACTTCTAGCAAAAGGAAACGAATATTTAATGGACTAAATGGGTTTCTGACATAGCAATAAGAAGCAAAAGCAAAATTTTTAAAGAGATAAAATAAGAAAGCGAAAAAAAAAAAGCACTCAGATAAGGGATTAATTAATATTCATAATTAAGTTTAAAAAAAGATTAACATTGCAGATTATTTGTTAAATACTATATTTTATGTTCATTTTTGGAGAAGAAATTGACATTTCTGCCCTAGAGAATTCCATGCAAAGCCTGCAGCCTTAATTATAAGGAGCCTGTATACAGAAAACAACAAAAAAATGAATACCAAAAAAAAAAAAAGATTTAATTGAAACTGTTAGCAACCCTTTATACCCGGAAAACAATTAGTCACCAGAGGTGACCGTTCTATAAAATAAAGCCGAAAATGCATACATCTGTTATCTTACTTTAATTATATTAACGTCCCGTTTAAAGTAACACTAAGGCTATTTTGGGCCTGACCTCGTAATCTTGACCACGGTCAGATGAAGAGTACGACACCTAATCTGGCACACCTTTCTCCACATCACACCAACGGGAGGGCGTTTGGCCTGACATATTTATCGTGCAACTGATCCCTTTACACGATGGTTCTTTGGTGAAATCGGATCTCGAACTTGAAACCCTACGGCTCACAAGCCAAGACGTTCTACCAGGATACCACGGCTCAATGTATCTGTTATCATTAACTTTCTTAAGATTTTCCAAAAGTCGTGAACCGATGCGAATTACAATTTATACAAACCAGTTTGAAACTCATTTCAAAGTGTTTTGAGCTTTTTGCAATTTTTAACATTAATTATTTCTTAAAATATTGAATGAAAACTAAGCTCCTACGTTTTTAACCAATTATTCCCAACAATACTTTGAAAATAATTATTACACATTTTTTTTTTCTATCTTAGAAAAGAAGTAAGAATCTTTGAAATGAGACTAATTTAAGTATCCCAAAAATTTGTTCGTTTAGCTGCTAAAAATTTATTTTAACAACATTTTGTAAAAACTCAAAAATGACATCAATATAGTGATATAACATTAATATAAATTAATTTATAATTTAATAATTTCAAAATAATATAAAACCGAAATAATTCTTATTTTTCAATAATAAGAAATTAAATATTTTACGAGTATTTGATTATAAAGGTAGAACCGTTTGCTTACTTTCATATGAAAGAAATTCGGACAATTTCGGTCGAAATGCCACTACAAAACAGATGGTGACCAAGGATCTTTTCTCTACTGAGTACTATTTAGCTATACTTTTATAAACATGGGTTAAAAGAGGTGTTAAATTAAACAGATTTTATATAAACAACTTCAAAAAATTATTTGTATAAGTTGATACGGGAATCATATTCGACTACATCGATCTGTTCGAAATGCAATAACTTAAAAAAAAAAAGAAGAAGAAGAAGGGGGGAAAAAACACCTCAAAATGTGAGAGCTAAATGTATTTTTCGATCACTAAGCACAGAAAGAGAGAGAGAGAGAAAGAAAAGAATAAAAATACGTTATAAATAGAATTAAAAGATATATGACATCCTTAAAAAATGTGTAAAATCCTTGTTTAAGGATGTTTTTTTAATGAACATTAATGGCGGCCTTTCTAAATGCCTAAATCTTCTGAAAACCATGTTAAACATATTTTTAATGGGGAAAATGTAATAAAAAGTTTTTAAAAAAACTGTCTTTTTTCAGGAGCAGACTACTTTTCAAGTTAGCGGCATAGGAATAAGATAATTCTTAAAATTTCTGAAACGTTCCTACAATTTGAATAAAGTAATCATTAATGTGTAAAAGATTTATATATTTTAAATTAATAATATTTGAGAATCTAAGAAATGAAAAGCTTCACTCCATAACTAAATTTAATGCTTATAAAACCTCCTTCTATATAAAAAAATTAGAATAAAAATTGAAAGCATAAATATTAACACAGATAAAGAATGTAATTAGAATGAGAGACTTTCTGTCATATTCTATCTGCTACATCTATAATAAAGCTCAATGTGTATGTGTCGGCACTCTACAGGCCAGACCAAATTTGCCAAAAAAGCTACCAAATTTGCATGTATATACCTTGGACACAGGGAATGTGCTCCTCAGAGCAAAATTTTCGAATTTTTAAGTAAAATTTTTCTTAATTAAAAATTAAAGGACATTTTATCGTTTTTCCGGTATACTTCGGAAAACATTATCGTACAAAGATGATTTTTTCTTCAAATTAAAAAAATTATCTTTCTAATGGTATCAGTGTTTTAACATATAACTTAAGCTTCTATTTTCGATGATTTTTTAAATAAATGTTATAACCATGCTTTCCAACAATATATTTCGGACAAAACAAAAAAATTTAATCTGCACAAGTACGTCAAAGAGAAAAAATTAGCTTTTATCAATGTGTTGTCATCATATTGACAGAAGTTCTAATCTAATGATTAAAACTGACTGATTTATAAAAATAAAAGAATATTATTATGAAAACGTATTCTTTTAGCTCTTTCCGTCCACCACCTTAAAGAAAACATCCATTTCAGGTAAATCAATGCCCCCAATTATTCCAAAGTCGATAATCAAATGAATACGTGTTTGCGTATTTGAATGAATGTATTAAGGAGCTACACACCAGACCATATGATCTAGATCTACCGCACTTGGTATGCTCATATTTACTTTGGAAAATAAAATATATACCTAGACGGAGGTTTTTTTTTTTTTTTTTTGAAACTTTAGTTAATTAAAAATTAAGCTAACATTTGAAATTTTTCTGCAATAATTTCCGAAAATATTACAGCACAAAACTGTTTTTTAAATCCTTTTAAAATGAAGGGGCTGTTATTCCAAGGCTGTTAAAATTTGAATATATGTTTGCGTATATGAATGAATGTGTGTGTGTTAGGACACTAAACACCAGAGCCAAATGATCCAGTAATACTACACTTGATATGTACATATTTACTTTGGAGGATGAAAAAATATACCTTGACGGAGTTTCTTTTAAACTTAAATTATTAAAAATTAAGCTGACATATGGAATTTTTCCACGATATTTTCCGAAAATATTACAGCACAAAACTGTTTTTTAAATCCTCTTAAAAATGATTTTTTTTTTCTCATGGATAATAATGTTTTAAGCTATAAATTAAGTTTCTATTGTTAATGAATTAAAAAAACATACTGTAACTATATTTTCCAAAAATTAATTTCCCACAAAATGAAAGTAGAATTTAACCTGCAAGAGCTCATTAAGAGTTTACCAGTGCTTTACCGTCACTTTGACGGAATGATTTAATTAACTCTTATTGCTCAAACTGAATAATTTAATCAACTCCTATTACAAATTAAACTGAGGAAAGTGTGATGCTCCGCGTTTGTTGAAACGGAAGCGTAATGTTATGGAATAAATATAAGTTGTGATATTTTCTACATAATTCCACAAAATATGATTGCAAATCAGAGATATATATGCAATGAACAAATAATCGTAAGGGTACTATAATAATATGAGTTACGTAACTATCGAAGTTTGAATATATTTAGCTGATAAGTTAAAAAAAGAGCAAGGTACGTAAGTATTTAATTGAAAATTTTAGAATGTATTATTCATGGCGAACCAGCTGATCACCAAAGGCGGCTAGTCATTCATAGAACACGCTGTACAAATTACTCAGATTCTATTAAAAGATTTATCATTATGTACACAAAAGTTCACGAAAAATATATAATTAAAAATATATGAAACTATATGATTATCGTTTCAACATAGGTATAATATTTTATGATTAAAAAAATCATTCTTGGCTATTTTTTCATATACTTTTGTACTCCATAAAACACATTGTGAAAATTACTGAGATTTTATTAAAAGATTTATCATTACATACATAAAAGTGCACGAAAAATGTCAAATTTCGTGAAATCACTCTTGTTGAGAGCAATTAAAATGTTGCAATATCTTCCAGACGTAATTCATATCAATGGCGCAACCCGATTTCATAAGACCATTTACTGATAGTTTTATGACCGGTATGGAAAAGTCCTGAACAGGAAAATCATATTATTTTACTACTGAATTCCCAAATACGTATCTGCTTGCAGTTGAGCAGTAAAATGCTATCCTTAAATCCTTCTTCAGAGTAAAGAGAGGGGAAAAATCCTGATATTCCTCATACTTAGAAGTAATTTCTTTACTTTTCGGAGAATACAAGCTATAATTTTTTTTTAATACAAGTCACATCCTCATGGCTTCTCTTTCGTATCGATGGAAAAAATCTTTTTTTAACAGCTTTTTAAGATTGTTTCAATAAAAAATCACAGGTATACACATGCTCAACTCCTTATCTATTAAATAAACCTGAATTTTTTACTTGAACGTGAATTAAAAAACAGTTCAGTTTTACATATTCCAAAAAATAACTTTATCTTTCAGGGAAAGAAAAAAAAAATTCTAATACACAATGCAGAGATCGCTTTAAACTCCATTTGTTCTTTCTTCTAATTTGTAGTAAATGTAGTAGTCTCTTAAAAGTTGTCTGATCAGAAAATGTCATGTAACACTAATAGCGGGCGTAAGATTTTAGTAAATGTTTGTTTAAATTACTTCAACAAGAAAATGTCGTATAACACTCATCACTAAAAAAAGGTTTTTCCTTCGCACTAGTTAATAAACGGTTCTTTAAACTTTTCTTTCGTATGTATCATTAAATATCTCTTTAAGTAGACCTTTCGAGAATACACGTTATTGCACAAATCACAAACATACGGTTCTTCCTTCGCATGTGTTAATAAATGCGACTCTGAATAACTCTTCTGAAAAAGCAATCTCTTGAAGATAATATAGACATATGGTTTATCTCCCATTTGTGTTAGTAAACATTTCTTCTTCCTCGCAGAGAAAATCTGTTAATACAAATTTTTCACGGATACGGTTGGTTTCTCTTATGTATGTTTCAGTAAATGTCCGTTTAAGCTGCCTTTTTGCGGAAACGCTTTATTGCATGAATTACAAATGTACGGTTTCTCTCCCGCATGAAACAGTAAATGTCTTCTTAAGTGGGCCCTTCGAGAACACGCATTATTACATAAATCATTTGGTTTCTCTGCCGTATGTGTTAGTGAATGTTTCTTTAAATTCATCTTCAGAGAACACGCTGCATTGCAAATACTGCAGACATTAAGTTTCTCTTTCGTATGTATCAGTAAATGTCTTTCTAAGTCAAATTTCGAAGAGAAAAAAAAAGTGGAGAGAATTTCGTTCGCATGAATCAGTAAACGTTTCTTTGAACTTTTCTATCGAGAATGCACCTTATTTCATAAGTCACTAACATGCGATTTTTCTTTCGAATGTGTCAGCAAATGCCTCTTTAAATACTCCTTTCGAGTATATGCGTTATTGCAGATCTCACAACTGTATGGTTTCTCTTTCGTATGTATCAGTAAATGCACGTTTAAGCGGGCCTTTTGAGAAAACGCCTTATTGCAAAAATCACAAGCATGCGGTTTCTCTCCCGTATGTGTCAGTAAATGTACCTTTAGAATAGACTTTCGATCAAACGCTCTATTACAAATACTACAGATATATGGTTTCTCTCCCGCATGTGTTAGTAAATGTTTCTTTAAATATCCTCTCAAAGAAAACATTTCACTGCAAATGTCACAAGAATACGATGGCTCTTTCGCATGTCTAAGTAAATGTGTTTCTAAATGAATTTTCTGTACAAACGCTTTATTGCAAATATTACAGACATAGGGTTTCTCTCCCGTATGTATGCGTAAATGCTTCTCTAAATATTCTCTCAGAGAAAACGCTTTATTGCAAATCTCGCAACGATACGGTTTCTCTTTCGTATGTGTCAATAAATGTCTCTCTAAATTGTTCTTTCGAGAAAAAGAATTATTGCACATCTCGCAGCGAAATATTTTCAACCCAGTAGGCGTTAGTAAATATTTTCTGAAAGAGCTCATTTCAAAACATGTTATAGAACACGTATCCTAAGTATAAGGTTTCTCGCTCGTATGAGTCAGTAAATACTGCTACAAAGAAGACGCTTCACTACACATCTCACTGACATACAGTTCTTTAATCTGAAAATGTTTTAATGCAGTACTTCATTACATTCATGAAACTTACTAAAGTCTTTTAAAATCGTATTTTAATAGCAGATTTTCCGCTATCAGCTGCTGGCAAAACTGTCAAAAGCTTCTGTCACATATTTTTGTATAAAATTTTACAAGAGTCAGAAGATATTTCCATTGTATTTTCCAATAATAAGAGTCTTTATTTTTTCCCGTACCATTCAGCTCATATTTGTTAATGAGTAAAGCGTTTATTTCACTTATTTAACCACCTGTACAGTATCTTGTTCAAATAGTTTGCTCATAGGAAATATAACTTGCAATTTCATTTTTTCATACTTTAATTTTCATGGTGCACTGATATAAACCTTTTTTTATTTAAATTTCCTCTATACCTCCTCTTACTGTTTTGGAAGCGTCGCATTTCCTCCGGTTCATGGTTTCAATACACCTGCAAAAAATTAATAACGAATTTCTTAATGAATCAAAGGTTAAAATTTTAAAACTAATAAATATTAAAAGAAGTTCTATAAAAATATACATATTAAAAAAAACTAATTCATTATGCAAAATAATAAAGAGTACCTTCTTGTACTTCAATAAGCGATGTTATAAAACCCTTATATACGTAAAAATAATTTTCTTCAAGGAAGATATGTTGGGAAAAACACATTTTATATTTAAAAATATTATATATATATATATAT
>JAPMOQ010022274.1:1724001-1736695 GCA_026543055.1 Argiope trifasciata
ATAATAACTTTAGAATATAAATAGGGCAATGCAAAATATTTAATAAAAAAAATTGGAAATCATACATATATTACCACAAAACAACAGAAGCAATTCATTATTTTAATACTGCAGAAAAGGAAGCCACCTTACCCCTCCACAAAAATCTGCATTTAACATCAAAATTTTCCACTAAAACTCAAATTAAAGCTTAACACAAATTTCTACTGATTTCAGCTTAATTATTTAATTTCCAAACCCAATATTTCAAAGTAATATGTATAGAGAAGTTTATTTTATATGCAATATTTTCATTACTTCACAAATTATACTTCTAATATTTTTAAGTTAATATGTGATTTAGTTTTTTCCAAATGAAAAACAATTTAAATTCAATGCTTTGCTTTTCAAAACTGTTAATTTAAAATAAGCAATGCAAATATGATATATTTCAATTTTTATGTCTCTTTAATATGCATAGTGAACATTAAAAATAATTCTTTAAACTTCTAAGAATAATTACTCTTTAGAGACATATTTAGCTAATTAACAAATTAAATATACAAATACAAAATATTTTTATCGTACAAAACTGTTTAGATTGAAAAGGACTAATGATTTTTAATGATTAGCAAAGTTAAAAATAAATGCAAATCTCATCATAGTGCATATTCTTTGATACAATTTTTTTTCTTTTACATTCAGACACTTAAATCTTTCCTTGTCTTGTAATATGTATGTCACAATAATACTTTTGCAAGAAATCGAAACAAAGAAAAATAATTTTATATGATTAGGAAAAAGTACTTAAATTTGTAATTAAAGAAAGGCTGTTTAAAACTCTGAATAATTCTGGTAATTAAATATTCCACTAAATCATGCATATGTTTGTGTTATGGAATTCAAACAAATAATTAATTGTTTTCTATATTCTTTCAACTGTATTAAAAGAATTCAATAATTTTTTTAAACAATGCAAAATCAGTAACAAAAATTAATTATAGAAAATTGTATTCCATAAATTATTAATTTTTATTTGTTAAATGAAATTAGTTATATGGAATGATCAGAATTGCTTTCACGTTAAAACTTATAAAGAATTCAACTGTTTATTTCAAATAAAAATTAATTTATATTTGAAAAAGTAATCTACATTAAATGTTGATATATAAAAGGAGGAAAAAAACTCTTGCTTAACCTGGTAATGAATAGCATTGTAAGTGTAGGTTAGTAACATTTCATTTCTGTGAACAAAACAAATGCATTTCAATGCTTCTTTTTTGCTTTATGTAAGCAATTATCCTAAACAGTTTTCAAATTAAGTATATTAATTAATAATTAACCAGATTTCAGAGTCAAAGCTCCCTCATTTTGAATACTTCGTTATTTTCTTTGATTTATTTTCAAGGCAGAGGAAGGAATATAGTGAGTTTTAAATATATAATTTTTATAATCAGATTTTTTTACAGTCTGTACAGAATATGAACACATTAGTTAAATCACAATTGTTTGAAGTTATTTAAATATCATTTTGTTACAACAATATGAATTTAATAACTTCGACATTTAATTCCAATGTTGTGTATATGATGTAAAAAGTAAACAGAATATTTTAAAGTTAAAAAAAAATTATAACATTTTTTTACTTATAAAAATTATAATTAAAAACTACAACTGGCAGTAAGGTTACTGTTTTATTTTTAGAATGGTTGAATACTCCTCTTTCTGACTGAACTAAGATCTCAATATTTCTTAAAAAGCGACAAACACTTCTACCTTTACTATCTATGAGATCTTGAGACAATTACCGCCTTACTAATGCTATCTGCTGTCAACAGAGTAATTTTAAAATGTTATGCATAAAACTGATTTTCTGATTTTAAACAGAGGACATAGTTATAACCTATCAGACTCCATGCTTCCATCTGAAATAGCTTGATTCTTCTTGCATAATCCTGGATGATGGATTCATTGCCTCTTAAAAGTTTTCACACAGTTTTGCTTAGAATTACAATTAGGATTTTCTACAGTAGAGGATTAAGTCAAGCTTATTCCATATTTTTATCCAACATTTTTTACAAAATAATATAATATATATTAAAGTAAGCTTTAGTTATTGTTTTTTTTCAAAAGAAATGAATAATTCAAAATAATTATGAGGTATCCACAACTAGAAAAGCTGTTAATGTGAAATCAACAAATCACATGATAGTCAATATGTCTTGTAAATCTAGATTTTATTCATAATTTCTTTTATGATTAGTTTTCACAATAACTTTTTAATGGTTAACATACTTACAGATTTATTTAAACAAACTAAATGTGCATAATTTTTCCTCCAGTAATACAATAAAATTTAAAACTTATAAGTCAACATTTTTTTTTTAAAGTAAGAACTAGTAATAAAATCTTTTTAATGAATTTCTCACTTATTTAATTCTTTAATAATCAGATAATTATTTCATCACTTTATTGACATATTAATGCATTTTTATTTTTTACAGTCAACTCTTTATCCAATCATGCATTTTTTTAAAAATGTTAATAAACATAATTTCTCAAAATTAATTAATTAAACACTTAAAGAGTTATCAATTTGATATTTATCTATACTTATTGCAAATCTTCTTTTATAATAATACTTAGCCATTGCATTATATGTATATATATATATATACTTTTAAAAAGACCATTCCTCTTTACAGCATTTTATTTTTATTTAATTAAATAAATATCTTTCCATGAACTCTAAAAATGTTTTTTTTTTAATTATTTTTTAAATAATAATCATTTTTATAAACAGGGCACTTAAATAAATATACTAAAAAGAGATTTTACACAAAGAAATTTGGTATTGTAAAAAAGGGATAATACTTTGCATTACATTAAATACACCAACATTTCAAAACAGGATAATCTTAGAGTAAGATATAAAATGAATTCATATTTTCAATACAGACAGATATGAATGTTGTCACTATCATTTTGTTAAATACTGGATAACGGCTGATTATTATCCTGAGGATTATAATTTTTTAAAAGTTATCTTTGATGAAATATACACAATAATAAATAAGCATTTATAAAACATTGATAAAGAATTCAAGATTAGTCTTAAATCCACAACCTTTTTCTCAAAAAAAAAAAAAAAAAAAAAAAAAAAAAGACTACTTCAAGCCCCTATTGCAAAAAATTGTCATATATTTGCCATCTTAAATATTTCAAAATTAATTAACAAATGATTTTTACGGTTGAAATGAAGAATATCAGAATCGCAACTGGAATAAATCTGCCTAAAAAATTTTGCTTTAGAAATAGAACAATAATTATAAATTTAGCAAATATTGTACAAAACATTATGAAAATAATAAAATGCTTTTCACATTCTATCGATAATAGCACATTTCTCTTTATAATTTTTTTCTCTGGTATATGTTTTTGTTTTAAATCTTAAAACATATCTCACATTATATATATGCTAAGGAATTGAGACATTATTCTGTACTTGTTGGAATTTTATTTTAACAGCTATCAAAAGTGTCAAGAAAAAATTTCACCTGTTGGGTGATTTAATTCATGAAAGTATATAGCATGTAATTTGCACATTCAAATTTTTTCATAATAAATTATATTTCAATTGAATATATTTTTATAATTTGGCGAAAATTTTACTTGATGCTTTTAGGTCATCATTAAAACCAAACTGTATTTATTATTCTTCAGATTTAGATATGTTTCTGTCATAGTTACAAGGATAAATTAAAATATCTGTAAAAATATTTAGCTGCATTCATAACAAGAATTCAAACACATAGAAAATGTAAAATAACTTTCCACCTATCGGTAAATAATAAATAGGTTTCTGCAACTTTATTAACTAATTATTTATTTATTAACAACTTATTTAACTAATGAAATAAACATTACATTTTTAACAAAGTATCTAAATAATTTGTAATGTAAAACTATTTGTATAAAAATATACTCCCTTAAAAACTTGATTAATCAACTGAAACTTACTTTCAACTTTTTGAATATCATGTGCCTAAGAGTAAATAGTATTAATTGATATTTATCATAAATAAGATCCTTCCGCCACCACTTGAAATGATTGGAACTCGTTAACTGAAGGGCGCTTGAACCCTCCCACTAGAAATTCAAATGGGGGAAAGTAGCACAGGAGGACGGATTTCATTCTGCTAGTGATGAAAATGGGAGAATAGATGTATGGTTGCTTACAGAAAAGACTTTTGTGCCAAAAGGTGAAAATTTATTTACACGCCAAAAAAGAAGAGTATTTTTGGTATGCTTAGCGGGAAGTGTTGACGGCAGTTGATGAGTGCGTCAGGTGGAGAGATGAATCTCTCCGTTAATAACAGATACTTATACTAATCTCCTTTTTTTTCTTTTTTATTCATGAATCCTTCAAGAACGAGTCTGCAAAAAAGGATCCTGAAATTGTATTATTACAACCATTCTTGGAAACGACCCGTTTGGAGAATCTAGTGCTTCAGCTGCGGATACTGTAATTCATTTTCAGAATCTATTTACTGGACTTGTTTTAGTGTGTTGATGAATTTAAACGATTTCAGGCTCCGATGGATGTCTGTAGATGTCGCTTGCCATGCGTGTTATTTATTTTGGATGATGATGCCATGTAGTGCATGAATTTTGAAATAATTGTAAGTTTTAATTGATGAATCACTCCTTTTATTTCTGAAAAGGATTATTTTTTATATATCAAAGCAATACTTTACTTATTATTAAGACGGTCTGTTGAAAATTTAAACTGTGTTTTGTCAGTTAATAAAAACCGTCGGAAGTTCAGCAATTATTTTAATAAGATTATTAATTTTGTGTGTGTTTTTGAAATTATGTATACATGCAGATTGCGAATTTCTTATGGGGGTTTGATTGTTTTAATAATTCCTATGTCTTTAGCAGCAACGTACATTTGAAACTGTATAAAGAAAAGTCTCTGTGCTGATTGATATACCAGGCATGAATAGGCTAGGGAAGGTAGGAAATAGATCTCAGGCTCTTTAACTGGAGAGGGGCGCACAGTAAGAAATTTACATATAAGAAAAATGTTTTTTTTTCTTAATGTATTCCTTATATTCTTACGTACTAAAAGTGAAGATTTTTTCCCCCTCATATTAAGGCTTCAGTAAGCATTTGTGACTGCCCACCTGAAATCAATTTTATAAATATATCAAGTTATAATTTCCAAAAGATTCAACCGAAATTTAGGATAATTTATTGACGATGTTTACTAGTACAATATGGATATTTAAAGTTCACAAAGGTTATTATTATACATGGTACTTATTCTCTCTCGAAATATTTCATCGAATTTGGAAATTTCTACCTTTTTATGCAACTTTATATGCTATATTTAAAATCAAGTCATGAAAACCTGAAGATATTTCTTTGATTGAGAAGCAAAATTGAATATATCTAAAAAACATAATTGATTCATGCAAGTAAACTCAAGAATAGAGTACTTAGGTGTCTTGCCTGACAATTTATGTGAGTAGTAGTAGAATACTACTTACTCAAGTTGAGTAGTATTTTATTAAACTAGATTTCCTTGCCTCTATTTTTTGAGGGTAAGGGAAAAAATTGAATATAACATATGTGATATAAGAGTTCAGAAGAGTTTATTTTTAGGCAATAAACATTGAATTTGCTGAACAACAACAAAAAACAATGAGTGTTTTGAAAAAGTTAATGCTTAGTTTAGAATGTTAGCTATTATATAAACAAAACAGAATGAGATGCTGAATGAATAATTAAAAAAAAGTAATAAACATTAGAAACTGGACAAAATTACTGATATCAAATAATAAATTATTTATTAGTCAGTATCTCAATTCTTTCTTAAATTTAGATTGAATTTCTTTCTTTGTAAATTTCAATCACATAACAATGGCGAAATAAATCTTATCAGTTTTTTTAAAAGTTTTTAATAAATTTGGTCTTTTTCCTAAATATATTTGTCAGCATCACACATATTAACATTTTTTCCTTGGTCTTGTTCACAATAATCTTGTAGTTATTCAAAATTTCGGAAAGGAGTGATTTTAAAATTTCAACTACTTTGCACTGTTTTTTTTGTCTCATTTTAAGTAAACTTTCTAACTTATTAAGAAATCCAACTTTATCTTTCTGTCTTTACCAGTTTGTCTCAAATCCATTGAGATATTTAAAGAAAATCCATTTTGTAATTGTAATTTAATGACAGGGAGCAGTTCATAGTTTTCAACATTTTTCTGTTGAAAATAATATAATTTTCTATGGTTACAAGACAAAAATATATTTGTAACAAAAACAATATACTTGTCTTTTATTATAACCAAAAGATCATACAAAAAGTGAAAGGAAAATATAATAATCCCAAGCTGTTTTTAACTTTTCTTTATTGAAAAGTAGTTTTCTTGATTTAAAACTGCTTTTCTGAGATTCAATAATCTTTTTCAAAAAAAAAAAAAAAAGATAATTTAAAGATTTGTTGAAATATTAAATTACAACATTTAAAAAAATGTATCAAATTATATTAACAAATATGTGTAAAAATTATAAATGGTGTGGAAATTATTTTTGTGCAACAACATTTTCAAATATTACTATTGCAATCACTGAAATACTGCTTCAGATCTAATTAATAAAATATTTAATAAGTGTTTTAAACAATCATTCCTGGATGTACATTACATTACAGGAAGTTGTCAAACATTCATACTTTAATCACTTAAAAAAAAAACTTACATAAGAATTTGAAATAGTTATTCATGTGAAAGTTTTGATAAAGTATGGAGGAAAAAAAATGAAATAAATATGTATTTTGATGCTCTCATCAGTGCTCAATGAATATTCTTGTTGGGCCTTAGCTCTGATGTTCTTTGGATTTCTTCTAAAGTAACATGCATTTAAATTTTTCATCATTATATTTTAATATATAAATTTATGTGTTTTTACATATGTTAACTGTATATTTATTGATTATAATTTCTTTATAATTACTATAGTACTTTTATATTTAGTTATATATCTGATTGTATAATTAAGATGTGTCAGTTGGCAGTGAAATAATATTAATTCAAAAACATTTGATATGAAGACATTTAGCTTTGATTCCCATTTGTAGGCCTTCAACAAAAAGTTTTTGGTGATAAAATATTTAAATCAAAATTTAAAAAAAGGGGATATAATATTTTGATGTTTATCCTGGGGTCTATTTATATATGTATACCTCTTTATATATTTTAAGATAAGGAACATATTGTGGGGAAAAAATTATTTATTCATTTAAGATTTATTGATGAAGTTTGAAAAAACTTTTGAATACTTTTGCAAATATTTTGTACAATGCTATGCATTTGTATTCTGATATTACCCATTTATATTAATAATAATTCATTTCTTGTTTTGAATATTTCTATTAATAATTCTTTTTAAGTTTTTTTGAAAGTATAATATGCAAAATTCCTATCACATAATCATTGTCCTGTGTTCAGAATAAAAATAATGATGTCACTCGTGTATTACTTTATTAGAAGATGGAATCAATTTATTTCTTACAATAAGATTATTTTTTTCTTGAAAATTTTGAAGATCAAATGAATTAAAGTTTAATAAGGTTTAATTAGAGATGAATCTTTTCCTTAATAAATTGTTGCATAAATTTTGTCTCATTTAAGTTTTATATGAGGTATATGCTATACTTTTTTAAAAATACAAGTGTTTGCATAAAGAGGTTTATTTGATTTTAAAACTGATGAAATGCAGTAAATATGATCAGATCTTTGTTTCAAGCAAATATAATTAAAATTTTAAAATAATAGTATAAGTATTATTCCATCAAAAGCAAAATTTCAAAGATATAGCTAAGTGTTGAACTATTTATCTTATTAAAATTTAAAAATTGCCTCTCCGTCTTTGCAAGTAGAAATAGCTTTTATGAATTTTACCGAAAACAACATTGGATAAAAGTATAAAAAAATATAATGTTATAGTAGGTATAAGAAAACATTAATATATTATCATGTTAATAAAGCAGTGTAAAAAATTACCACTACACTAGTGGTTAAATAAAGATATACCCAAAATTTATTCAGGTGAAGTCCGTACTTTTTAAAAATTAAATTCAAGTTTCTATGAATTTTTAAAAAATGCTTAAATAAAAGAAGCACTTTTGTACTTCTGTGAGCAGGTTACCTATTTAACAGTTATTTTTAAAAACTAATTACTATATATATATATATATATATATATATATATATATATATATAATATAATATAATACTGAAAACATCCTACTCTGTCCCCCCCTCCTACAAGAAATAATTAACATTTTCCAACATATATATTGCAATATTTTGCTAGAAATATTTGATGAGCTTATTTTATACTTTTGAGCATAATTAAATGAAGAATCTAATGGGAATAAAGCCAGGAATGACATTGTCTCCTTTTACATAACATTGGATAGTAACATAGATTCAAATTTACAATACCTTGTATTCTCTCTTCCAAAATTTGAAGTTTATTTGAAAAATATCATTTTTAAGATGACCTGGAGTAATAACACAGAAATGGTACCTGACCGATCTAAGATAACATAGCAAGATATATGTCCTTTCTCAGAAACAGCAGGACATTAATTTTAATTAGGAGGATGAATCGAGATGACTATTACCATACATTAATTCTTTGGCTTACCATACCTCAACATCCTTAGTGCTAGTTGTTCGCAACATTTTCGGTTATCATATTTACTAAAGGTACTTTTTAAAAGAAACATATACAAATCTTTTTCTGTATTATAGTTTAAATTTTTCTTTGATATAATTTTTTAAAATTAAAAAATATTTTAATCATTACTGTTACCTTAAACAGTTATCTATAACGAAGAGTTTAAATATTGTTATCTATTCATTGAATGAAATTTTCATTTGTTATAATATGTTATTAAAATGTATTTCACAATTTTTGTATGTTAAAACAAGGAAGGGTTTGATTATGCAACATATTTAAAAGGAAGAAAAATATTTTTCTTTAAGTATTATTAATTGAATTTAATAAATTATTATTAATATTTTATTGTATGCAGTTGATAATATATCATATATTTTAATCAGTGACTGATAATTTATTTAATGTTTTATATTACAGATAAATACAATTAATTTTTTTTTTAATTTTAAAATGCATATTGTAGAAATATATTTCATTGTAAATTAAATTTTTTCCGTACCTTATATGCATGTGTACTAATATTATAAATGTGAAAGTTTGGATGGATGGATGTTTGTTACACAATCACGCCAGAACGACTGGGCGGAATTAGATGAAATTTTGCTCAAAGAGAGATTATAGCCAGGAATAGAATATATGCTACTTTTAATTCCGGTTAATTGAGTGGTTAATTTTTTATTAATTAAAATTCCCGCCAAATCTGAGTAAGGCTCCGGTTTATTTTTCCCAACAGTAATTAGGTTAGGCTTAGTAGAATTTTGACCGATTATTTCAAACGATTCTGTTAATTTTTTTAGTGTTTGATCTGTTTAAAATCAAACGTTAATTATTTCATCATTCGGACTCATTCTTAATTACTTTTAAATTAAAAGAAAACAGAATAAAAGAAATAAAAATTTTCTAATATGCATTGCATTACTCCAAATGGCGTAGGAAAGTCTAGTATTTGCATTACGCCAACTGCCGTTGGAAGTTCAATAGTGATAGTTGATAACTATGTTTTCATTTAAATTAAAAGTTTAAAAATTATGTGTATAATATTGTTATAGGTATCTCAATCTCAATCAAAAAATAAAAGGAATTTGACTTGATTTTAAAGAAATAACCTTCCTAACCAATTGAAACAAAAATTTGACTTAAGACAACACTTTAAATCACATACTGAATTTGATATATTTAAATCCTTAGGTTTTTTGAGTTGCCACATTTATAAGTTTCTGAAAATACAGGCCGACTGACGGTCAATTGATTGTTAGATTTTACTCGAAAACTGGTCGACCTCTATACTAAAAATGTTAAATCTATGCATCAAGCTTCATCGGTCTATATTTTTTTCATTTTGTAGTTATAGTGTTAGCTTATTTTCGAACAGGTGGACAGACAGACTTGCTCTGAACCGATTGTACTCAAAATTGATAGGAATCTATAAATTTGGTTCCTAGCCTGCACACCAAATTTTATGCGTATAGCTTAGTTTTTTTAAATTATCTTTATCACATATTTTCCGAAAATCATTTCCTTTATCACATTTTTCGAACTCAAGAAAGTAAAAATGTGAAGATTCGTCAAAAGCTCGAGCTTGAATTTTTTTGACGTTTATTGTGTTTTATGTTTCATATACGATAAAATACAAAATTGTATTTGTTTTTATCCCTGTTGAAGTATTAGTAACAGAAAGATGTGTGGCCAATGAGAGGCATTCTCACCCTTCCAGCTGGCTCGATTGTTGAAGCAAGTAATATATATATATGTTACCGTTAAAGTATGAAATCCGTTATTTTATAGAACACCTAGTTATTCCATGAAATAGCTAAGTCCGTTAAAGTGTGTAATATGTTATTAATTTGATAAACTAGTTATTTGTAGCCCGTTAAAGTGTAAAATAATCAATATAATATATCTCGCTTTTTAGTATAAGGTACATTTACGTTTAGGTACTGGTCAGGGATTTAAAAAATCTTCGTGTAAAACCCTGTGTGTCTGCAAAAAATGTTTTTGTTTTAGAAATAATGTTCTTTGTAATTCCAAGTGTCATTTTAGTAATCCTTGTTGTAACAAATGATTTTATGGTACGTTTCCATAAATACTATTTATACGTTGCATAAATTAGATAAATTGCTTCTTTTACATTTTAATTGTCTATCATTATTCATAGAATACCTAGTTATTCTATGAAATAACTAATTAAAATGTCAAATTAATATCATATTACACACTTTAATGGACACAGTCAGTTATTTCATGGAATAACTATGTATTCTATGAAACAACTGCATTATAAACTTTAACGGTAACATATATATTATTGTTTCAACAACGGAATCAGCTGAAAGGAATAAAGAATATAAGTCGAATCCGGTTAATTGGACCACCGGATAATCGGACCAGCCGCTTATTCGGACCGAATCTCAAATAACCGAAACAAATCCTATGTACATAAGCCTAATATTATTCGCTTATTTGAACCAAAATTCCGTTTAAACGGACCAAAGAACGTGGCAGGGAAGATGAAAAAGAAGCTACAAGTCGCCTGTGTACAGAGATAGCGGGACACCCCCGACCGGCCAACTTTTGAGTCTTAGGCTCAGTAAAAACGGAGGGCCCGCGGGAAAAATACCTTAGCGCTCTCAGAGCGATCCCCAAACTTTGCTCATGAGCCCGACAGAATCAGCCGACAAAGCAAACCCGTGAAATATTAAAACCAGAGGTCCATCGACCTGAGCCTTTAGACCTGTAGTCATCATGCCCTAGTCACCTGTGTACAGCAGGAAATCCGAAAGGTAAAAGAACCAGTGGGAGGTGAGCAAGCCCTTTGTTTCTTAGAACGGGCAGCTCGGTAGTAATTCTTCAAACGTTGACTTGAATTTGATAAAAACTTTTTTTTTTTTATTCTGCTTCGCATGCTGAGTATCATGTAGATCGTTTCGAAGAATTTGTTTGTAAATTTATTTTTTAATGAATAAAGTTCATAAGCAACAGTAGTTCTTGTTTGTATGTTTGCCATACGCGTGTACCGCACAATAAAGGTCATAATGACATTTTAATTTATTATGTATAGCACGTCTCGTCTTGTAACATAGGGCATGTTCGTGTAATCGGACCAGCCGATTATTAGGACCAAAATGATCGCGTCCCAATGTGGTCCGATTAATCGGAATCGACTATATATATATATTCAATTTATACTTATAATTTTATTATAAGTTGGCCAGTTATAATTTTGTCTTAATTGATTATTAATAATAATTTGATGTAAATCAAATTATAAGCTTAGCGACGAATTTGGTGACCAAATATAAATAATTGGAAAATTTTAATTAATGAATTAATATTTGGAAGAAAAAAATGCATTAATATCGAGTGTCATCCACTACTAGTTTTAAAAAATGTATTTTAACTTGAGTGGATGAACGAAAAGTATTTTATTAACGATTGAAAATTTGAGCAAGATATATAAATAAATAAATACGTAGGGAGAGTGTGAACTAATAGTAGGAATTGAAAAATGTGGCTCTCGTGCCTCTGTGGCTGATTATCAATGCCTATGAACATAGTTATTAAGATTTTATACGCGAAATACACAGGAAGATGAATGCCCAGAAAAGTCAGAACTATATTTTTGCTATGCATATCAATATATTTTGACACAGAAGGATTAAAAATTTTATGTTATTTTTAAAAAAATATGTAATGTTCATTTTTACGAATGCGATCTTTATAAAACATTCAGTGTGATTTCAAAACTGATGATGCAGGCGGAACTTAATTTTTTTTTAATGAAATCTGCGATCACACATTTCAACTTATCATGTGAGAATATTATTATTTTTTATAGTCGTTATTTGTCTTAATAGGTTTCAGTCATTAACCAGCTTAAACCGGTTTGAAACAATCAAGAGGCTTCTCATTCGGTCTCTCTCTCTCTCTCTCTCTCTCTCTCTCTCTCTCTCTCTCTCTC
>JAPMOQ010022274.1:1736795-1794191 GCA_026543055.1 Argiope trifasciata
TATATATATATATATATATATATATATATATACAGTGAAACCTCGTTACAACAATATTTTAGGGACCAAATAAATATATTGTTGTAGAGAGGCATATTGTTATATTGAGTGCCCATATATTTTGAGCTATAATAAGAGTTTTTATTATTATTATTATTATTAGTTTAAGGTGCATAACATACTACTTTTAAGTCTATATTTAGAAGAAATTAATTTGTAAAATACTAATAATAGTGGTTTAAATACTAAAAAAATAAATAAATAAGATACATTCAGAAAATAAGCACAGAAATATTCACATACCTGAAAACACTATTTATTGAAAATAATCCAATATTTTTGTTTGTTTATTCATTTTTTTAACTGCTAAGTTCACCAATACTGTATGCATTGAGTCTAGTGCACAAAAATATTCTTCATTTGTCGACTGAAGGCTTGAAAAAAATGTCCATAGAGAATTCACAGATTGAAGAGCTTCCTGGGATGACAATAAGGACTGCGATGGACCTGTATTGTCATCATCATCAATATCATCATCATCATCTTCATCATTGTTTCCTATCTCATCAGTAATTTCAGAGAGAATATCTTCATCAGTAACTCCTGCGAAAACCATAAGATCATCATCTGCTGTTAAATAGTCTTCTATACTAATTCCAAACTTTTTACCGCTTGTTTCTTCAAGTTGGGATACGGATTTTTTGATGTGCAAAACACATTCTTGATCATCTGAGAGATCATTGTCTATGGAATTTTCATCATTATCAGATTTCTTATCTTCCATAACACAAAGACCAGCCTTTTTCCAGCAATACCGAATGGTTTTTTCTGTTACTTCCCACCAACTTCCACAATATCCACAATGAGTCTTAATAGACGGAAAAAATAACAAAAGAAAACGAAAAAAAAAAGCATTTAAAAATCAGAATATTATTATAAAGGGAGAAAATAATAATGAAATTTGGATTGAAAAAATCGTTTTACAGAGGTTTATTGTTCTAGAGAATATCGTAATATTGAAGGGAGGTTAACATTAGTTTATATGCAAAATCACCGGGACCACAAAACATTATTGTAGTAGAGGGAGTTATTGTTGTATCGGGTATCGTTGTAGCGAGAGTTTACTGTATATATATATATATAAACTTGTTAATTTTTCTAGCTGGCAAACAAAGTTTTGGAGCTCGACGATTTTGAAATAGGGGGAAAAAATTCGTTTTTCTAAATATCGACGCATGCGTAATCTGATAGTCTCGTAAGTGTTTCAAATCGGTTTAAACAAGTTAATGATTTTAATCAATTAAGACAATTCGTAAGAATTCAGTGAGTGAATAATTTGAAAATCAAGTTGTTCATTCACTGAATCCGCTTCACTTCCATAATCACTTTAGTTGGCGAGAAGTCGCCAAATGTGACAACGTTCTACATTAATAACTGTAAAATCGAAAAATTGATGCTTGAAAAGCGATAAATTACCTACGCATTTTGAGGCTTTAAAAACCTCAAACCAAAACAATATCATTTTCTTATTTGATTTTAAAAAAAGTGTCTAATTTGCGAGAACGGAATAAACTAAAGCAATAAAAAGAAAAAGAGAGGAAAGATTAAATGAGCAGCTTTTAAGTATCAATAATGGGGCTTTAATAAATATTAATATTGTCATAAATGGGTTAACTTTAATAATCATCATTTAATTCCATTTAATTAATAGTAATTTTTTTTCTTCTGTTGGATAATAAATAGCAAGTAGTTTTTCTCGTAATATGTATTTTTATGAATATTGTTACATCAAATGTATTTTTTATGTTGGAAATAATTCTAAGTATATTAAGTTGCTGGCGCATGCTCTTTTAAAAACCTCATACTTGGATAATCGAAATAAGTATGCATTTCTGATTTATTGTAGAATTTTTTAAAAATCATACTTTTTTTATTTAAAAATATTAAATTAATATGAAGATAAATAAATGCCGAACATTTAAATTATCATTCCATATTTTTTTAATATCGTGTACAGAAAACTATCGAATGAATTCTCTTTAAAATCATTCAAAAAATAATAATAAGTATTTATGTAATTGAGAAAACTGCATATTTAATTTTTTTCAAGCCATTTGTTTGCCTCCACGCTTTAAAAGATGCCGAAAATCTGGCTATCTTCAAAAAAAAAAAAAAAAAAAAAATAAGGGGGAAAAAACAATTTTTATTATCTGATTAAAACACCTTTTATTATAAAATGATGTAATGGAAATATGGTCATGCAAGAAGCAAAAATAGGCAGAAATTTCTCTAAACAATGTCAACTCCTTAGATTTGGTCATGGGAGGGATCAATGTCACATCTTTTTCTCCTTGAAAGGAGAAGACATTTCATGTAAAGCCTTTTTCCCCCTAAATTTTATTTTACGTCACCGCAAATTGTTTATTAATGAGTTATTTAGAAATTTGTTTAAATCCTTAGAAAAAAAATTGTGAAATTTGAACGAAAGTTTATTTGAATTAGATACTTGTAAAGTAAATTAATAAAATATAGCTGCCTATTTGGTCCAGGGGAGAAAAAAAAAGGCCTTTGGATCATCATCTTGGTATGCTATATCTCCCACAGTTAATATTCGATTCATATAATATTTCTAATCATTTTACGACTTATTTAGAACAAGTGGTTTTCTTATGTTGGCTTTTTTTTTCCAAATGTTTTATAAATTTTTCTAATATCACCCATTCTGAAATTATTTATTGATTTGTTTATGCATATCTATTTCATATCCCCACCTATGTTTCTTTTGATTTGTTTCATTTTCATTCGGCTACAACTCTTCCCCCCCCACACACACACACTTTGTTTTTCTGTAAGTAATGGGAGTTGCACAAATCATTCTGCATTGCAAAAGAAATTGACATCAGCTCAGCACTGCAATATAGATTTTCAGGCCTCCTCCAGCCACGATGCAACAACACCAACGCCTGTGTGAAAAACCGCTACTGCTTGTTTCTTGTGTCACGAGGCGTTTAATCCTGAAATATTTTCTTTACATCTAATTTTCTACAGGAGTTATACCCAATGAAATTCATGTATCTAATGAAACTGATCGTATCAAATTTAGCTCAAGTATATTTCTTATGAGGACATTGTACATCTTTATTTTATTTCATACTAGCCGCCTTTGGTGACCAGCTGGTTCGCCATGAATAATGCGTTCTATAATTTTTAATTAAATCACATATACATTAGCCTTGAAGCAATTCCGGGCATTGATTGGCCTGAAATAAAAAATGTTTTTTTCCGTGATGCTTCAATATTAAATGTGTTTTTTTAAAGAAAGCGAAAAAGGACAAAAAAAAATGAATAAATGATATAGATGTTGCAAACAATTATATAAACCTTGGCTTTGCATTTATTTTTTTAGAAACTATCACATTTTATAATGGAAAAAAAATATTGAATTAATGATACAGATATTGCAAAGGATTATAGAAATATGCCATTAAGTCGGAATTCCAATGCATATCCTGTCTAAATTCGATCAGGTTTACCATAAATAAAGAAGATTTATTGAATAAATGATTTAGATATTGCAAACGATTATATAAACCTTTGCCTTGCATTTATTTTTTTTAGAAAATATCACATTTTATGTTCCTTTTATTTTATCCAGTCACGTGCTGAAAGTATCATTTCTTTAGACTTGATTCACGATGATAGTTTTTTTTTATTATTTGAACTTCCGTCATTGTTTTATTTTATTTTATCCAGTCACGTGCTCAAAAAAACATGGTTAAAATATTTCTTTAAAAATTCGTTAGAAATCGAGTCTTAAGTTATACATTAAAACTCTGACACCACCAGAAAGATAATTTTTTAATCTTTAAATTGATGTTAAAATCATGTTTGTGCGATAATATTTTCGGAAGTTATAGCGGAAAAACGTCAAAATTTCGCTTAAATTTTAATGTATTTAAATTCTAATTAAAAATTCGAAAAAAAGGCTCCGAGGTGCACATTCTGAACCTCCAAGGTATACATGTACCAAATTCGGTAGCTGTAGGTCCAACTGTCTGGCCTGTAGAGCGCCAACACACACACACACACTCACACATTGAGCTTTATTATAAGTATAGACTAGAAGCCTTTGGCGAGCAGCGGGTTCGCCAGTATTAATGTTAGCTAAAATGTTCAATTAATATTTTACGTAACTTGCTCTCATAATAAGTATTTCAGAAAAATATTTTTAAGCTTCAAATTTGATAGTCATGTTATTCACCTATACTATTATGCAGATCCTAAGGCGTTCTGTTCATTGAATTTCGTAAATACTCTTGTTTTCTATTAGCTCCCAGTAAAATTGAATTTTAAATTACAACGAAAATAATGAAATTACAATTAATATAAAGAAGTGAATCCATACACTAAAAAAAAAGATATTATATATGTTATTTTTTTAATATACAATTATAATATGAGAACTTAAAGCAGAGTCGTTCGACATTGAAGTCTTATGTTCACTACAGAAAATTTTTCTTAGTTTATAATATCCCAAAGAATTATTCGAAAAAAATTTGATGGATTCAATTAAAAATTTAATTTTTAATTTTATTTTTAAAAGGACATAAATGCTGTTAATCTATACTTATAATAAAGCTCAATGTGTGTGTGTGTGTGTGCGTGTGTGTGTGTGTGTGTGTGTGTGTGTTGGCGCTCTACAGGCCAGACCGTTGGACCTACAGCTACCAAATTTGGTACATGTATACCTTGCAGGTCGGGAATGTGCACCTCGGAGCCCTTTTTTGAATTTTTAATTAGAATTTGAATTCATTAAAATTTAAGCGAAATTTCGACGTTTTTCCGCAATAACTTCCGAAAATATGATTGTACAAACATGATTTTTATATCAATTTAAAGATTAAAAAATTAGCTTTCTGATGGTATCAGTTTTTTTAATTTATAATGTAAACTTCTATTTTAAATGAATTTTTAAAGAAATATTTTAACCATGTTTTTATCACGTGACTGAATAAAATAAAAGAATGCCGGAAGTTCAAATAAAAAAAATTATCATCGCAAAATAAATCTACAGAAATGCAACTTTCAGCACGTGACTGGATAAAAGAAATATAAAATGTGATATTTTCTTTGAAAAATAAATGCAAAGTAAAGGTTTCTACAATCGTTTGCAATATGTATACCATTAAGTCAATAAATCTCCTTTATTTACGGTAAACTTGATTGAATTTTGACAGGATATGCATTGAAATTCTGACTTAATCGCATATTTATGTTATCGTTTGTAATATCTGTATCATTAATTTAATACTTTTTTTCCCTTTCTCGCTTTCTTTAAAAAAACATATTTAATATTTTGGCAACATCATCGAATTTTTTTTTAATATTTTGGAAGCATAACCGATGGTTAAAACTGACGGATTTATAAAATTAAAGAATATTACTAGGAAAAGGTGTACTTTTAGAACTTTCCGTCCATCATCTTAAAGAAAATACTAATTTCAGGTCAATCAATGCCCGGAATTACTTCAAGGCTAATGAATATGTGATTTAATTGAAAATTTTAGAACGCTTTACTCATGGCGAACCAGCTGGTCGCCAAAGGCGGCTAGTAATATATATATATCTATATATTCTCATTTATGTGCACTACAGCTTAAATTTATTTTTATTTTGCACAAAATAAAGTGTTAAAAAATATGATTAAATATTTTTTTAAGAATTTATTTTAAATATAAATATAATTTGTTGGTTGAAACATTAGTATCATTAAAAAGATAATTTTTCGAAATTCAGTGATGATGTAAAAATCAATTTTTTGCTGTAATACTTTCGGAAGTTTTAGTGAGAAAAAAAAAAAAGCCAAAATTTCGCTTAATTTTTAATTAATCAAAATTCTAATTAAAAATTCAAAAATATCGGTCTAAAATGTACATTCCTAATTTCTAAGGTATACAGTGCCAAACTTGATAGCTGTAGGCCAAACGATCTGGTCTGTACAGCGCCAACACACACGCATACACATTGAGCTTTATTATAAGTATAGAAAAATACAATATTTTGTTTTTCTGTTATAATTTTAGAAACTACTAGCCGCCTTTGGCGACCAGCTGGTTCGCCATGAGTAATGCGTTCTAAAATTTTCAATTAAATCATATATTCATTAGCCTTGAAGTAATTCCGGGCATTTATTGGCCTGAAATTAATATTTTCTTTAAGATGATGGACGGAAAGTTCTAAAAGAACCCGTTTTCTTGATAATATTCTTTAATTTTATAAATCAGTCCGTTTTAATTATCGGTTATGCTTCCAAAATATTAAAAATGTATTTTTCGGTGATGTTGCCAAAATATTAAATATGTTTTTTGAAAGAAAGCGAAAAAGCGAAAAAAAATTATTAAATTAATGATACAGATATTGCAAACGATTATAGAAATATGCCATTAGGTCGGGAGTTCAATGCATATCCTGTCTAAATTCAATCAGGTTTACCGTAAATAAAGAAGATTTATTGAATTAATCATTTAGATATTGCAAACGATTATAGAATCCTTTGCCTTGCATTTATTTTTTTAGAAAGTATCACTTTTTATATTTATGTTATTTTATCCAGTCCCGTGCTGAAAGTATCATTTCTTTAGACTTGATTTACGATGATAGTTTTTTTATTATTATTTGAACTTCCGTCATTGTTTTATTTTATTTTATCCGGTCACGTGATCAAAAAAAACATAGTTAAAATATTTCTTTAAAAGTTCGTTAAAATAGAGGCTTAAGTTATACATTAAAACACTGATACCATTAGATAGCTAATTTTTTAATCTTTAAATTGATGTAAAAATCGTGTTTGTGCGATCATATTTTCGGAAGTTATAGCGGAAAAACATCGAAATTTCGCTTAAATTTTAGTTAATTCAAATTCTAATTAAAAATTCGAAAAAAGGGCTCCGAGGTGCACATTCCCGACCTCCAAGGTATACATATACCAAATTTGGTAGCTGTAGGTCCAACGGTCTGGCCTGTCGAGCGCCAACACACGCACACACACACACACATTGAGCTTTATTATAAGTATAGATATAGATTATTATGCCAGATGTTTCTTACGTCATCCTATATTTCAATAATATTTCTATGATGCCAATGAAATACCTCTTTCTTCTTACTCCTAGTTTAAAAATTTTTTTAAACTAATTTCTGTATATTTAGCTATGTTTTATTTCTGTGAAAACTACGTTCTTCTCATATTTTTTATAATTAAATCAGAAAGGTACAATTCATATTCTTTTTAACATTATTAATAGGTACATTGCCAAAGATATACTTATTGAAGTTTCTGTTAGTTTCGAGATTGAAGAATGACGGAAAAACTTTTTTTTCCAGGTGCCTGGAAATAACGAAATGAACAAGAGCATCGCTTCTGAAATGCCAAATATATTAGAAATTGTAGTTTGAAGATGTTTTGATCAAGGAACCATGGAAACAAACAGTGAAGAAGAAAAGACATTCAAGACGATTAAATTTAAATATGTGTTGCTGATGCTGTACATTTCAATAGGTTTTTGCTCTGTCATCAATTAAATGGTATAATGAAAACACAATAAACACATAAATATAAGGACAATAAACACATCAAGAATTTTAAAGAACAATATGTAGATCCGAGAAAAGCCTTACGTTTCTGGCCTATATAATACGTCGTTTTTTCAGCGACAGAATTTCTGGGCGTTTACAGAATAGAAACTACTTACTGAATTCTTATTAAGAGATTTGATTCAAACCATTAAGTAAAAAGCATTTATTAATGCACATGAAATAAAATAAAAATCAAATCGTTGTGATATGTGCCGTAAAAAGTTTCCCGATCAAAGTAATTTCAGGTGAAATTTATGTGCGTATAGTGAAAAGAAAAAGATTTTGCGAGATGTGTAGTGAAGCATTTTCAGATCAGGAAAATCTACTGAAGAATATGAAAGCGCCATTTGTGTGCGAGATGTGCGGAAAAGTGTTTTCAACTAAGTGGAGTTTGAAGAGCCATTTGTTAACGCATACAAAAGAGAAACCGTATGCCTGTCAGATGTGCGATAAAGCCTTCACTCGGAGCGGATATTTAAAGGAGCATATATTAACACATACGAAAGATAAACCTTTTGTTTGTAATGTATGCAGTAAAGAGTTTTGTCGTCAAAAAAGTTTAAAGGCACATTTAGAGACGCATACGAATGAGAATCAGTATGTTTGTGACGTGTGCAGTAAAGTATTTTCTCAGAAAAGAAGTTTAATGAGGCATTTATTGACCCACACAAATGAGAAACCGTATGCATGCGAGGTATGCAATAAAGGATTTTCTCGACCTGGAAGATTAAAGGAGCATTTACTTACTCATACAAAAGAAAAACCATATGAATGCAATATGTGCAGTAAGGCATATTCCCGGCAGGAATATTTAAAGACACATTTACTCACGCATACAACAGATAAATCATATACCTGCGATATATGCAGAAAAGTGTTTTCAACTAAATATACTTTGAGAGGCCATTTGTTGACGCACACAAAGGAGAAACCATTTGTCTGCGAGATGTGTGATAAAGCTTTTTTACGAAGTGCAGGTTTAAAGGACCATATGTTGACCCATACGAAAGAGAAATCTCATGTTTGTGACGTATGCAATAGAGCATTTTCTCTCTACAAAACTTTAAAAATACATTTAATGATGCATATGAAAGAGGAAAAATTTGTTTGTGACGTATGCAATGAAGTATTTTCTCGGCAAAGAAATTTAAAGGAGCATATGTTGACACATACGAAAAAGAAACCGTATGTCTGCGAGATATGCAATAAAGCGTATTCTCGTCCACGCCGTTTAAAGACACATTTATCTAAGCATAAAGAAGAAAATCAATTTGCATGTCACATGTGTGATAAAAAATGTGCTAATTTGAGCTCTTTGACTAGGCATTTACTGGCACATACGAAAGAAAAACCGTACGTTTGTGATGTATGCAAGAAAGGGTTCTCCCAAACGGGAAATTTAACAAAACATTTACGGACACATACAAACGAGAGACCGTATGTATGCCATCTTTGCAATAAAGCGTTTACTCAGCATGGAACTTTAAAAAGGCATTTACTTACGCCACACGGAGATATCATTGGATGTGTAAAATAAAACATTTTCGATTGTATTTCGGCAGAAGTGTTTAGTATTCGATCGTGTACTAATGATAAAAATATGGTTTTTATTCCCGATATCTGCGGTAGCATGTTTTCTATGCTAGGAAGTTCAAAGATATCTATTCTGAATCAGAGTGCTCATTTTTGCAGTCCTGAATTGATTTGGCGGTTTTCAAATTAAGCCAACATCTCCAAGCTCCATTTTACTAAAGATGTCAGGATCATTTTTTTTTTTTGGTGATTTATCGTGTGGGCCTTAAAAATAAATAAGTATCTGAATAATAGAAGAAAAAGTATTTATCGAATTATGCAAGATAATGTGGCGGATCTTACTGACTCACTTACTGGAAATCGTGTACTTATTATCGAATAAATGAAATATTTTTATGTATAAGGAAAGTAAAGAAACAATTATTCACCTATAAAAAAAAGAAAGAGAAACCATGCTTCTACGATTTAAGCAATGGTACATTTTCTACACAAGTAGGATACTTTTATTTGTACATATTTGTATTTAACTTCTTAGAAACTTATGTAAGGACGAATTCATTGACAAATACGAAAGAGAAATTACACGAATGTGACATTTTAAGTGAAACATTTTTCTTTTAAAGAAACATTTACTGACACGGGCAAAAGAATGAACAATGCGTTCTCCGTTTCGGATGTGATTCTTAAACTTAGAGTTTGCTCTGGAAAATGATTTGACTCAACTGTTTATAATTGGTGAAAATGTTTGTAATATGTGAATTTAGGACTAAGTGTTGATCAAAATTGGTACTCTATTTAAATTTAACTGCTTCGGATCAAATGATTATATCTTATGCTGGCGTTGATTTTTTAAAAGTTTATTTCAAAAAGCTTAAATGGGTATTAAAAATTGTTGTTTTGACACTTTTACATTAGCGGAATCGCAGATTAGCTATACATCAACCAGAAAAATATATCCAACAATAATATTGTTTTTAATTTTTTTTAAAAAACATAAACTATTATGTATATGTGCATTATTTCGTTTACATCATTACTAATTGCTAAGCTTCATATTTTCGTCTGGAGTTCTGCTAATGGAAAAGTACTAAATTTTTATTTACTGTTACCAATTTTTAAATATTAAAATATTTTTATGAGAGGAAGAATATACAGTTTATTTCTAAATATTATAGAGATAAAAATCTTTTAACTGCAGTGTAAAAAAATAAAAATTTTGTAACCGTTTTTTTTATTTGTTTGATTCTTAATGCGAATTTTAAAAATTATCTTATGAAGCTGACATATTTACTATCAAATGTTAATAGTATAGTTTTTAAAATTGAAAATGTTCTTACTCTTTACTTTATAAAGCAGTATTTTAGTTTTATTTATTTATTTATTTATTATAGTTTCTTTATTTTAGTAAAAGGTGATTGAAAAATGCTTTTGAATATATATATATATAGAGAGAGAGAGAGAAATTGCAGAATTTTTTTCTCTGAAAATTAATAACATGAACCATAAATACTTTGCCTTTTTTACAAAATGCAATTCCTTGCCTTTTAAACAAATGCCTATTATTCAAAATCACTGGGGAGGAACTCATGAAAACCTTCTCGAATATCTCAAATTAAGTTGTTATGTCAAACAAAGTAATGCATGATATTGGCATACTAATATTTTCGAAATCTTAATGTTTGGTTTGAATTTACAATTTTTGCTGCATCTGTTGTGTGATGCATGACTAATTTTTTGACAATTGATCCCTGGCTTACATTAATAGCATCTAAAAATCGAATTTGTGTTTCAGACACGTTTTTCCAATTGAAACAAAAATTTAACATAAAACTCCAGTCTTAGTCACAAAATCCATGCCTTATTGGATAAATTTGTCTTTGTTTTTAACATCATCGTGTTTACTTAATTCTGAAAATACAGACTGACAGAAAGTCAACCCTTTGTTGGATTTGGCTCAAAAATTTGATAATTGTATACAATACAGACGTTAGATAAATGTACCAAATTTTATCTATATTCATTTTGCAATTATAGTGTTAACTTATATTCGAACTGACACACTTCGTCTGAACATATTTTAATCAAAATTTGGTCGGAATGCGCAAATTTCGCGTGAAGGCCGTATATCAAAGTTTCAACCGTCTAGCTGTAAGCATTTTGAGTTATCGTTGTCACAGACAGACATGTCTCAAAACTGTGTACTTTGAATTCAGGGTGGTTTGAAACATGGTGATTCATCAAAATGACGATTGAAAATGAAATATGTTCTTTTTGATGATTACTGGACTTTCTCTGTATTACGTATACAAGAAAGAAAAAATTAGCGTTTATAAATTGATTTCATTTGTCGTCTAACTTTATATTTAAAATGTAAATTTTTTTACGGATGTATATATATTAGAAATTCTTCGTTGCGTTTTAAAAATGGGGAATTCGATGTAAATATCTGCTAATTTTATTCACAAAATCAATTCATAATAATATAAAAAAATAATGTAATTCCTACTTAAGTCAAGAAAGAAAACTTTCATTCTAGTTAATTTTTATTAATTAATTATCAACAAAATTATTAAAAATCAAAAAATAAATATAAAAAAAAATATTGGTTTTCGCAAGAATTAAGCTCGCATTCTTAACCTCCACATGATAAATACATAAACGCATTTTACCAATTGAGCTACTACTTGTTGATTTCAATTTTCATTACAAATTGCTAAAACTCTATTTAAAGTATTAAAAATGAATTAATATTTGAAAAAACTGTATTAGTTTTGAGTGTTATCCACTACAAGTGTAAAAATATGTATTTGTACTTGAGGGGATGAATAAAAGGTGTTATTAACGATTAAAAATTTGAACTATATATATATATATATATATATATACACACACACACACGAGACCCATCCAGAAAGTAGATTACGTTTTCGTCTGTGTCCACTAGGGGTGGGGCTAGCGCGGCCATCTTGGGGTCAGAGCGTTGCGCAGCTCAGTCGGCATCTAGCCGTGCTAGTGAGAGGTTCGTGCTGTGCTCCGTTCAGATACTGTGACGGTTTGAAATGTCTGCGTTAATTGAAAATCCTATGAGGTGCATGCAGTAATAAGGTTTCTGACTGCAAAAAACTGTAAACCGATAGAAATCTATCGTCAGCTTTGTGAAGTGTATGGGGACAACAATATCACTGAAGGTGGAGTGCGTCAGTGGGTCATAAGATTTAAAAATGGCCGAACCAATGTTCACGACGAAGATCGAAGTGGGAGACCCAGCATAGTGACTGCCGAACTTGTCGAAAAAGTCGATGCTAAAGTCCGTGAAAATCGAAAGTTCACAATAACGGAACTTTCTTTGAGTTTTCCACAAATTTCGCGAAGTTTGTTGCACGAAATCATCAGCGAAAAGCTTGGTTACCACAAGTTTTGTGCAAGATGGATTCCAAAAATCTTGACAGAGGACCACAAAAATCAGCGAATGGCTGCAGCGTTGAACTTTTTGGACGCTTACCCTAAGGATGGTGACTCTTTACTCGATCGCATCGTTACTGGTGACGAAACATGGGTGAAACACGTGAACTGTGAAACGAAATTGCAATCAATGCAGTGGGGGCACACAAGTTCTCCCCAAGAAATGCATGCAAACAATGTCGGCAAGGAAGATGATGACGACTGTTTTTTGGGACAGAAAAGGTGTGATTTTGGTGGACTTCCTGGAAAGAGGCACTACAATAAACTCTCAAAGGTATTGCCAAACTCTCCAAAAACTCAGAAGAGCAATTCAAAACAAGCGCAGAGGAATGTTGAGCTCCACCACAACGCCCGGCCCCACACGGCAAATGTCACTCGTAAAGTTCTTGAATCTTTTAAGTGGGAGTTGTTTCCTCATCCGACGTGGCACCGAGCGACTTCCACCTATTCCCAGCAATGAAGAAGTGGCTGGCTATGCAGCGTTTTGATGACGACGCACAGCTGCAAGAAGAGGTAACGAAGTGGTTGAAGGCGCAGGCGGCCGAATTTTTCGACGGAGGAATTTCCAAGCTCGTACATCGCTACGATAAATGCCTTAATTTGAATGGTGACTATGTAGAAAAGTAGTATTTGAGTGTGGCTTTCATCTGTATATAATAAAATTTGTTTCCTATACTTTGTTTATTTTTTTATTCCAAAACGTAATCTACTTTCTGGATAGCCCTCGTATATAGGGTGAGACTGAACTAATAGTTAGAATCGAAAAATAAATCAGCTGCCGAAACTTATACAGGAACTGATAACTAAGGCAGAATTTTCCATATGAGTAATAGCTGATGAAGTTCTCGGATCTTGTATGAGTATAGTTCCAGGATTTCGTGGTACGGATTTTTTTTCATACCTCATACCAGGAATTAAAATATATACCTAAAATTTAAGAGCACGGGGTTCAATTAAAAATAGGACGATTTTTAGAAAGTAATAAGTGCACAAAAAATCCAATGTAGCATTAATTGTTAACTCAGTCACACAAAAAAGTAAAATAGATGTTTAAAAAAAGCAGCATTCAAAAATTCAAATTTTGGTACGTTAATAACACCTCATTAAAAAATTTTAAATCTAGATTTAGTGTTGTACAACAGAATTTGTGGCATGATTTTTCAGCATTAAATCACTTCTGTTAAGTAAAATGATAAGTGCTGCTTATTTTTTAATCGACAGAATACAGACGACAACTAACACAATGGACAGCACTCTACAGCAGACAGTAGCTCATAATAGCAACAGTAATACACAGGCAGAAATTCAGTAGCGACAACATCCCTAACACACAAAGCTGCCAGACAGGATTTAGCAGGTGAGGGAATCTTTCTAGGATTCGCTCTCGTAGGTCCCTCAAAGCGGCTGAATCCCTCTTCTTGCTTTCGCTGGCAACTCACTACTTCACACAACGGGAATACTTCTCTGTTCAGGACTGCTTCCTTCCCGACGGCACACAACGATCCAGCACCCCGACGATGTTTAGGTATTCTAGCGCGACTACTCCGTTCTAGACCTCTCGGTTCAAGTCTATTCGACTCACCGACACCGCTGCAGTTTCAGATTGCCGGCCTTATATTGCAGTAGAATGCGGGGCCAAAACCTTCTGGTCCGATCATGAACATTCTGTATGTATCTCGGCTCCTAATGGACGAATCGAGAAAATTCTCGATGATTCGGTGTCGCCAAATTCATCGCCAAGCTCAAGGATCTCTGGTGTGACACCCGGACATCATTCAATGCAGATGATTGTAAATCAGTCTTTCTTACGATGGCATTATTGAAGCGGGGAGGCAAAATTACTGGTTCGTAATATATATATATGACTAGGATAGCCTAGTTAGTAGGATTGATGGAGTTGAAACCCTTGGATTGTAAGTTCAAATCCCACCAGCTGAAAACTATCTGTGTGTGTGTGGTGGTTGGCTCACATATAAATCTCTCGTGATCACAAAGTCCCCTATGTGACAATATCAATGGGAGTACTGCTTCAGAGGCGATTATTCTCTGATTCAGGATTAAATTACGATCTGTGAATGAAATGCATGAATGAAGTCCACCCCGTAAAAAGAATTGTGACATATGGATCCTAGAAGCCGCTCTGAAAAAGAAGAGACGTTCTCTAATCTTAAAATCTCTGACTTCATCACCGCACTTGTCTATAACAAGTGCCATTAGAAATAACAACGCAAAATAAGTCGTCGATAAACTGCAATATCAAAGATCACATTACATTCATTTTTTTAATTTTCTGCTAAATAATTATAAATTTCTTTTATCTCGAAAAATACAAAGAAAATTTAATATTAATTATATCACCTGAAAGGAGGAGGGGAGACATTAAAGTTTACATAACTGCTTTCTACATTATTGACAAAATAATATTTGCATATCTCTATATATACTTAAATCTCAAAAGATGAATTTATTGAAAAATTACCAATATAAAAAGCTGAAATAGTCTTTACAGATGTAAGAAGAGAAAATGCTTCGAGCTCTCGAAAGCAGGGTAAACCCTTGAGACACAGTTTTTGAATAAATGCCATTTGAATACTAATTTTTCTCAAAACATGCTGCAATCCTTAATAGTTCAATTCCGATATTGTAATTCTTTCACGGTTTCGTTACAGCAGGAAAAACCTACCAGAGTTATGCTATTCTAATTAACCAACAACAAGATAGAGTACTTCATCTGAATGGTGGGAAAAAATCTGAAATTGATTTTTTTGTAGCATTTTAGCGAAGGGCAAATGAAAGCAATTGGTTTAACTGGCAATAGAAAAGTCCAAATTACAAATTAAACCTAACACATGCACATATATGCATGATATTTTACATTAAAAAGAATGCCCCTTCTGCTTTTATAATTCAAATAAATTTCAAAATACAGTCAATTCTGGTTAATCGGACCACATCGGGACGCGATCATTTTAGTCCTAATAACCGACTGGTCCGATTACACGAACATGCCCTATGTTACAATACGAGACGTGCTATACGTAACATATTAAAATGTCATTATGACCTTTATTGTGCGGCACACGCGTATGGCGAACATACAAACAAGAACTACTGTTGCCTACGAACTTTATTCATTGAAAAATAAATTTACAAACCAATTCTTCGAAACGATCTACACAATACTCAGCATGTGAAGCACAATAAAAAAAAGTTCTTATCAAATTCAAGTCAACGTTTGAAGAACTTACTACCAAGCTGTCCGTTCTAAGAAACAACGAACTTGCTCACCTCCCACTGGTTTTTTCCCTTTCGGACTTCCTGCTGTACACAGGCGACTTGTGGCTTCTTTTTCATCTTCCCTGCCACGTTCTTTGGTCCGTTTAAACGGAATTTTGGTTCAAATAAGCGAATAATATTAGGCTTATGTACATAAAATTTGTTTTGGTTCTTTAAGATTCGGTCCGATTAAGCGGCTGGTCCGATTACCCGGGGGTCCAATTAACCGGATTCGACTGTATTCGTTTTTCTTTATTTCTAAAAACAATAATTTTTATATTACAGATTTCTAAATTCATAAGAAAAAATAGATGATGTACCTTATTCTAATTAGAAGCTGAATTGCGTTTTATATTCTTTCCGCGTTTATTCATTTTGAGTTTTTATGTAATAAGAACCTACATGTATCCACGAATATATTTAATGTAAATTGTAACATTTACCAATGTTGCATTTAGATTTTGTAGTAAACTCAGCCCCAAGGAGTTAAATGTACTCTTAAGGGGTGTATGTAAGGAGTCGATGCGATCTGGCGCTCCTTTTGAAAATTTGGTGAATAAAGTAAGCAGCCGAAAAAAGAGGGATAGAAAGATTAGACTCAGGAGAGAAAAGGAAACTTCGGTGGCCGGGAAAAAAAGAGGATCTGATATTTTCTACTTGTTTACATGTTGTATTCTATTGCGTCCCATTAGCAAAGTATGTAAATAAATAATCCTAGAACTAAAATCGTCATACCTTATCCTCAATTACAGTACACACATTTTCAAAAATAATCAAAAGAACTCTCATTACAATTACAATTTACTGTGAAATCCAAGCTGGACGATACTCCACCCACTATTATAAGAATATTTCTCATAAATGCTGTATGCAATGCCAACAACGAAGAAAGCCTTTCAAAATTACAATCCAACCAATAATTAATCTGGCTGTCTCGTCTGTTCAGGAAGCGAAATGTAATGCTATAGATACTAATAGAGCAATAAAAGACTTTGCACTTAGAAAAAGTAGACGAGTTAAGTTTTTGCTAGTTATAAAAATTTCATTTTATAAATCAATTTTTCAGTCAAAATCATTCTAGTTCTAATGGAAAATGTGTTGTACTCCGTTCACTTTTATTCGTTGTGTGTTCTTAATTTTATGTAATAATATCTTATATACCATAAATATTGTACACGTCAACAATTGACGTTTGCATAAGAACTTTTGTAGCATATGCGTTTAATATATTTAAAATATAGACATAATTTTTTTAACTGTATCTGGTACAATATACAATAACAAACTTCTTATTCCTACAGAAATATAGTTATGAGTTTCAGTGAGTTCCCGGGTAATTCGTATTTAAATTTAAATAAGAGAGCGGTTAATTAGTCCTATGCCACAAGCGATTGAATCTCACACTGCGGAATGCATAATTCTTGTAATAAATTTATAATTACGAATGTATTTCAAAAAAAAAAAAAAGAAAAAAGAAAAGAAAAGAAAATATAAACTTTAATATTCATAGCATATGACCATAAAATATAAACTTCAAATTATAAGAAAATATGTCGTCAAACAATCATTTCTGAAATAAATTAATTTAACATAGTCTAATAAAATGAAAACACCTGTTCTGGTCTGCAATTTGTTAGCAATTAGCAACATTCCACCACACCGGATTTTAAGAGCAGCAGGACTCAAATCATTTTTCAAAAAACATTTCCAAAAAATCTCATCTAAATTCTTTTTCGGTCTTGTGACACTGACATTTTTTTAATTAACATGTGATGCTTTAATACCAGTCAAATCTCCAGTTTTTCTAATTTAGAATGAGCCAATAAATATATCTTAAATTTCCATTCGAAAAAAAACTTTTTATTGATAACATCATTAACACATAGTTTCTCTTTCATATAGTTGATAAATTGTTCTAATTGGAAAAACTTCTACATTACATACGGTTATCTTCCGCATGCGTCAGTGAATGATTGCATTAAGTGCGAAAATCAAAATACATTTTATCACACACTCCACGCAGGGTTTTTTTTTTTTTTTTTTTTTTTTTTTTGCATGTGTCAGCATATACCTCTGTAAACTTATTTTCTCAGAAAATCCTTTATTGCGCATCAGGCAGGTATACGTTTTCCCCCCCGACTGAATTAGTAATTAAATTTTCTTTTTTCAGAAAACAATTTATAGTAAATATCAGAAACATAAGGTTTATCTTTCGTACGCAACAATAAATGCACCCTAAATTTATCTGAAGACAAAAAAATTTTATTGCAACCATCAAACATATTGCTCTTCTTTCGTACTGGAGAATACATATTTCTTTAAACATCCTCATTAAGAAATGCAGGAGTCTCCTCTTCAGCCTGAATAAATAAAAAGCTTAAATTATCATATCTTAAATTATTTTGCAGAATTCGACAAATCATACATTCAATCTCTAAAGAAAAAATAAAAAAAGGAGCCTAAACACATTCGCAGATACAACAGTTCAGAATATTTCTATTCAGTGCATGTGTAATTAATTATTAATTTATTAAATGATCTAAAAGAACAATATTTCTATTTTTTATTGGGCCAGTAAACGTATAATTAAATATTTTACGTTTCATGCGTTCTCTTTATATACGCCAGTTAATGGTCCCTTCAATTTATTAGACAAGAAAATGTTTTACTACCCGTTATGCCGGCAAAGGTTTTTAATATAAATAAATAAGTACATCTCTCTTCAAATTTCATCGCTGCAGAAATCAAAAAATACTGTTTTTCTTCTGTATGCTTCAATAAATGCTTCTTTAAATGTGCTTTCTGTGTAAACGAACAATTACAGGCGTCACAAACAAAAGGTATCTCCTTCGTATGCGTCAATAAATGTTTCTTTAAAATTGTCAACTGCGAAAAAGCTTTATTGCACAATTCGCAGGAATATGGTTTCTCTTTCGTATGCGTCACTAAATGATTCCTCAAAGTGCTCCGATCAGAAAATGTCTTAGAGCATATATCACAAGCATACGGTCTCTCCTTCGTATGAGTCAATAAATGTCTTTTTAAATGTGCATTCTGAGTAAACGAGCGATTGCAGGTGTCACAAACATAAGATCTTTCTTTGGTATGTGTCAATAAATGTTTCCTTAAACCACACTGATCAAAAAATGTCTTACAACATATATCACAAATATATGGTTTCTCATTCGTATGAGTAGCTAAATGCCTCTTTAAATGAGCATTCCGAGTATAAGAGCAATCACAGTTGTCACAAACATAAGGTCTCTCTTTCGTGTGCACCAATGAATGCCTCTTTAAATGTGACACCTTGGAAAATGCTTTATTGCACAACTCGCAAGAATATGGTTTCTCTTTCGTATGCGTCAGTAAATGACTCCTCAAATTGCCCTGACTAGAAAATGTTTTGGCACATACATCACAAATATACGGTCTTTCGTTCGTATGAATGATATAATGCCTCTTTAAATTTTCCTTCAGAGAAAATGCGCGATTGCAGGTTTCACAAATAAAAGGTCTCTCTCTCGTATGAGTCAGTAAATGTTTCTTTAAATCTTCCTGATGAGGAGACGCTTCGTTACACATCTTATTAACTTACAATTTCTATGGGATAAATGCATATAAATTTCACTCCAAAATGCTTTAATCTGAAAATGGTTTACTGCATTACAATTTTCCGATCACTTGAATTATTAAATGCCTATTGAAATCAGACTTCATAGCAAATCTTTTTACATAAAAGTACAATTTGTACTCTTCCTCTTTTTTATGCTTTATGAAATTCAACTGCTCGTGGAAAATTCAACTACATATATCTTAACTATATACAGCTGAAATTTTATGAGTCAACAAGTATTTCCTGTGTATATGCCAATCAGATGAGCATTCTTTATTTGTAGCATTCAGCTTTACAGAAAGTAAATACTCTTGAGGAGTACAGCATTTATTACACTTATGCAATATCAGTCGATTGCTTTCTTCATTGGGCTTATTAGTTGGGAGTAATGGAGTAATTTTTTCGTAGCTTCATTTCCATAATGACACGAGAGAAATGTTTTGAAATTTAAATTTCTGATGTAGCTCATCTTACCGTTTTGGAGACGATATATGTTTAGGTTTGTTGTTTCAATTCACCTGAAAAAAATCATGAATCTCAGTTTTTGATATTAAACTTTTAAAATCTAAATAAACTTAATGCAGTTCAATAAAAATATACATTATATGTAAACAATTCTTTACACAAAAAATGCAATGCAATTTTATATTCAAATGAAGTTATAAAAACGTAAAACTGTCCCTAATTCAACGCATTAATCGAGAATGAAAATTTTATTCGTTAAATCAGGAATTATAGGTATCAGGCTCTAAACAATAAATAAATAAAATTTCTGGATTGTACTTATTGAACAGTCCTAATAAGACACTACACAAAAATTGCCATAATCAGAAACTGAGCACCTTTCATTTGGGAGTCAAACATATAATGAGTTATTAAGAACTATTTAATTTGAAAATTTAAAGTATGTTCTAAATGATGTTTGGTAAGTGCTTAGATTCCTTTATGATTTGAAAGTTTTCTTTTTTTTTTTTGATTTTTTTTTTTTGATTTTTTTAGAGAGAAGAAAATAGAAAGTTATTTACATTCTGTTGCATGAAGTAAATTTTCCAAACTATGTAAGGCATCAGAAAAAGTAATAGTTCTAAATCAGTGCTTCTGTACCAGAACTGCTACTATTCATTGGTTTCAATAAACAAATAGTTTCATTAACTTCATTTGCACACATAAACAGTCTGACATCAAATGTGGTCAATAACAATGGTAAGTAAAGAGACATACAATAGCAATGGTAAGTAGAGACCAATTTCATACAGTTTGGCATTTATAGATCCTTAATTAACTGTCATTTCATCTTTTCATTTAAAATTAACATGCATTCTTTGGAGTTCAAAAAAATTATGATTCAATTTTTATTGAGTACCTTCAAATTGGCAGCATAAATATTTTTTAAAAAATGATACTTTTCAGTGAATAAAATTATAACATATAAAAAGTACATAACAGAAAATTACTATGGTAATTTTTCAAATCAAATCCCTGACTTCAGAAATATTACAACAACAGAACCATCCTTAGCCGTGTGCTATAGAAACCAAGAACAGATGATAAATCTCTCCCCCTACCTTCAACAAAAAAAAATTTAGGTTTTGTATTAAAGATTTACAGTAACTCAGTTTAATCCAAAAATTAAAAACATTTAAATTTTTTTAATATAATGAATTAATTTTCTCATTTGCTACCAAAATATGATGCTCTAAAGCATGTTATAATAAATAATATTTATGATAAATATATCTTAAAATTTTGTTTCATTTTCGGGTAAATCATGAACCAGATTAAATTCATAAAACAATACATACAAGGTATGGCAAAAATTTGCATTCTTAATGCGATACATTTCTAAAGCACATTTGTGAAAAATATTAGAGAATCAACAAAAATTTTACTAGTCAAAAAATAAAAATATATTTTAAAAATCTTCAACAAATTTAGAAATAAAATACATGAGGACATAATAATTTTGAGATATAACAAACTTTATTTATTAGTTATTTACACATTATCGTAATCTGGCTGTTATTATCATCATGACAAGAATAATAACAAAAATTAGAGATCAAAATTAGAAGTATGGAATATTTTTTCATTAAGGCTGGCATGTCGTCAATTCAGAAGTTTTGTTCCATTTATTTATAGTCTGGTACTATACCAAGGAATTCTTGTATGATTCAGAGTGCAGTTTACACTTATGCAGAGAAATCTTAATCAATTTAAACAAAAAAAAATTGCAGGTAATTCCACTCTATGATAAGATGAAATTTTATATCAATTGTGGCAATGTCCTTTCAATTTAATTAAGAATTAAACCTGTATAATCATGTAAAATATACACATAAAGATATAAATATCATCATATAAAGTTTAACCAACAGAAATATTAAACATAAAACAATATTTAATTTTTTAATTAAAAAATCAATGTAAAGCATAGAACAATTCAAATATTTAATTAATTTAACTTATCAATATATTTGCGTTCAGGTACTATTAATTAATGTTAGCAATCAAACACAAAAAATAAATAAAGCCTATTGCAATTACTTGTTGCAAAAACACTAAAGATGGTAACTGATCTATTGATGTAAGTGCCTATATTTATGTTGTAGAATTCAAACAATATTTTATTTGGTAATTATTTGTCAATTCCAAGAAAATGGAGGCAAAAATTATTGTTGCATTTATTCATTACCTTGCAATTTCTAGATGATTAAGAATTTTTTCATTTTTTGACTGTTATACTATACATTTTAAAATCTACAAAATGCATTTTTGCAATCATGACAGCATATTAAATGTAAAAAATAAGGTAAAGAGAAAATTTATTGATGAAAGATATCATTTGTATATCAGTATTTTCAGTAAGTCATTAATTTTTGTACTTGCATACTAAAAATAATAATGTCATAGAGGGATCAAAATTACTTAATACAAAAAAATTTCAAAGCCAGTTTATATCAAATTTAGCCAATTTGTTCTAAATGTAAAATCATTTATATTTTAAAGAAGTGAGTTTCATCAATTATTCAATAAATATTGATAAAAATTTATAAAAGAAAATGAAAAAATATTTCTTGAAATTCAAAGAATGCACACCGTATTCTTTATTTTATTACAGATTATTTTTTCAATTCTGCAACAAAAAATAATCTTGAAAAAAAAACATTAATATTTAATGTTATAGTAATATATAATGTTCATAAACAGTAAGGCTTTCAATGTCTGGTAATTATGTATTAAACACATATAAACTTTATTGTGAACCCCATACTACTGGTGAACATAGTCAAGAGACTAACATTATATCTTTAGCAATCACTGATATGCAGTTGATACACAAGTAATCAGTTTTCTTGTATTTGGTAGAAGCCATATAAATATTAAATGACAATATTTTATATAATGATAATCAGAATATATTTAACTTAAAAGCAAGTATTAATTTGAAATGATAACATAGAAGGAAAGAGTTGTGTTTCTTGTGTACTAAAGAGGGTTGTATTATCAAATGTGCAATATTCTGGAGGATTAAAGCTCAACAGACTTTTGCAGCATTTTAAGGCAATCTATTTATATAATTTAATTTGTTGTATGTGTTGATATTTACTCATTCCATTTAAATCAAATAGCTTTTAAAGATCAGAAGATAAACCTAACAATGTATATATACTTCTTTCATGTCTTCAAATCTATTTATAAATCAGTGTGATCTAATTATTTTTCCAAATAGCAGACTAACTAACAAGATTATATATACATATATATATATATATATATATATATATAACGAAACCCTCTTGAAGATTATCTCCAAATAGATATTTAATATTTAACTTTATCATAATATCCATTCCTTATAATCTTTTTTATACAGATTTTATATATTTAGCCTATTTAAATTTAAAATTCTGAAATTAGAGGGAGAAGCAAAATTTTCATCATTTATGAGTTAATACAGAACAAAATTCAGCACTGATAAAAAAATTGTTGGTAAAAAATTCATAAAAAATATTCTAAAACAATTAGTACTAATAATTTTGACTAAGAAAATTGAAAGAAGGTATAATAATTGCTAAAAATTAATTTTTTTAGACATAACCATATTATGAAATTATGTTGTTGTAATAGGCAGATAGCAAAAGTATTTATTCACAATATTTGTAAAAATACTTACTTGCTTTGGATATTTCATCCATAAAGCTTATTTAAACTGGACAAATAATTTCTTCTGAAATATGCTCATTTTAATCAATACAATTTTGTATATTTTTGTTGGAAGTATAAGAAAATAAAGTAATTAAACCTTTAACTTAGTTTACAATAGCAATAATGTAACAAGATCACAGAATAAAATTAATTTTTGAATGAAGCTCTATTCCACTTTTGTAATTAATATGGATTATCCTGCAACTCTTAAATCTTAATAATTAATTCTTCTTCCATCTTCCATAATCAATAATTCTTCCATCTAGAAGATTTTCCTATATTTCTAGATGGAAATCAAATTGTTATCAGATTTAAAGTTAGGAAGTAATTTAGTGCAAACTAAGTAAAACTTTAAAAAAGGATTATTCATAAAATTAAAGGTTTTGAGAAAAATAAACCAGAAAAGGTAAAAATTAGCTACAAAATATAATAGGTGAAAAATGCTTTGATAAATATATGTTTTGTTTTATATACATTTTATTCAGAAAAATTCAATATGCTATTAAATAATTTTGATAATTATTCCTCACCTAAAAAAATACCATTATTGTGATTAGATATACATTTTTTCAGTTCAATGTGAAAATGTTGATTCTGTCATCATTAAGAGTACTAAAATGAAATTTGAAATGAAAGTAGGAAACTTAATATGAAACCATTCTGTTAAGAAAAAAAGAGTTACAGACATTTGATCTGATATAAAAAAGCACAGAAAGAATTAGAAACATTCAAATGAACAAAAAAAAAATTTGAAGACTAAAATAAATATATACATTTGTTTAAAGAAATCAATTGTCCAATAATTTTATAACAAAGATAATAACTTCAGTTGATGCTAACCAATATGATTTAGGAACTGTTTTGTTACAAGATGGACACACTATTGCATATGCATTTTCTGCAATGTTATAAAAGTAAATTGAAAAAGAAAAAGAGTTTTTAGCCATATGTCAGATTATAAAAAATGTTCATTATTATGTAAATGGAAATAAATTTGTGATAAAAACATATTACTAATTTAGTTAGTTTTAAAGAAATAGTTGATTGGTTTATTTCAGAAATCAACCTATAAACTTTCACTGAGGCTGCAATGAATTGTGCTAAAGTTAGTTATTGAAAAATAATTGGAGAATGTGGTTGGTAAAACATTGCACTGTTTAGAAAGAACACCAGAAAGGTTAATCTGTGCTTTAGGTCCCCTTTCTAACCAAACTGGTGATAGACGCACTAAGCGTGGTAACCCTATTTATTTCATCCTAAATGCACTCCTTGTGGCAACCCGAGGCTCATTAATAACTCTTTTGTTTCAGTATTCCTGTTGGTCGCTAATTATTTTGAATTTGAAATAATACTTGAACTCGGCCTTTAATCTGTTTGGGAGTAGCATATTTTTTGGTTTTTTCTGCTTATATTTGGTTAAATCCTTGATTTCGCTATGAAATTAGTTGAAATATTGAAAGCGAATAATAAACATTTAATTGGCTATTTTAGCGTTTTGCCAGCCATGGGTAAGAAAGCGGTGTTAGAATGGTGTATGAAAGAGGGTTTGATAACGTCTGGGTATAAATGTTCAAAATGTGGATCGCAAATGAGTTTGAAGCCAAAGACAGATAAGATTTATTTGGTTTTGTAGAAAGCAAGGTAGAGAGAATGCGCATGAATGCACAAAGATATACCCTCCAGCGGCACAAGACAGCAGTTGAGTTTTTTTTTTTTAAAAAAAACAACACCCCACCCTTTTATGCACACGTTTTCTGATTCTCAGGTATGTGGAAATTTATTTGTTTCAGTGTAGTTTTATTTATTAATTTTAAAAAAATATGATAAATTTTCTCCATATTCTAGTGCACTTTTTTTATCCGGTTTCGTTGCCATAGAAACGCCGCTTTTGCTTCAACTCCGTGAGACAACACGCAAAAACGCGCCAGTTGGCGACTTTTTGAAAATGGGCCAAGAAGGGCACTTTTTGAAAATGGGCCAGGAAAGCATATTTTCACCGAAAGAAATCGATGAGAATGGAATAAAATGTACACGCTTTCAATGTGAAAAAGAATAATTCATTAATTACAAAAGAATAATTAAAACTTAGTTACCTTTATTTCATTGTCAAACAACTGGGCAATTACGGCTTCATATAATTAAAATCACCCACATGAATCAAGAGACAATGATGCGGAGAGCAAAAAAGATAAGAGAAAAGCCATGGATTGGCATGGAAGTGAACCAAAACTCTCTTCTGATCGACCAATCAGGAAAGTATCCGGCTACAAATGCACGTTATAAGAACAATGTAATCGTACGCGTGATAGGCTAACGTGGTATGTATGTTTACATTTGGAAGTTCTCTGTGGGAAGAGCGTTCCAAATCCGGATCAGCACTTGAACTTGGATACGGTGTTGTAGATACTAGACCTTAGTCCGTACTCGTAACAATTTGCAAGTTGCTAGTCCAGAACAACTTGACACGCTCGAAGCTTAGGCATGCGCAGTTTTAACCATGGCAAATTGTTACGGGCGCGAACTAAGGTCTAGTTGTTGTTGATAGTATCTGGATTTTGTCGAGGAGTAATCTCATATTTCAAGCACAACCTAAATAAATATTTTCTCTGAGTAATAAGCATGATCAAAGTGCTTGTCCCCTAAAGTGCATGTGATTTAAAATGTACATTCAAAGCCATAATTGTCTCCTTTGGTACTGAAATAAAGGTAACTAAGCTTTAATTGATTAAGCATTATTTTACATATTGAAGGAATGTACTCCTTCTCTCTCTCTTTTTTTGTATACATTTTAATAATTACTTTCTAAACATTTGCAATATATTACCATATATATATTTCATCTAGAAATTATATTTAAATAACTAACTCTTAATACCATACATTGCAGATTCTGTGAAGGTTTATCAGTTGGGTTGTTTAATAAACTTATCAACTATTGCATTAAAACTAAATTTATCATATGCTTGTGTCATAAATTTACTTACCTATACATAATTAGGATTTTTTCTCAACCTATCTCTATAGCTAAGAGTTCTTTTTCTATTTGACTATACTTTTGCAATTAATGATGGAGATGCATATACAATAATATATCCTATTGTAGCAAAATAATTTCCTATGCCATATTAGCTACCATCAACTGAAGTTGTTGACAATCTGTCTTTGTTATAAAATGTTAGGACGATTAAAGTTTATATATATATATATATATATATATATATATATATATATATGTAATTTTGGTCTTCCAATACTTTTTGCTTACTTCTACTCTTCTACTCCAATCTTTTATGCTTTAAGAGACCTTTTGATATTCAAAATGTCTCTTTTTTAGATTCCTCCTTGCTATTCCAAAATAACAATTTAAGTCGTTTATATTAATGATGAAAGAATTAACGTTTTCACATTGGATACCAAGCTTTTCTGAATACTCAGTGTTTAAACCAAAGCATGTATTTATTAAAACATTTTTCTCCCATTGTGTTTGACAACAAATCTTATACCTTTTCTGGTTTATTTTTCCTAAAATTTCTTATTGTATGAAAAATTTTAATTTAAACCAATTTTGTCCTAAATTACTTTCTAACTTTAAATTTAATGACAATTTGGCTTCTATCTTGAAATATCGAAACATTTTTCTTGCAGGATAATCGATATTAATTACAGAAAGAAAGTGGTGGAGTAAAACAGAATTTGATCCAAAAATTAATTTTATTCTGTCACTTTTGATATAAATATTGCTATTATAAATTTGTTTGTTCATTTTTCTTATTTCTGCAAAAATCTGCAAGTTCAATTGCATTGATTGAAACGTAGATTAAAGAACATATTGGCGAAGAAATTATTTATCTAATTTAAATAAGTTTTATGGAATAAAATATGAAAAATCATGTAAATGTTTTTCTAAATATTTTGTATAAATGCTTTTGATGCCAGTTTCAACATGCTCATTACTTGTAACAATATAATCTCGTTTCATAATTTGCTTATATTTATAATTATAATTTAAGAATTATTATGAATTCTTTCAACTTCTTAGTCATAACTTTTCATAAACAATAAATTTTGCAATGTGACATCCTAAATGCTAGTTTGTACAGAACATTTACTTATTTATTTAATTTTTGTTAATATGTTTAATATCAATGCTGAATGAAATCTGTATTACCTCAGAAGTGATGCAAATTTAGCTATTCTACCTAACTTTCAAATATTAAATTTAAATTAATAAAACAAAATACATAAACTCTTTATAAAGACTTTTTAAGAAACAAATATTATAAAAAATTGAAGCATTAAAGATTCATTTGAGCTCATTTTCATGATGGTTTCATTTTCTCTAGTGCATGTGTGTGTGTGTTTTAAAAATATAAATGATGTTATCCTTGGATCAAATTGGCTGAATTAAGAATAAATTGGCTTTGAAATTTTAATGTGGATAGCCATTTTTATGTTTCTCTACAATTGTCATTTTGTTTATTATTAGAATGCACTAAAATCAATAATTTAGATGAAATTAGTGACATACAGTTTGCATTTTTTTTTCAATTAATATCCTCTCTTTCTTATTAGTTACATTAGATATGATGTCATAATTGTGAAAAAGAATTTTGTCAATTTTAAGATGTGTATTAACTATCAAGAAATACAAAATTTGTAATAATCTTGGAATTGTGTGGTAATGAATTTCTTTTTGACTTTATCTTTTTTTATTTGTGACAAATAATAACAGAGAAAAAAAAATGACATTCCACTACATAAAGGTAAGTATTTGTGTCAAAAGACAAGTGTGGCATATTTGGATATTTTTTTTTTAATGTGTCTGTATGTTAGATTGTAAAATTTGTCAATGATATCTGAATACAAATATTTTCTTATCAGTGGTAAATAAATTAAATGCTATTTGAATTATTTTAAAATGTATTTTAATATTTATATTTAAGAATTTCAATATTCTTTTCTGTTTGAAATTTTTGTTGGTTAGACTTTATGTGATCATATGATATTTATAGTTTATGTATGTTTCATATGATTGTAGAGGTTTAATTCAAATTAAATTAAAAGACAATAAGATCAGATAATAGTCATAATTCAAATTTCATCATATATCATGGGATGGCCTGTAGATGAAATTTTTTATTTGAATAGCTATGATTTCTCAGTGTAAATGTAAATCACATACTGAATCACACAAGAAGTTCTTGCCACAGTAAAAGACCATAAATAATACACAACTTATGAATTATCAATGTACCAGTCTTAATAAAACAACATTCCACAGATCTAATCTAGAATATTAAATTTTATTGTTTTCTCCTCTACATAATAATGACAACCAGATTACAAAAAAGTATAAATAGCTTAAACAAAGAGTTGCCAGATATTTGAAGGTTGTTGTATTCATAGCGACAAGGACAAATAAACATATTTGCATCAATAATCGTATAATACTGACACAAACTAAACGACAACTAGGAATGTTGGAACTTTTTCCCCTTCATGATTGATTTCATGGTCAAACTATAATGTATTAAAATATGCTACACTATTATAATGTAGTTTTTAATGCATATTATGTACAAAAGGTTAATTTTTTTATATGATAAAATTTTAAAAAAATAAGTATGTTTTGTAAAGATAGTGTGATAAGGTACTCTAATGCAATATATAGCCTTTAAAAATTATAAAATATTTGCCAATCTTAATAAATTTTTCATATTATACCCATGCACATTTTGCATTATTTCAAAATTAATAGATACTTGTGTATTTCAATTGTAAATTTATTGAAGATTTTTTTTCTGACTAATAATCTGACTTTTTTTCTGAGAAATATATCCCATTACGGTATAAACCTTTTCCATATCTTGTATGCATTTTTCTAAGAATTAAACTATTTCATCACTTACAACAACAACAACAGAAAATGTTAAAATAAACCAATAGAAGTTTTATAAAAGAAGTATTGAAAAATATTAAGATATATTAATGACTAGCCGCCTTTGGCGACCAGCTGGTTCGCCATGAGTAATGCGTTCTAAAATTTTCAGTTAAGTCACATATTCATTAGCCTTGAAGTAATTTCGGGCATTGATTGGCCTGGAATTAAAAATGTTTCTTTTCGTGATGCTGCCAAAATATTAAATATGTTTTTTTTTTTTTTTAAACCGAAAAAGGAAAAAAATATTGAATAAATGATTTAGATGTTGCAAACGATTATAGAAACCTTGGCTTTGCATTTATTTTTTTAGAAACTATCACATTTTATAATTTTAAAAAATTATTGAATTAATGATGCAGATATTGCAAACGATCATAGAAATATGCCATTAAGTCGGGATTTCAATGCATATCCTGTCACAATTCAATCAGGTTTACCATAAATAAAGAAGATTTGTTGAATAAATGATTTCGATATTGCAAACGATTAAAGAAACCTTTGCGTTGCATTTATTTTTTTAGAAAATATCACATTTTATGTTTCTTTTATTTTATCCAGTACGTGCTTAAAGTATCATTTCTTTAGACTTGATTTACGATGATAGTTTTTATTATTATTTGAACTTCCAGCATTGTTTTCTTTTATTTTCACGTGCTCAAAAAAACAAAACATGGTCAAAATATTTCTTTAAAAATTCGTTAAAAATAGAGGCTTAAGTTATACATTAAAACATTGTTACCATTAGAAAGCTAATTTTTTAATCTTTAAATTGATGTAAAAATCATGTTCGTGCGATAATATTTTCGGAAGTTATAGCGGAAAAACGTCGAAATTTCGCTTAAGTTTTAATTAATTCAAATTCTAATTAAAAATTCGAAAAAATTGCACATTCCCTACCTCTAAGGTATACGTGTACCAAATTTGGTGGCTGTAGGTCCAACGGTCTGACCTGTAGAGCGCCAACACACGCACACACACACGCATTGAGCTTTATTATAAGTATAAATAAAAGATATTACGCTTGGAAGAATTTTTCTAACTTTAGAATAAATTGACTTTGAAATTTTAATGTGAAAAGCCATTTTTATCTTTCTATGCATTCATCATTTTGTTTGTTATAAGAATGTACAAAAATTAATAATTGAGATGAAATTATCGATATGCAGTTTACACTTTGAACTTATTAATTATAAAAGTTACTAGAGCATTATATGTTGATAGAAGGTGTGAAAATTGTTTAATTTTATCTATACATAAATGCTTTTTTTTTTAATTCTTAGAGTAAACAAATTTAGCTACTGAAAAATTTTGATACAGAATCTAAATATTTTTGTTAGGAGAAGGGGTAGAAACTTATCATCTGTCGTTGTTCTCTACAGTCTGCAAATAACGATTGTTAATTGCTGTTATTTTTCTGGAACCTGAGATTTCATTTCAGAAAATTATTGTAGTAATTTTCTGCTTTATATCTTGTATTTTTATTCATGCAGAAGTGCCATTTTTCTGTTCAAAATATTAATACCAGCTGTTTGAATGTACTTAGTTAAAAAAAAAAATAGTTTGTAACACATACGAAAGAGAAATAGTATGTTTTTTGTTCCTGCAATAGCGCGTTTTCTCGACATTTACTAATACTTAAGAGTGAGAAATGAGTGAAGGGGGGGGGGAGAGTTATAATTACGCAAACTCTGAAGATAGAAATATTCTGAAATTTCACATTTACAAATTTGTTTAAAAGTCCTTTTCTTCTAAGGATTAAAATTATTATTCGTTAACTTCTGTTAAATAATTTATTTTTAATTGATTCACGCGGAAAAGAAATCGTCTGCATTTTCACAATAAAAATTTTTTTAAATGCATCTGCTCACCATTACGAAGGATTTTTGTGTAGTGCCCTATTAAGAATATTCCGCCAGTTAAATACAGCAGTTTTATCTATTTATGTAATTTTTATTTAATTTTTTTTTGAACCCCGATATCATTCTTGATTTAGCGAATGAAATTTTCTGTTCCGATGAATTATTTGAATTAGGTACCGAGAGTTTTACGTTTTTATAACATCGTTTAAATATGGAATTAAATTTCGTTTTTTGCTTAATGAATTTGTTACATTTAATACATATTTTTTATTCAAACTTGTTAAACTATTACAAATTTTTAGGATTTTATATCAAGAGCAGAGATTAATGAATAATTTTTTTTCAGGTGAATCCAAGCAACAAACCTAACACATCTATCGTCTCCAAAACAGTAAGATGAGATACATCAGAAATTTAAATTTCAAAACATTTTATCGTCTTGGAAATGAAGCTATGAAAAATTAACGATATTACTCCCAACTAACAAACTAGAACAAAACAATCCATCAAGATGACTGATGTTAAATAAGTGTAATAAATGCTGTAGTTTTTCAGAGTATTTACTTTCTGAAACGCTGAAAGGTATACAAAGAAGAAAACTTATCCAATAAAATTGCAGCCGTATGTAGGTGTGGCATAGTTGAACATTTCACGTACAGCTGAATTTCATAAAAAAGTAGAAACATCACAGATTGGACTTTTATATGAAAAGATTTACTATGAAATCTAATTTTAATAAGCAGTCATGCGATAAAAAAATAATTTACTATTGCAGTAAATCATTTTCAGATTAAAGCATTTTGGGGTGAAATTTATACTCATTTATGGCAGAGAAATTGATTGTTAGCGAGATGTGTAATGAAGCGTCTTCTCAGCAGGAAGATTTAAAGAAGCATTTACTGACCTCTACGAAAGAAAGATCATATATTTGTGAAACCTGCAATCATTCGTTTAAATTGAAAGCAAATTTAAAGAGGCATTTATTGACTCATACGAATGAGAGACCGTATATTTGTGATACATGTTGTAAGACATTTTTTGATCAGTGTGGTTTAAGGAAACATTTACTGACTCATACGAACGAGAGACCTTTTATTTGTGAAACCTGCAATCGCGCATTTACTCTGAAGGAAAATTTAAAGAGGCATTATATCATTCATACGAATGAAAGACCGTATATTTGTGATGTATGTTCTAAGACATTTTCTGATCGAAGCACTTTGAAGAATCATTTAGTGACGCATACGGAAGAGAAACCATATTCCTGCGAATTGTGCAATAAAGCGTTTTCGCAGTTGACAAGTTTAAAGAATCATTTACTGACGCATACGAAGGAGAGTCCTTATGTTTGTAACACCTGCAATCGCTCGTTCACTCGGAAATCATTTTTAAAGAGACATTTGTCGACGCATACAAATGAGAAACCATACATCTGTGATGTATGTTCTAAGACATTCTTTGATCAAACCAGTTTACGAAATCATTTACTGATACATACGAAAGAGAAACCATATGTTTGTGACACTTGTAATCGTTCGTTTGCTGAGAATGCACGTTTAAAAAGGCATTTATTGACTCATGCGAATGAGAGACCGTATATTTGTGACATATGCTCTAAGGCATTTTCTGATCGTAGCTCCTTAAAAAGGCATTTACGGACGCATACGAACGAGAGACCTTATGTTTGTAGCATCTGTAATTGTTCGTTTACTCAAAGTGCACATTTAAAGAAGCATTTACTGACTCACACGAAGGAGAGACCTTATGTTTGTGACACCTGTTACTGTTCGTTTACTCAGAATGCACATTTAAAGAGACATTTATTAATACATATGAAAAAGAAACAGTAGTTTTTGATTTCTGCAATAAAGTTTTTTCTGATTGTTGAAATTTGAAGATACATGCATTTATTCAATTAAAATTAAAACTTTACCTTATATAACATGTAATAAAACATTTTCTTCTTTAATACAAGGGACCATTAACTGATTGAAAGTAAAACTTAAATCTATTGTTTTTTCATTGTTTTCAATAGAGAATTTTTTGAGCCAAGAGATTATTTATCAATACTCTTGCTTGTCCACAGTAATGAGAATTGCAAATTATTTTTTATAGGTCATCTTTTAATTAAAAATTTATTGCACATATACTGAATAGAAGTTTTCTGAAATTTTACATCTGCGAATGTTCTAGGCGCCTTTTTTTTCTCTCGGTGATTGAAAATATCATTTGTCAAATTTTGCAAAATAATTGAAGACTGCTTTTTATTTATTCAGGCAGAAGAGGAGACACCTGCATTTCTTAATGGGAATGTTTTAAGAAACATGTATTCTCCTATACGAAAGAAAAACAATATGTCTGAGGTCGGCAATAAAGTTTTGTCTTCGAATAAATTTAGGGTTTATTTATTGTTGCATACAAAAGAGAAACCCAATGTTTTTGATATTTACTATAAATAGTTTTTTAAAAAAGGAAATTTATTGACACATTTAATAATCCATTCGAAAAAGAAATTGTACATTTGCAGATGTAAGCGATTTTTTAGAAAATGATTTAAGGGAGCATTTGCATCTTATTCAAGAAAAAAATTTAAGTACAAAAAACATATAGATGAGTAAATGTGTATTTAAATGCATCCTCATCCATATGAAAAAGAAACCCAATGATAATGATGTATATAATTAAGACTTTTTTTAAAAGAAATTTAGTGACACATTTATTGATTCATATGAAAAAAAAAAAAAAAAACTATGTTTGTGATGTGTGTAAAAAGGCAATTTCTGAAAAAAAAAAAAGACTTAAAGAAACATTCATTAATAATTATAAGAGCGTTACATCTACGAGATGTCAAATAATGTCGTATCTCCTTTAATATGTTTACGGAAACATTTATTGATGCCTACGTACAAGAAGCCATTTTTGTGTGTTATTCGCTTCAAAGTACTTTCTCAAAAAGATAATTTAAAAGCATGTTACGAATATGTCTGTGAAAAATGTAATAAAGCGTTTTTTCAACAAAATGATTAAAAAGATATTCACTAACGCATACGACAAATAAACCTACGTGTGCAATAAAGCCTTAAAAAAAAAGAAATTAGAAACATATTTATTAACTCACTCAAACTTGGAAAAAATAGGGACTTGACTGATATTAAAGCATCGTATGTGAAAAAATTTAATGACATATATGACGAAGATATTATTCTGATGGGCTTTTTTTTAATCAAAAATTTTCTTTTGAAAAATGATTTAATAATCCGGTTACTCTTTAAATCGTGGGAAAAGGAATTTTGCAATGTGCAGACCAGAATAGTTATTTCCATTTTGTTACACGTTGTTAAACGAAATCATTTTGTAACTGATTATATTCGACGACATTTTTTCTAATAATTTCGGAGTTATGTTTTATGAGCGTATGCAATAAATGTTAGTGTTTATATTTCCTTTTATTTTTCTTCGAAAGGCATTTATAATTATTGTAAATTTATTACAAGAGTTATACTGTCCGCAGCTTGAGATTCAATCGGCTGTGCCGTTGGACAAATTACTTGCTCCCTTATTTAGATTTCAAATACGTAGAGTTTGAAAATTTACAGAAAATCCTGATACTTTTTCTGCAGAAATAAGTTTATTATTGTGTATTGAACAAGATACAGATTTTAAAAAAATCATGCACCTATATTTTTATTATAATAAATACATTTGCTACGAAACTTCTTATGCATACGAAAACTGTTGACATGGGTTCAAAAGTAATGATATACGCCAACAAGTATAAGTTATTACATAAAAATAAGAACATATAACGAATGAAAGTAAACAAAATATAAATAGTAATCAACTTCCAATTATAACTTGGATAATTTTGATCTCATAATATTTTTACTGAAAAAATAATTGAATTATAAAATAAAATTTCTATCGCTAGCAAAAACTTGACTCGTGTATTTTTTCTAAGTACAAAGTCTTTTATTGCTCTGTCAGCATCTACCCAGCACGTTAAATCCATCTCCACAGCATAAGAGTTACACTCTTCTAGCCATAATCTCAAGGGATTCGTTGGGCAGTTGGTGGTTGTGGGAGCAAGGCCAAGAACCGAAAATAATTCCGCAAGGGTAAAAAATAATGAGTTTGAAATAAAATCTTATCAATACGGCTTATAGATTCATTTAATTTTCTGCCTATTTCCCTTGGAAAGCTCCCAATAACATCTGAAATGGAAGAAATCCAGAAAGGTTTCCTTCCTCATCTGTTTAATACGAAATATAATCAAGAATATGCGGGAAAACTTCCAAGAAAGATTACTTTCGGACTATCTGAAAATTATTTAAATTCTGAAAACGTATTTGAACATTATTTTGGTAATAAGCATAGTAATGTAAAAATTCTCAAAATGTTACTGTGGTCATTTACAAATATACAATGATGGAAAAAAAAATCCCAACACTAGGAAGGAGCTGTTCTAGATAAAAGAAATTTGGTAGGCGTGTTTATACATCTGAAAGATGACGTCGATTCAAATTTCGAGATACGCGCGTAAGTGTGGCGCTTGTAGTGACACTATGAACATGCAAATGAGGTTTGCTTTATATAAGCGCTGTAAGGTTTGTGATCGTTATTTACAGCTGAGATTTGACGTAGTGGGTTAACATTATTCAAGGATGCCTCTGAGAAGACGAAGAAGTCATTATCAACAGCTCACTGAGTTTGAACGAGGTCGTGTTGTAGGGCTACGAGAAGGTGGGTTTTCTTTCCGCGATATTGCTGAAAGACTTGGCAGTGATGTATCCACTGTGCATGAGTATTGGCGGCAGTGGTCAAGGGAAGGTACTGCCTCAAGAAGACCAGGTTCTGGGCGGCCATGAGATACTACTGAGAGGGAAGACCGTCGTATTCGGCGTATGGCTGTGGCTAATCGTACTGCGTCTGCAGCTGAAGTTCGAGCTGCAGTTGGCACCACAGTGACACAACGAACTGTTACAAATCGGTTACTTCAAGGACTGCTCCAAGCCAGACGCCCTGTACAGTGCATTCCACTGACTCCAAACCACTGCCGTTTGCGACGTGAGTGGTGTCAAGCTAGAGCTCATTGGAGGACAGAGTGGAGATCTGTTGTGTTTTCTGATGAAAGCCGGTTCTGCCTTGGTCGCCGTGATAGCCGTTTGTTGGCTAGAAGGAGGCCAGGCGAACGCCTGCTAGTGACCTGTCTGCGGCCTAGACACACAGGGCCTACTCCTGGAATTATGGTTTGGGGAGCAATTTCGTATGACAGCAGGAGCACTCTCGTGGTTATCCCACGTACCCTGACCGCAAATTTGTACGTCAGTCTAGTGATACAATTTGTTGTGCTGCCATTCATGAACAGCATTCAAGGGGGTGTTTTCCAACAGGATAACGCTCACCCTCATACCGCTATTGTAACCCAACATGCTCTACAGAATGTCGACAGGTTGCCTTGGCCTGCTAGATCACCAGATCTTTCTCCAATCGAGCACGTATGGGACATCATTGGACGACAACTCCAGCGTCATCCACAACCAGCATTAACCGTCCCTGCATTGACAGCCCAAGTGCAACAGGCATGGAACTCCATCCCACAAACTGATATCCGACACCTGTACGACACAATGCATGCACGTTTGCATGATTGCATTCAAAATTCTGGCGGTTACACCGGTTACTAATGTACCAACATTTCACAATTGAAATGGCTCTTCTCGCCAATGGCTCTACCTGTGATCCTGAAACTTTAATCAATTAAATATGTTACCTAGACAAATGTATTCCTAAAATTTCATTACTGTACAATAATTTTTTCTTGGTGTTGGGATTTTTCCCCCCCATCAGTGTATTTTTAAATAATTGCTGTAAAGAGAGTAAAAAAATCAGTGTAGGAAACAAACAGCAAAACAAAACAACAAAAAATCATAAATTTCAAACTCTAAAGTAATTTTTTTTAATATTATAAATTGTATCTAAGAAAATTTTAAATTGTGTTTACTTAGTTTAAATTTTAACGTTACAATAAAGGAATGGGGTCAGTTTATGTGACTTAAAAGTCTGTCTCCCCTTTATATCCTATTTAATTTCTATATGTGCATATATTTATCATGACCTTATTCGTGTTTATTAAATTTACTGTATCGTATGTTTGTTTTATTTAATGATATTCAATCAGTGTAATCCATTAGATCATATTTTTTCGATTAATAATCTATGCATTTTATCTATACTTTTTATAATGAGTAAATAAAAATTATGAAGTTATAATTTTGTTGGTGTATTCTTTATCGATTTCTGCAAATTGAAATAGCTTATTCATAAGTTGCATAAAAATGGTATCTATACCTTTTATATTGTATATTTTAAAATTGCAACCATAATTTATTCAATATATATGTACAAATTTGTGTTTCATGTTCTTTCCTCTGAGCAAACTGAAAATATCAGTTTCGATTTTAATAAAAAATAATAATATTTGCATTAAAATATAATAATTTTAATAGTAAACTTTAAAATATTAACTTATTTACGAGTAATAATTATTTAAAAAAAACTATATTCTTGAAATTCAACATTTAAATAACATTTAAAAAAACATGTAAGTTTTCAAAAGCACTGTGCAATAGCTGTTTGTCAAAATGTATCCATTGAACAAAAAAAAAAGACCTGCAAAAGGAAAGAATAAAATTATATCAAACTAATTAAAAAGTGATATTAATTAATTTCACAAAAACAATAATTACATAGAAAATACTAATTAAAATTTTAATATAAGAAATAAAATTCCATTACTATGAAAATTTATTGGGGGAAAATTGGAAAAAAAATATTTACAATTGAAATAATTTAGAAATGTTGCTTATTGTAAAATCAATAAGAAATCTTTCACTCGTGTTTTGAAGTAATTAAAATTATGCTGTAAAATTTTTCACTTAAGCATTATTTAAAGCACAGCATTTGACATGGGGAGGGGTAGAGTTTGCACGGATGTCATGATCTTATAATCTGTAAATTGTGTAATTTGTTTTGTTACCATTTGAGGAGGGTATTGTAAACAAACACTTCTGTTATTTTTCTTCAAGATCCTGGTCCTTTATTTGATTTTAACTCTTCATAAACAATGGTTTTAATATGTTTATTATTGTTGTAAATATTCTCTCAGAAAAATAAATTCCAAATGAAATAAAATTTTAATAATAAAATAGAAAAAATATTTAAAATAATTTTTAGTTGTCAAATTAAGTAATTGATGAGGAAGAAATTTATTAGCTTTCTCCCTCAAGAAAACCGGCAAAATTCTTTAAATGCTGTAAAAATTTTGCAACATATTCTAAATATATACTTTTATCATAAATTTTTACTTTAAAAGATTAAAAATACCTTCTTTTCCATAAATAAACCTAATGTTAAAGATTGATTGTATATATATATATATATAAACTCCGATGTTTGGTAAAGTTCAACACACGTTTTAGTTTTTTTTATAGTTAGTATTTTTAAAATCAAAGAAAAAAATATTATGATTTTGCGATCTCCCCTTTGAACTTAAAATGAAATTCCCCCAAAATTTTGAAAATAGAAGGAAATGTATCCCCATCTAAAACGACTACTAAATAATATATGCAAGAGTTCGCTATCCTGAATCGGTACAGACTAACGTCACTAAGCAGCATTGAGGCCTTATTTCTCGATGGCAGTGCAGCACCCAAGAAGTAAAATAAGCTTTAAACTGAAGTCTAACCTCTAAACGATATGACATAGATATTGTTAAGTGAAGTGAGGTGAAGAGATTGTGCTTTGAAATGAAGTGAGTTCACTTCTGTTTTTGTGAGTTGGAATAAAGTTGAGTGTTCGTGCGTGTGAGTTATTAGTGAGTTATTTTTGAGTTTTATGAGTTTTACCACTGAGCTATCAACATCTGGTCCGTCGAAGCGGAGTAATTAAGTAAATTATGCGACTGAGATTCATTTGAGAAGAAATGTTTAGGAATTGCATAAAGGAAGACCTCAAGCAGGTCGCAGAGGAGTTCTGCGACAATGTGCCGTCAAATGCAAAGGTAAGCGAACTAAAAGAGCTTATTTTAAAATCCAAAGCATATGAAAATGATAAAGATTTTGTATTGGACTATGTTAATAGTATCGTGAGTGAAAGAAAGTCTCACGAAGAGACAAGCATGAGAACTCTTGAAATTGAGAAAATTAAAATGGAACGAATAAAACTCGAGTTGGAATTGTCGAAAACCCACTCGAGCTGTAATAGCAGCAAAAGTTTAGATGAAACAGAGAATGATAGGCACAGTTGCTCATTGGATGTTTTAATTAAAAGTATTAAAACCTTAACAATTAATGTTCCTAGGAAGCCAGAATCGTGGGGATTCTTTTTTTCGTCTCTAGAAAGAGCCTTCGTTACGAAAAATGTGCCTGATAATCTAAAAGCAGAAATCCTTTTAAATTTACTGGGTGAGCGTGCATCTAATATTATTGTTTACATAAAGGATGACGAAATAAATAATTACGAGGTAGTGAAATCGATAGTTCTGAGAGAGTTTGAACCCACTGCCCAGGCTTGTTTGGAAAATTTCAGGAAGGCGCAGCGTATAAATGAATCACATGTGCAATTTGCCTCGCGGCTTTCTACAAATTTAGAGTACTATTTAAAATTAAGAAAAGTTACCGAGTTTGAAACTCTAAAGCAATTAATTGTTTCGGATAAGATATTCCAAACTTTGGATAAAGAAACAGCAGCGCATATAAGTATAAAACAAGGAGAGAGTTGGTTCGCGCCAACGGAGCTTGCAAAACAATGTGATTTGTTTTTTACTTCTCGTGGAAAACCTTTAAACGAAAGTAATTTTGTTAGAGGTTACAAAAATACTACTAAAGTATTTCTATCGGAATCAAAACCTGCAAAAGATGCATCTAAAGTATTCTTATCGGATGTTAGGACTGCAAATTGTGCATTTTGTAATGAAGCCCATTTTTTGGCTAACTGCCAGTCTTACTTAAAATTAAGTGTACAGGAAAGAGTAGAATTTGTAAAAAATAAGAAGTTATGCTTTTGTTGTTTGAACCCGCATCTAGTTTCAAATTGCAGATCAAAGATTAATTGCTTTTGCAGGCGGCGTCATCATAAGTCTTTGCATTTTCCAAGAATTAATACTGCTGAGAGCGAAAAAGAATCATTTTCATCGATAAGAAATAAAAACTCAAAGAGCGTGGCTTTAACGGTCGATTCTAACCAAACTGCTGACTCAGCAACCTTGAACGCGAACGCGGAAGAATTCGTCTATAACGAGAAAATATTTATGAGTAGTTTTTCAAATAAAAAGAATACGGTGTTGCTATCAACTGCAGTATGTTATTTAATGGATGAGGCAGGAAATAAATACTAAGTTAAATGTTTGCTGGATGTGGGAAGTGAATCAAATTTTTTATCTAGTGATTTAATCGAGCTTTTGCGTTTAAAACGAGAAAGAGCTAATGTTCTAGTTTCAGGAATTAATGATATATCCTTGACAATAAAATTCAGAGTGAATGCATCTATTTGTAATGAGGATAACAGTTTTATCAAAAATTTAGATTTTCTTGTAGTCCCAAGAATTTCTACTGGTAAAACTCCTTCTAATGCTATTGACATTTCAGGACTAGATTTTTCTAACGTAAATTTGGCTGACAACAATTTTAATCTACCCGAGAAAGCTCAAATGTTACTTGGAGCCGAGATTTTTTATGAGCTGTTAAGACCAGGCCAAATTCGCATTAATAATTCTAATCTTATTCTTCAAAACACTGTTTTTGGTTTTGTAGTATCGGGAAAAATTCCTACAGAAGGAAAGAATAGGATTCATTGTGGACTTATAAGGGACGAAACTAATTTAGACAAAACACTTAGAAAATTTTGGGAAATCGAGAGTCTTGAGACTGAAAAGCCTCAAAATAAAGAAACATTAATTTGTGAAGAACATTTCGCAAAAACTTTCACACGAGACGAATCTGGTAGATACGTTGTTAAAATGCCTTTGAAAGAAGATCCAGTTACTTTGGGAAGTTCCAGACAGATTGCATCTAAAAAACTAAATTCCTTATGGAATCGATTAGCAAAAGAGCCCGAGTATTTAAAGTTATATTCGGATTTTTTGAAAGAATATCAGCAGTTGGGTCATATGATTGAAATCCATGAAAATGAGGAAGAAAATGGATCATATTACATTCCCCACCTTGGAGTGTACAGAGGATTGGTGAAAAGTAAGTCAACACCCTTAAGAGTTGTATTCAATGCTTCTTCGTTAACCCCTGAGGGGAAATCTTTAAATTCTATACAATACAATGGGGGCGTCATTCAAGAGGATTTGTTTTCAATTATGTTACGATTTAGAAAACACAGTTTTGCCTTCACTGCCGATATAAAGAAAATGTATCGAGCAATTGCAATTCATCCTGATCAAAGAAAGCTACAAAGAATATTGTGGAAGGAAAGCCTTCATGAACCTATAAAAACTTTCGAGTTGACTACAGTAACATACGGAACAACCAGTGCGCCTTTCCTGGCAATGAGAACCCTGAGACAACTTGCGCTTGATGAGGGAAAGAGATATCCTGCAGCAGCAATAGTGTTAGAGAATGATTTTTATATGGATGATGTCTTTCTGGATCTGATTGTATAGAATCTGCAAAAGCGCTCCAACGAGAGTTGATTGAGATATTGGGTAGAGGAGGGATGATTTTGCATAAATGGTGCAGTAACAACGCAGAGCTTGCAGTAAATAGCGAATCATATCCATGCTCTTATGCAGAAGAAACCAAAACGCTGGGTGTTATTTGGAAATCAAGAGAAGACTGTTTTGCCTTCGAGGTGTCGAGTGAAGATATAGGTGTGACAAAACGCCAAGTTTTGTCAACCATAGCTCGTATTTTCGATCCACTCGGTATTTTGGGTCCAATGGTTGCAAGAGCAAAAATATTTTTGCAACGGCTATGGCTACTAGAGTTAAACTGGGACGATCATCTACCTACAAGGGAAAAGGACGAGTGGTTACGATTTTCATCAGCCCTTCAATTTATCAATAGTGTTAGAGTAGAAAGGTGTATATTACTACCGAGCCCAGTTTTAATTGAAATACATGGCTTTGCAGATGCGAGTGAAGTCGCTTATGGAGCAGTGATTTACTGCAAATCACAGTCAAAGACTGGTGAAGTGTCTGTAAAATTGGTTGCTAGTAAGTCCAGAGTGTCACCCTTAAAACGTCTGACAATTCCAAAATTGGAACTTTGTGCAGCAGTTCTACTTTCTAAATTAGTGGTTAGAGTGATTTCCGCCCTGAAACTTAATATAACCAACACTTATTTGTGGTCCGACTCCATGATTGTTTTATGTTGGCTGCAAAAAGAACCTTGTCACTTAAAAACCTTTGTGGCAAACCGAGTTGCATCAATACAGGCAGCAACCAAGGTGAACCAGTGGAGACATGTATCTTCTCACAATAACCCAGCTGATTTGATCTCGAGAGGTGTGGATCCTGACAAACTGTCTGAGAACTCTTTGTGGTGGAATGGTCCTGAGTTCCTGACCGGTAGAGACTATCCAGAGAGGGAAATCCCATCAGCCACTTTCCAGAATGATTTTTCTGATGAACTAGCCTTCACTAACTCCAGTGACTCTAATTGTTTTTCTGTGTTTAATAGTGATGCTTGTGATCTTGTTCATAGTTTGATCAATATAAGTAATAACTATTGTAAAATAATCCGTATTTTAAGTTATGTTTTCAGGTTCATTAGAAACTGTAGAGAAAAATGCGATAGGAAAAGAGACGCATTAGACTCTGGTGAGTTAAGAAATACTGAAGTATTTATACTAAAGCAAGTGCAAGGGGAGTCGTTTGCAAAGGACATTAATTCACTTAAGAAGAAAGGTGAGGTAAATCAGGATAGCCAATTGAAAAGTTTGCATCCATTTTTGGACGAGAGGGGTCTCATACGAGTTGGTGGAAGACTGAGTAATAGTGAATTGTGTATAAATAAAAAATACCCTATTGTATTGCCTTCAAAAAGTAAGGTAACTCGTATGATATTGAATTATTATCACATGATAAATTTACATCTTGGAGCTCAATCTTTGCTATTTCATGTACGCCAAAAGTATTGGCCATTAAATGGTCGAACAAATTGTAGAGAAGTCGTACATAAATGCGTAACTTGCTTTAAAGTAAAACCAGTGAGTTGTGAGCAGTTAATGGGATCTCTTCCTAAAGAAAGAATTACTGCCAATTACCCATTTAACTGTACTGGAGTAGATTTTACTGGTCCATTCCTAATTAAATACAAAAACCAACGTAAGGGAAATTATCAAAAAGTCTATGTTAGTCTTTTTATTTGTTTTGTAACGAAATGCATCCATTTAGAGCTTGTTACTGAATTGTCTTCCCAAGCATTTATTGCTACTTTGAAGAGATTTTTCGCTAGAAGAGGAAAGTGCTCTAAGTTGTTTTCGGATAATGCTACTAACTTTGTTGGGAGCCATAAGGAGTTAAAACGCTTACATAGCATAGTAAAAAGCCCAGACGATAAGTTATCCGGTTATCTCAGTAGCGAAGGTATTGAATGGAAATTCTTGCCACCTAGAGCTCCAAATTTCGGAGGTCTGTGGGAGGCGGGAGTCAGGTCATTCAAACATCATTTTAAAAGAGTCGTAGGAAATTCAAAATTAACGTATGAGGAGTTTCTGACCTTAACAACACAAATAGAAGGGATTTTGAATTCTAGACCTCTTGTTCCTCTGACTACTGATGTGGATGATTTGAATGCCTTAACACCAGGTCATTTTCTTATAGGGCGACCAATTACTTCTATCGTAGAGCCTAATCTGGTTGACATACCAGATAGTAGATTAAAAATTTGGCAAAAATTAACTAAAATGTCGCAGATTATCTGGAAAAAATGGTCCAATGATTATCTTTCGAATTTGCAACAACGTAGAAAATGGTTTTTTGAAAAAAATAATGTTAAAATTGGTGTTTTAGTTATTATTAAGGAAGATAATATGGCTGTGAGTAACTGGCCGTTGGGGAGAATTGTTGGGTTATTTCCAGGAAATGATGGTAGAGTTCGGGTTGTGGCTGTGAAAACCAGGAAGGGTATTTTTAAAAGATCTATATCAAAGGTATGTTTATTGCCTATTGAAGAATGATTATTCTTGTGTATTGTGTTAAAAGGTATTCCTTGTGTTATTGGCTACTTGTTTAGAAGTCAATTTCAACAGTGTAATATTTAATATTTTACTGTAATTTATAATGTTTAAAATTTTATTGCAATTTAATATTTTATTGTATTTTAATGAAATTTTGTTCTTTGTGTAAGATGATTAACAATTAGTTGAATGTGAACATGTCAACGGGCGGCGGAATGTTAAGTGAAGTGAGGTGAAGAGATTGTGCTTTGGAATGAAGTGAGTTCACTTCTGTTTTTGTGAGTTGGAATAAAGTTGAGTGTTCGTGCGTGTGAGTTTTTAGTGAGTTATTTTTGAGTTTTATGAGTTTTACCACTGAGCTATCAACAGATATGTTAAACAACACCAAACAAGCATAAAAATTTACTTAGAAATTATCAAAAATAGATATAAAACAATTTTTATAGCACACATTCAAAAATATTTACACTGTTAAAAAGGTAAAAATATGTTACGTCTGTAGACAAAACGATCCACTAAGAATATACTAGAAAAGTTGTTTTAAGAGTTTGTTTTTTCACTTCTTCTCTGTCTCAAATTTAAATGTCTTTCTCTATCAGCAGGCAGGAGATCATTTTGCTCCTTATGTCTCAGTAATTCAATTACAGTGCGATTCAAAGAAAAACGGTTATTTCTCTCATCAAGTGTGGACATTCTCCTTCCCTAAGTATATACATTCTTTCTCTAATTTTCGCTAATCGAACGAATTCCGCTACATTTTCCCTATTGCGCCACAAACAAAGCATTTGGCATTCAATGTGATCCGGTCATGGTTGGATTTCCTTCTTTTGGGCATAATGAGACTTGAATCGCTTTTTAAAATCAGACGTAAACAAAGAAATGTATCGCATATGCCTACCACATCTGTTGCTATTTGCACATGCGCAGAGTAATTAAAATCGCAATTGTGAAACTCATTATTATTATTATTTTGATATAACTTTAATGTACTAAAACCTCCCCCAATAAATGCTCTATAAAATGGTATAAACATCTCCAATATCCGTTTACTATTTCTCGAGTTTTTGTGGTTCAAACATATAGACGCTTTCATGACATTTTATACTACATATATATGATTATTTTACGTTAGATGCTCGATATTTTTTCGCCCTCCATTATTTTTATCTGATTTTAAATATGAATAATAGTAGTTTAGTTAGCGAGATATCAAAACAAAAGCCATCACCATCGTATAATGCACCAGTTTGACTCTAATATTTTGAAGCCTCCGGCTGATTTGGAAACAGCAGATATTATTACATGTATGAAACTTAGCCTATAATTATCTTACGATAGAGTAGCCTAACTATAAAGGGCTCTTCATTTCTCTGAAGTTGTAGGAACTTGATTTAATTTTGAGAAATAGTCAAAATGGCTCCATTGCCATTCATTGGCTAGATTAAGCTATTGTTAGGATGAGACTCACAAACGATGACAATATATATTTAGTAAATTGCTAATTCGTAACTATTGTACGCCAGTGCCGTGCAAGTCTTTCTTTGGCATAAATTTATTACCGAATATTCGAGAAACTTTGGGAGAGACTGTTTTCGTTGATTAAATATTCTTTTTAAGCTAGTTCGTTAAGATGAGAAATTGAAATTCACTATTTGAGAAAGTTTTTATTTTGATAATTTTGTCAATCTTTATAGCACTGAACAATTGTGAAATGACAAAACTAAAATGTTCCATTAAAATTATAACTGTAATTGAAAACGCTATTCATCACATGACTCTTTCCCAATTCTTACACGTCTTTGCAAATTAGAGACGTTTTCTCTTGTTCAAGGTTGACAGTAAAGGCTTTTGAACAGGTCGTCGGAATCCATACCCTATACGGAGTAAAAAGCGCCGCACAGTTAGTTCAGAGACGTTCGCAGTTGCTCCTTTATTAAAATCCTTCGCTATTTTACGCAATGATGCTCTTCTGTTTGAACTCTGGCAAATCCTTCAACTCCAGCATTCAGTAGCCTGTGACTACCACAAGCCAAACTTTGAGACCCGGTTTTCTGCTTGGTAGGTCACTCTCTGTACATATTAATAACTACTACACTGGAACACTTCACAAAGGAAGCCATTTTGTTGATAGTGGTTCCGACACTTCGAGCGTCTATAATCACCCAGCGTTCAAACTCAGATAATTTTTTTTTTTGCCCAAACCTAAGCGCCAAACGCAGTGCAATTGATGGTTAACTTGTCTTGCCTTTTGTAACTATCTCACCCTCTAGCAGCAATACAGTGAAGTAATAGCTCATTTTGCATAAAACTGTCAGGTGGTCATAATAATTTGGCCACTCAGTGTGTATCAATATTTCTGTCATTTGCTTAATTGCTGAAATCTAACTAGTTTGCATGCATAATGAAAGAATTCAAAAAATAAATTTTTACCAGACAACAGTTTGTTTAACTTATTGCTTTTTAAAATGTCTTTTTTTATTGGTAATTGTCGTGGCTTACGTGTAGGCAAATAAAGTTCAAGCTTAAAAAAAAATAATATTCTTTATTAAACATTTCTTTCAACTCACAACTTTCAACATCAAAACTTTCCTTTTTAAATCACACACAATTCTAAACAATCACATCGCCATCTTTTTTCCTCCTCTCCTTTTTTTTCCCGTTGCCAATCCACAAAAAAAAAACCCCAAAGAAACTACTTTTATATTTTTGGTTGCCATACAGGAAATATATAAAAACAAATTAAAGAATGAATTTAAATAAACATAAATTTAAAATTTAGTGACCCTGACACCTTCCCCCCAGAGTCATATTAGATCCAAAGATTTAATATGGCAAAAAAAATAATAAGGGTCACATCATTTACACTTATCAATAGACTTTCCCTACTAATAAATAATTTTAAAGTTCCAAAAATTCTTAAATTCTCTATAAAGTTCTAATTCGTCTTTTTCTATTTACAGTCGAGGTAGCGCATCTGCATTGCTTAGTTTTGACCCTTTTATGTGACTTGCCTCGATGTCATGGCGTTGAATGGCTAACGCCCATCTCTGCAATCTTGGACATTGGGGCACAGCACTCCTAAGAAATACTAGCGGATTATGATCGGTTAGCAAGAAGATCTTAGCTCCACAAAGTAAAGTTTGAAATCTCTTCAAAGCCCAAATAATAGCATACACTTCTCGCTCGATTGTAGACCACTTCTGTTGTGTTGGACTCAGTTTCTGGCTTCCAAAAGCTATTGGATGTACATTGTTTCCTTCATCCATTTGGCCTAGACAACACCCCACTGCTGTCTGCGAGGCATCCGTGTGCAAGTAGTATGGTTTCTCTATATCAGGAACTTTTAATTCTGTAATTCCACACAATGCGGCCTTCAACTCGTTGAATGCTTTTTCAGCCTCTTTACTCCATGGAATTTCATTCGGCACTTTCTTCTTAGTAAGTTCTGTTAATGGTAAAGCAGTTTTTGCAAAGTTTGGAATATATTGCTTGTAAAAATTGCATAATCCTAATGCACTCCTCAGTTCTTTCTTTGTCTTGGGAGATTTTAAGTTTTGAATCGCCTTTATTCTTTCTTCATCAGGTGATTGCCTACCTGAACCAACTACATGTCCCAAGTATTTAACTTTCTGTCTTGAAAAATCACACTTGTCCAAATTTACTGAGAAATTAAAATACTCCAATCTTTTGAAAACTTCTTCCAAATGTTTCATATGCTCCTCCCACGTATCAGAAAATACTGCTAAATCATCAATGTAAGCACAAGCAAAGTCAGATATAGGTTGGACCATTTTAGACATGGCTCTTTGATAAGTTGCAGCAGCGTTCCTTAATCCAAACGGTAGTACATTCCATTGATACTGACCTCGGTGAGTTCGGAAAGCTGTTAAATGTTTCCTGCTTTCTTCCATTGGTATAGCCCAATATCCCTTCAACATATCTAGCACCGTTATAAAATCTTTCTTCCCTACTAAGAAATTCAATTCCATCATATTCTGCATCGGATATGCATCAGGTACAGTCAGTGCATTTAAACTTCTGAAATCTATGCATAACCTTATGGTTCCATCTTTCTTATGAACACAAACTACTGGGTGTGCTATTTCACTTACTACATGTTCAATTAATCCTAACTCTAATAATTCATCTATTTGTGCATCCACTTCTCTTTTCAAATTCTCCGGTATCTTATAAGTTTTGGGTTTCATGGTTTCCTCTCCAGCTTTTAACTTTATCACATGCTCCCCACTTTAGCTCGTTTAATTCTTCCAGAAAACAACGTTTTTTATCGATATAGCAAATCCTTCAACTTCTTTTGTTGTGTCTCGGTTAGGTATTCAACATTCACTCTTTCTAATGCTTCATCATTTCTCTCAGCTATTGAAAGTTTTGGTGTTTCGTATATTTCACCGAATTCCTCATCAATATCATAAACCACTCCAACAGTCTGAACTCTTGCTTTGTATTCCCTCATCTTGTTTACATGGAGCAATCTTAAATTCCCTTCAGGCATCCTCAAATAGTAGGAATTTGGTTTTACTCTTCTCACAACTTCAACAGGACCTATCCATCTAGCATAAAGTTTATTGGTTGAGTCCGGTATTAGTACAAGCACTTTATTTCCTGGTATAAATTCTCGAGGTTTCTTTCTAATATTGTAATATTCAGCGTACTTACTTTGTTGTACCTCACTTGTCAATTTTGCTTTTCTTGTTGCTACCTCTAACTTTCCTCTTAACTCCTTCAAATAATTCTCTACTGATCCTTTCAGGTTTAGAGGTAATAATATCTCACCAGTCCAAGCTGATTATAATATCGACAGTGGACCTTTTGGTTCTCTTCCATACATCAGCAGAAAAGGTGGAACGCCTGTCGTTGCATTTGGAACTTCTCTATAAGCCCATAGTAAAAATGGTATTTGTTTATGCCAACTTCTTCCTTCCTCTCTGATAGTGTGATGCAGCTTATTCTTAAAAGTTTGATTCCATCTCTTAATTAAACCATTTCCTTCCGGATGGTACGGTGTTGAAAAGTGTGGACAAGCTCCTAAAATTTTTTAAAACTCTTGCGTTAAACTTGATGTAAAATTAGTTTCATTGTCCATTACAATCACTTCGGGAATTCCGGTCCTACTGAAAATTTCCAGCAGAGCTTCACACGTATTCTTAGCCGTCAAAGATTTTAGAGGGACTGCTTCTGGCCATCTAGAATGTTGATCCATCAAACACAGAATATACTTATGTCCCTGTGATGATATTGGTTCTACAGGATCTATTAGATCTACATTTACCACTTGGAATGGTAGTTCGGGACGACATACAGGTGTTATTGGAATCTTATAAACTGAACGATTTACTTTTCTGCATTGACAACCATGACAGTAACTACAATATGCTCTAATCTCCTTGTTCATACCTGGCCAATAGAATGAGAATTTGATCCTCTGAATTGTTTTCCGAGCTCCTAAATGTGCTCCAAATACTGATTCATGTGCAATTTCTAGTATCTTGTTCTTTTTAATTTCAGTAATCACTAGCTGTCTTACCTTATTTCCACACATAAACTCTTCATGGTATAGCATATTATCCTCCAACACATATCCTCCTTTGTTTTGCTTAGCCAACCTCCATGCTTCTTGAAGAGTATTGCACCTCCTTTGTTGATTCTTAAAGATCTCTGCTTTATTTCTGTTATTCTCTTCAGCATCATATTTCCCTATTATCGGCTCCCCTTCTTCCATTGCATTATTCACACTCACATTCACTGCTTCATTTTGAGCATCTGATCTTAAGTTCACAGCAACTGTGACAGTTGGATTGTACATTCTCTTTTGTTCCTTCAATGCTTCATACGTTTCCATATCCAATAATATGTCAGCATTTAGTCCATCCAGAGTTGCCACCATCGTCTTAATTACAGGTGTAACATACGAATTCGTCACTAATCCAATTTCCACTTCTTTTAGTTCAGCCTTTAAACACGTACCAAACGCAGGTTGCAGCATTATGTATCCTTTAGAATCTACTTCTTTACCCACCACACTGCTTCTAAACACACTTATTTGTGCTCCTGAATCTACAATAGCTTCGTACTCAGTTCCTCCATATGAAATTTTTACTATTTTAAGATCAGACATCTTTGGCTGAACAGCAACCCCTTTCTGATTTTCCATTACAACCTCACCGTTGAATCTCGCAGTAACTACTTTGCTTTCGCTCTCTTTTTCTTCAAGAACTTTGACTTCCGCCACTTTAACCTCAGTCCTTCCTCTCCCTTCTTTCTTATCCCGACAAAATCTGGCCAAATGTCCTGCTCGAAACTGGGCTCGTTGAAGCACGTAACTGGGTTTTTGAAAGAATTTCGCTTATCAAATCTCCTGTGATTACTCGACTCTTGTCTATATTCTTCACCAAAGATATGATTTCTTTTATTAAAATAGCTTTGTTTTTCTTGACGGAAATTTCTATACGATGGATACAAAGAGGCTTTATTATATTGCCTTGCATTTTCATATTCATCTAACTTTTCAGAAAGAGCATCAACTGTAATAATTTTACTCCAATAATCAATAAAATGTTATTGAATATCTCTCGATACCTGTTCCTTCATCTGCTCCACAATAACAAGTTGTTTCAGACTTTCAAAATCATTAATTTTTAATCCCATAATCCACTCGTTGAAATAATTCGCCAACTCAAACCCAAAATCTCGCCAAGTATTTTCAGACGATTTACAGTGACTTTTAAATTTTATTTTAAATACTTCCGGGCTCAATTTAAATCTTTTCAATAATATACTCTTCACGTGCTCATAATCGTTTGCCTTTTCTTCAGGTTCCCGGGCAATTAAATTCGCCATTTCCAACGGCAATAGTCCAATTAGATTAGTTACCCAATTTTCCTTTTTAATCTGCACTCTTCCTGCTTGTCTTTCAAATAATATTAGATAAAAACTTATATCACCTTCTTTGGGATCAAAGTTATGCATTAACCTTTGCAATACAACTTGTTCTTGCATCCTTTCATTTTGAGAACTCATTTCTCTTCCAACACCACTATTCACAAACGATGCCTCTATCTTCAACTTTTCCAATAAAAACTCATTTTCTTGTCTCTTCCTTTCTAATTCAAACTCATTTTGTCGCTTAATTCCTTCCTCTCTTTCATTAACTATTCTTTCTAATAATTCTTTCACAAACTCCTCCTCATACTCCGTACTTCCTAGTATGATCTTTTTTAAATCAACAACTTTCATATCTTTCGTAATAGTTTCTCCTAATTCCTCCGCCAAACACTGCAAATCCACCTTCTTTGATCTTCCTAAAAACGCCATTTCTAAACCGCTTCTCTAAATAAACTTCTCTAATAAAATTTCTCGCCTCTTCTAAATAAACTTCAATAAATCTTATAAATTATATACTTTCTTTCAACAACCTCTATAATAATAAAAATAGCTTACTCTTCACCAGAGTCTAAATATTAGAAATCTTGGAATTCTTCAAATTCTCGAAATCCTTTCAAAGCTCACTTCTTCAAATTCGGTCGAAATCCATTGGGTTATTTCTCCGCACATTTATGTCGTGGCTTAAGTGTAGGCAAATAAAGTTCAAGCTTAAAAAAATAATCTTCTTTATTAAACATTTCTTTCAACTCACAACTTTCAACATCAAAACTTTCCTTTTTAAATCACACACAATTCTAAACAATCACATCGCCATCTTTTTTCCTCCTCTCCTTTTTTTCCCGTTGCCAATCCACAAAAAAAAACCCAAAGAAACTACTTTTATATTTTTGGTTGCCATACAGGAACTATATAAAAACAAATTAAAGAATGAATTTAAATAAACATAAATTTAAAATTTAGTGATCCTGACAGTAATAATGTGTATTATAATGGAAATTTTCTTTTCTTTTTCGAAAAATGCCATGTAAAAAAAAGAAAATAGATTTTGATTTTTTAAAAAAATCTACATAAAGTGTAAATGTTGAGCGAATCATCGTGGAAAAAAATAGAGAAATTGCAAATGTATCTGAATACTTTCAAATCAAGTCTTGAAAGAAACCTGATAATGGACCCAATAAAAAAATACATATTCAAAGTTACAAATGTTACTTTATTTCAAAAGAAAAAGATTAGCAAACTTGCCGGGTTCTATGTATTTGTATACATCAATAAAAGCACAATTAAATAAGACTTCGAGTAAAAAAAAGTCTCGGGGTAAAAACAGAGCCTTTATCATGTTATTATATAAATGGATCAACAATTTAAAAAAAAAAAATTATAGAGTACATCCCGCAAGCTTATAAATTATCTTTCGTATAGGTCAGTAAATGTCTTTTAAAATTGCGTAGCTGAGAAGACGTTTTATTACACAAGCCAGAACTTCCGGTCTTCCTTCAAATATTTGCTTAAAATGCTTTGAAGAGGAAACCTTTTACTGCACATACAGAAACCTATGGGTTCTTCTTCCAATGAGTTTTTAAAATTCTCATCAGAGAAAATACCTTGCTGTAGATATTAAACACATACATAATTTTCCGCATGCGTCAATAAATGCTTCTTTAAAGTGTTTCGATACGAGAACGATTTATTACACAGATCACAATTATACGGTTTCTCTTTCGTATGCGTCAGTAAATGTGCTTTCAAATTTGATTGTTGAAAAAACGCTTTATTACACTTATCACAAATATATGGTTTCTCATTCGTATGCGTTAGTAAATGTTTCTTTAAATTTCCCTTAAGGGAAAAAGCTTTGTTGCACACATCACAGACATTCAACTTCTCTTTTGTATGCGTCAGCAAATGTATTTTCAAATTACTCTTCAGAGAAAACGCTTTATTACAAGTATTGCAAACATGCGCTTTCTCTTTTGTATGGGTCAACAAATGTCTTTTCAGATTTATCACAACAGAAAACGCTTTATTACACATATCACAGACATACGGTTTCTCTTTTGTATGCCTCCTTAAATGTCTCTTTAAATTCCCGATTACATAAAATCCTTTATTACATATATCACAAACATAAGATTTCTCCTTCGTATGCGTCCGTAAATGTATCTTTAAATAGTGGATCTGAGAAAATGCCTTATGGCAAATATTACAAAGGTGCGATTTAATTTCCGTATGTGTCAGTAAATGTCTTTTTAAACTGCTTCGACCAGAAAACGCTTTATTACACACGTTACAAACATAAGATTTCTCTTTCGTATGCGTTCGTGCATGTGACTTTAAAAATCTCATCTGAGAAAACGAGGCATTGCAAATGCTACAAATGTATTGTTTCTCATGCGTATGTGTCACATAATGGGATTTCAAATTTCCTTGCTGAGAAAACGCTTTATTACACACATCACAAACATATGGTTTCTCTTTCGTATGTATGAGTGAATGTGTTTTTAAATTTCTAGGCGCTGCAAATCTTTTATCGCACACATCACAAACATATGGTTTTTCTTCATACAAGGATTCTTTTGTATGCGTCAGTAAATGGTTCTTTAAAAAAATTCGCTGAGAAAACGTTTCATTGCAGACATCACAAACATATGGTTTGTCTTTCGTGTGCGCCATTAAATACGTCTTTAAACTTGCCTGATGAGAATACGATTCACTGCACATTTCTTTCGTGGATGAACAGAAATCTTATTTCAAATTACTTTGATTAGAAAATGCATCACTGCAAGTATCCCAAAGAAAAGCTTCATTTTCACGTATGTTAGTCAATGACTAGTTAAAATCATCTTTTCGAAGAAAATCTTTTGAATTTTTTTGCACAAATCCACAAGTGACATATGCGAGCTTTCTGTTTTATAAGTATAATGAAGTATTGTTTCTGACAAAGCGATCTGATTCATATACCCAAAATGAATTAATTTTAATATATGTAGTTAATATATTACATCTTAAAATATGAAATCGTTAATTTTTAATCGATATTTTTTCAAATATTAAACTCGATAATATAGAACTTGTTAAAGAAGAAACGTTTAGATCCAATATTAACACTAGACGATTGGATTTTCTCAATTCTAAAAGCGCTTATCTTTTCTATGTATATTCATAACTGGAAATTGATTCCACTTTTAAATTCAAATCTTTTGGAACAATTATTCTCCCTGTTTTAGAATCAGCATACTCGTTTGGTTCATTACCTTCAAACACCTAGGGAGAGGGAAAAAAATCAGTATTTAGACTTAATAAGAAGTAAATAACAAGAACAACAAAAGTTCGTACAAATTCAATAAAAACATATTCCAAAAGGTAATGTATTCATTATGTGAATAACAAAGAGCATCATCATTTTATTTTATTTTTAGCAATCACAGTAAAATATAATATTAATAAGAAATAATAAACAAAAAAGTTTCAAATGAATTCCCCACCTAATGAAATACATCATTACATATTGTATTGAAAATTATTTAAAAAAACTGTTAAATTTAGAAGTGAGAAGGATGTGTCATTTAATCATAATATTTAAAAGATAAATAATTGAATTTTAAGATGATATAAAAATCCCTTAACTTCAATAGCATTTTTTGACGTTACAGCCCAAAGATATTAAATGCAATCTTAATTCGACAGATCCTACAGTTATGAAATATTCTTCAACAAAATTTGATAATTCTAGAATAAATAATGCGCTCTTTAAAACATTTACATTCTATCTCAATAGCAATATATTAACATAAATGAGATCCTTGAGAATTAGACTGAAGAGAATACTTTCGATATTATACACAGGGTGACCATAAAGGCCTTATCACACGGCAAAATATCTTCAGCACTTTCCGTCAGTAAACGACAAGGAAAGTGACGTCACTTCAAAGTTTCACATGATTGGTTGAATTTCGTTTGCGGACAATATTTCCGATGACATTTTCGAACTAGTTCGAAAAAGTTGTCGATTATGAAACTTGCTTGACCGGTTTTCGAGGGTAGAAACGGAAATTTCCCCGTGTGATAAGGCCTTAAAATAACTTTCTCTGTTTGGTTGCATCCACAGCTAAACCACATATTATATACTGACTATAGAAATCATGTGAAGAATTCCGCAGAAACAAAAATTAGTATGAAAAGTTGCGGATAGAAGAAATAGTGACGCTGCTGTCACGTACAAATGAATAAATTTGCATATTGGAATGGCTTATGTAGAATTCCCAGTGCGTTCGTGACAAAAGCTTCATGCATTTCTTATAAAAAGAGAACAGCAAACGGCCTCTTTAAAAGTTCGTTCTTCCCTATTGATGTGTTCTTAGTTTAATGCCGAAACTTCTTTTAAGCAAATATGTATGTCTTATGTGCAGAGCATAAGACGGGCTATTATGGACATCGAAACTGACAGTTTACACGCAGCACTGGAGAACATCATGCAATATGTTGTACAAGGGAAGGTCAGTATATTGAAAACGTAGCACAGCTTTCAAGGGACCCAAATACCGATAAATAAAAGGTTATTTTCTATGAATTCCTTGAATCCATTCCTAATTGTATTCAAAAGGCACCAAAATTTCTCTTAGTGGCAACTTTTGGTATTAATCCCCCACCCCCCTGGAATTCAACTTTCCATACCTTTCACAGTCAGCATATGAAATGCGGTATCATTTCGTTCATTCATTTTAACTATAGATGCCGCTTAACAGAGAAAATTATTTTGTGATCACAATACGCATACATCTATCATTAAATGCAAAGCCATTCACGAAACTATTTCAACAAAATGAATTATATAATATTGCTTGCATCCTATTCCGAAGCTATTTAAAGTCCACTAAAAAAACTACAAATGAAAAAGATTTATGAAAGTGTTTTTACTTGGATATCGTTTTGAGTCTTGACTTATTTTGCATTTTGTCCAGAAAACTGGTTGTACCAATGATATACATACATATGTTTAAGAATGAGTTTCATTAATTAGCCAGAACTGGCGCTTTTAAATGAATCCTACTGAAACTGAAATTGGCGAAATTTGAAGCTGTGCAATTTATGTGAATAACAATCCAACGAAGACCGATATCCTCCCCTCTATTTCCTACAACAGACCTTTAAAAGAAAACATTGAACAAAAAATAAGATATTTGAAGCATTCTTTTATTAATAATGCTCCTGTTTTTATATTTAAAAAAATGGGAAAAGATTTGGGAATTTAAATAACGGTGTTTTATTTTCTATACAGAAGGTTCTTTTTTTGCGAAAATTTAGTTTAATGTTTCCAACTGGCACACTGTTTCCCACCCCCACTCCTCTTTATTTCCTTGTTTACATAGTATAAAAGGAGGGAAAAGAGTTTATAAGGCCGAAGAAGCACAGAAAAAAAAATGTAAATGAATGCCATCGACGTCACGTGACTGATCTGATCCTCACATAAGTATTTCAAAACAGTTTAAATTAGATAATAATTTAAATTAATTAAGGCAAAAATGACTTCAAAATAATAAGGTTCTCACATGATATGAAAGTTGCAATTTTGGATTTAAATATTTTAATTTCTTACCTTCTGGAATTTGATTAAAATACTAACAATTCCGCAAATTTCTTCAAGAAATCATCTACACATTTCAAAACTGCAATTTCATACTTTCCTACGGGGAAAAACATAGAAAATGTGTCATTTTATACAAACACATAATTATCATGAATATGATTATATAAACAACACACACACAAAGTATGCTTTTTTTTTT
>JAPMOQ010022274.1:1815775-1854394 GCA_026543055.1 Argiope trifasciata
AACATCTCTTACTATATACATCAAATACACACAGTCAATCTTTTATACAATGGTGTAAATGTTTTTCAAATCACCTCATCAGTAAAATGTTTTATTATACAATTCACAAACATGCAATTTTTATGGCTTATGTGTAAGTAAATTTATATTAACCCCTCCATATCGAGATCAGAGTAAAGAGATCAATAAAAGATCATAAAATATAGTTTATCTTTTGTATGCATCAGTAAATGCTATTTTTAACCTTTGTTGCGAAAACATTGTATTCACACATCAAAAACATACAGTTTATCTTTCGTATGTGTCAGTAAATGTCTTTTCATATTTTCCCGTCGAGAAAACGCTTTATTGCACAAATCACAGACATGTTTTCTTTCGTGTGCTTCAATAAATGTACTTTTAAATTTCCTCGCAGAGAAAACGATTTATTGCATATATCACAAACATGTATTTTCTCTTTCGTATGAGTTAGCAAATGAGAATTTAAACTTCCCAACTGAGAAAATGCTTTATTGGACAACTCACAAGAATACGGTTTCTCTTTCGCATGTGTCAGAAAATGTGTTTTCAAAACTTCTTTCAGAGTAAAAGCTTTATTGCACAGTTCACAAACATGCGGTTTCTCTTTTGAATGCTGAAGTAAACGTACCTTTAAATTCCCCTGCAAAGAAAATGTTTTATTACATACATCATACGTATAGAGTTCCCCTTTCGTGTGATTCAATAAATGTACCTTTAAATTTGATCGTCTAGAAAATGTTTTATTGCATACATCACAAATATATGGTTTCTCTTTCGTATGTATCAGTAAATGTGTTTTTGTTTCCCTTGTGAGAAAACGCTTTATTGCAGACATCACAAGAATACGGTCTCTCGTATGCGTCAGTAAATGTGTAATCAAACTTCCCTTTTGCGAAAACGCGTGACTGCATACACCACAAGTATACGGTTTCTCTTTCTTATGCAGCAGTAATTGAGTCTTTAAGTATCCCTGCGAAGAAAACACCTCACTATACATTTCGTCCTTACAAGGCTTCTCTTTCGCATTCATATATTAATTTCGTATATAATTAAGGCCTTATCACACGGCAAAATATCTTCGGCACTTTCCTTCAGCAAACGACAAGGAAAGTGACGCCACTTGTGTGACGTCACTTTAAAGATTCACATGATTGGTTGAATTTCGTTTGTGGACAATATTTCCGACAACATTTTCGAATTAGTTCGAAAAATTTGTCGATTATGAAACTTGCTTGACCGGTTTTTGAGGGTAGAAACAGAAAAGTGCTGGCAAAATTTCACCGTGTGATAAGGCCTTTAGATTGATCAAAAATGTTCTACTGCAGATATCACAGATAAGTGTACCTTTCCCTTGTGATGGTAAATATACACTTAAAATAAGCTTTAATGGAAATATTTTGTTAGAAAACTCATTTCTTTTAACAAAGTATATGTTATATTTTGTATTTCTTATAAGTTATGATATATTTATATGTTATGCTACAAATGTATAACAAATTTTAAGTTACTAAGTTAACTATATATATATATATATATATATATATATATATGTTAAACTTCAATTTAAATTCTAATTAATTTCCAAAGTTTTGTCTTAATTTAGTCCTCAGTAATTTCATTCTAAAATATTCTCTTATATCCAGATCCGATTCCACTTTCTCTACTTAAGTAATTCAAAATAAGTTTTGTGAAATGCCGAATCAGCTAAAAGCCGAAGTTTTCTCATGCTATGCGTGAAAGGATAAAAATTGCTGACTTAACAAGTACTTCTTGAAAAAGATCCCTGTATTTCTCTTATCAGAATGGCACGTGGAGAAATCCCTATCGAGATTTTAATAGTCTATAAGCACTATAAAAATATTTTCCCATTCAGTACCTCATATTATATAAGACAGAGATAATTAATTTCTTCTTTTTTTTACACCACTTCTTGCCTAATATGTTGCTGTGAGAGGACATACTTGTCCAAGCCGCTTGTACATAAACATGCCTTGACTCGCCACCCGGGAAGAGAGAATAGTACGACATTAAAAATTAAACACATCTTCATTGTCTTTGAAACACCATCAATTAGAATGTAATTAGTTTTAAAGTGGATTAAAATTCCGCAACTGGCCTCACCGGAACCAAATATTTCCTATATCACACAGATAGTCCAAGCACACTGAATTTTAGAATTTTGAAAAGTTTCTCGCCAGGGCATAAAATTTTTTCAATTCTAATCAATTTCCAAAGTTTTATCTTGATCTGGCCCATAGTGACTTTATTCTAAAATGTTCTTTTGTTTCTATGCCCCATTCCATTTTTTCGACATAATTCAAGAGAAGCTTTGCAAAAATTCTTTCGTCAGCTATTCACACGATCCACGGTAAGCGATAGAAAAATATCCAGCAAGTAAATTCTTTAAAAGAAGATCCCTATTGATGGGTGTCAGAACTTCCTATCAGAATCTTAATAGTGTATAAGAAGTGCGGAAAACATATTTCCCTATCAATACCTCATGTTATATACGACGAGGGATAATTTATTTCTCTCCTCTTCTGCTGTTGTTTGGCCCTCTGGTGGACTTGTCTTGTCCGCGCCTCTTATAAATAATTATGCCTTTCAGGTACGGATTAAAACGAATTTAAAAACTGTAAAGTGTATTCACTGTCAGTCGATTGCAATGTTTGCATATTTAAAGAGCCAACAAGCAGAGTTTCCTTAGCAAAATTCTCAAATGAAATAAAATTAAATCCGCGGATGAGGCTTCGACGTTGCATTGTGCCTCCGCAGCTCGTCGGGCACCGAAGATGGCTCAGTGCTGGCTCGATCGCGATGTCTCCCATGATGCAATAGCTCCCCGCCGGCAACGATGGTTTTTGTCCCGGCTATGCCGTTCAACGAAACTGACGTATTTCGCACCAGAAGTTTCATTTCTACTGGCTGCCTTCAACCACACTGTTCCACGACACTGAAATTCTTCGACTCGGACTAAGGGCCGGTTAAACGACCGGCACCAGTCAGCGGACAAGCCACCTGCTACCCTTTGACCCCTCTTGCGAGTTTCTGGTTTTCTTTGATGCCCGTCGATTCTACCGACAATTTGGCGTTAAACTGCCCAGGCATGAAAGAGTCCGGAAAACCGCAAGAGGGGTCGAAGGGTAAATGCATCCTCGGGGCTATGAGGAGTGTGGTTCCCCAGTGGGTCGGATGTCTGATTTATGACCAAATCTGTGAGGCGGCAGGTCATGCCACCTATGCCGAATCTGCGGTCTCAATCGATATTCCTGCTGTGCTGTTCAATAAATACGCTTGTGTTTGTGCTCCCTATCTTCATGTGCGTGGTCCTTATATATTCTAAGAAAGTTCTTACAGCAATCCTGTGCAAAATTGATTTATCCAATTTCGAAGATGTGATTTGTGTGCTACATCATCATCAAAAAAATAATAATCGCCTGCTTTATTCTCAAGTTCAACGCTCAAAATTGGCTTTTGTTAGAGTTTAAAAACAAAAGCCTTTATCTATTGGCTCAACGGACGAGAGAAAAGATTTATATCTTTACTTTTAATTTTATTTTGAATTTCATTTTTTCATTACAATATAATTGTAAATAATTTTTGAATATTATTATTCAAAATATTATGAGTTTTAATATAAAATATCGAGTTTTTGAATTTTTAAAAATCTATTGTTTAAAATTTATGCATAATATTAAAGTGTGTTGAATTTTAAATTTATTTATATGTTATGAGTCTTGAAAACTGATTTTCCCAAATAAATTTAATTTAATTCATCTACATCCAGGTTTTAAAATTAAAGAATAAATGAATAAAAGTCTTGACACATGAAATCAGAGAAATTTAGTGAGTACTTCAGAGGCAATGTGTTACGCCTCCGACTGTAATTAAACAATACTTTGGTATTTATTGTGTCAGAATGCTTTTGTTTTAATATACATACAGACTTTGTGAATGAAAAAAGTAAGACCAAGGTTTTTATATACGTCATAATGGTACGGGATAATTAGAATAATGTAGTAAATATCTCAGGGGAAATTTTCACACCCCTGACAGTTATTAAGCTACCCTCTATTATCCCTGTGTTCAAATATTTGTTTCCAAATACCAAAAGTTTTTCTCAATTACCCAAATACTTTTTTATATTATATATTTTAAGAGTGTTTTGGATCTTATGTTTTTTACATTCATTTACAGGTGTTTTGTTTGAAATATCTGAAACCTTGCATTTATTATTTTTATTTCCAAGCAATATTTTTATTTCTAAAAGTTTTATATTATTATTTCATTTAAAAAAAAGAAAAAAAGAAAGATACCATTCATTTTTACAAGTATTTTTTTCATTTCTAAGTTTTTATTTTAAGTTTTTGAGTCTTTGCTTTTTTATTTACAGTTCAAATATTTTATATGAAATCGTTATATTGTTATTTCATTTGAGTGCAATCATAATAATATTGTTATTTTATTTAACAATTTAATATTTTATTTCTAATTTAGACTTCCAAGTATCTAAGAATAATAAATGCAAATATACCATCATATATTCTCACCCAATTAAGTTCAAATGATTAAATTCAAAAAAGTTCCACCCAATTCACAAAATCTACAGGGAAATGAAAGATTTCCATCACAAATCATTGACTGAGTACTAGGTGAGCCTAAATATAAAAGATGTTAAACTATTCAAAGCTAAAAGGAAAATCATAAAGATGTTTCTCCAGATCCCTAGTATTTGACACTGACGGATCAAAATTCCCACTGTCTGTTAAAATAAATATTTTTAAATATCATCTCAAAAATTCATTTCAAATACATCCAAAGTCTTATGTTGGTAAATGCACTGAAAAAAACTTCATTATCAGGAAAACAAAAATATAAAAGACTACAAAACCAGATGATATTCCAAATAAAGTCCTTTGAGTCCTGACACTCACCATCCCACTCACCCATCCAGCTCTCCAATCCTATTTAAACAGACCCAAAGGAAATTTTTCGCAGATGACCACGGCAAACAGCGACCGCAAGGTTTACCCCCATATTTCCATTTTTGGCGATAAGCCCCTGCCGGGCCTCGTCAACTCAACTCAACTCATATTGATATTCCAAATAAAGTCCTCTAGATCAGTGGTGCGCAAACTAAAGGTCGCGACCCATGTGGGGGTCACCAAATTTTTATGAAATGCATTATTCCTGCATTCTCCATACCATACAGTGTACATATAAAGAGTGAAGCGCCGTCACTCACTGTTTAATTGCAATTTCATGCTGTCCACTCTTTCTTTGACCGTAATGCGTAATGTATGTAAAGTGTGAAGACGCAAGTTTTTCACTCCGGTAGATAGCGCCCTCTTCGCGGTAATTTACTAGTTTTACTGAAAAGCGCCTATTTGACTAGACGTTAACAGCAGGGAAAGGGCAAAAATTCGCTTCCGTGATCAGCCAATCAGATGGCGAGGTAAGCGGGGTATCTGATAGTCAGAGTGAAGACGCGAAGTGTTCGCATGAAGTTGTAGCATGTAGCAGTTGGCCAGCAATTTGTTTAGTTTATCCTCGAGTTTTATCATGTGACGTTGCGCACTTAAGATTTTTTATATTTTTATCGGGCTTTGCTACTCTTTGTTATCAGGTATGTACTATCATTAGAGAAAGATCTCTGTTAATTTTATTGAATTTCTCGAAAAAAATAATAAAATTTTATATATTATTTGTTTTAGTTTAAATAATTTAACCCCTATCTTCATAATGGATAAATGGGTAATATGTACACCAAGTACATCTTCAGCTAACAAACGAACAAATACTGATGAGGAGTCGCAAAATACTGAATTAAATGCCCGATATAAAAAAATAAGAAAATACAATGATGAATTTATTAAGTATGGTTTTACATTTTGTGTTGTTGATGATGAAGAACGCCCGATATGTGTCATTTGCAACGAAAAATTAGCAAAATGAGAGCATGAAACCAGCTAAATTAAAAAGGCACCTGGAAACTAAACATAAAGAATTTCAAAATAAACATGCCGATTTTTTTCAAAAACGAGCTGAAAATTTGAAAATTTAAAGAAATTTACAACAATATCTCAGAAAGCATTACGAACTTCTTTAGAAGTTTCTTATCTAATAGGAAAAACAATGAAACCCCATACAATTGGAGAATCTCTTATCCTTCCTGCTGCAACTAAGATGACATCAATTATGCATAGCGATAAATATGGAAATGAACTAAAAACAATTCCATTATCAAGAGATACCGTGTCTCGGCGGATTTCCAAAATGTCATGAAATATCGAGTCAGAAGTCATAAAACGCATACAAAATTCATCTGTATTTGCTTCACAACTGGACAAGACTACCGATATTACTAAAATGTCACAACTAATTATTTACGTTGGGTTTATTTTTAATAAAGATATAACAGAAACATTTTTATGTTGCAAAAGTTTGGAAGGAAAAACAACTGGAGAAAAAATATTCGAAGTAATAAATGAATAGTTTGAAATAAAGTCCCTTACCTGGGCAAACTGTGTTGCGGTTTGTACTGATGTTGCTGCAGCATTAACAGGTAAAGGGCTCAGCGTAAAGCGTTAGAATAAAGGGCTCAGAGGCTTAATTCAGAAGGTGGCGCCTCATATGGTATTTAATCACCGTATGATTCCTCGGCAAGCTCTTGTTGTAAAAGATATGGATGAAGAGTTGCACAACATATTACAAGACGCTGTCAGTTCAATTAACAACATTAAATGCAACAGCCGTCTCTTTTCAATACTTTGCAATGAGATGGGCTCAAAGTATGAGAGATTACTGTTACACACCGAAGTTAGATGGCTTTCACGTGGGAAAATACTACGACGGATATTTGATTTGAGAAATGAAGTGTACATGTTTTTAATCGAAAAGAAACATAGATTGGCAAGTTATTATATCAATGAAGTTTGGCTAGGGAAGCTGAGCTATTTAGTTAATATTTTCGAAAAACTTAACGACTTAAATTTGAGCTTGGAGGGCGAGAAATCAATTATCATAACTGCATCCAGTAAAATTCAAGCTTTTAAGAAAAAGCTTAGTCTCTGGCCAACTGGACTGAATAAAAACAATACCGACATGTTCCCTTGCTTTAACAATTTTATCAAGGAAAATAATATAGATATATTTACATTTAAAAACAACATTTCCAATCACATTGAAAAGTTAAAGAAAAATTTTTCGAGAAGATTCGAGGATTTTCCCGAAAACGATCTTGGTTGGATTCGTGATCCCTTTTCCTTTGACATATGCAGTTCAACTCTTCGAATTGGTGAGAAAGAGAAATTGATCGATCTAATTAGCGATTATACTCTTCGAAATCAATTTAAGACTCAGCCTTGCCAAAAATTTTGGCTATCAGTGGAAAAACAATATCAAGTTTTATGCAAGAATGTCATCAAAGTGTAAATACAATGTGCATCAACGTATTTATGTGAAACTGGATTTAGCAAACAAATTTCAATAAAAACTAAACACCGTTCACGTTTAAACTCTGAAGATGATATGCGAATTGCAATTAGCAACATACATCCAAACATCGATGAGATATTTAGATACTTGTAGCCCCATACATCTCATTAAAGGGCAATTTACTGTGTTATACAAAATGTAATTTCTTAAAATTATAAATACAATTAATATGAGTCAAATATGATGATGTTTTTATTCGATGAAACGAAAGAAATGCGCGAAATATACATCGTATTTGTGAACATTTATCTCTGGAATCTCCAACACTTTTTTCTCTACAAAAGGGGTCGCAGTCGAAAAAAGTTTACGCACCACTGCTCTAAAGGATTTGACATAGATATGTTACGCAACACCAAACAAGCATAAAAATATATTTAGAAATTATCAAAAATGGATATAAAGCAATTTTTTATAGCGCACATTCAAAAATATTTCCACTGTTAAAAAAGTAAAAATATGTTAAGTCTGTAGACAAAACAATCCACTAAGAATATACTAGAAAAGTTGTTTTAAGTGTTTGTTTTTTCACTTCTTCTCTGTCTCAAATTTAAATGTCTTTCTCAATCAGCAGGCAGGAGATCATTTTGCTCTTTAGGAGATAAAATCTGTCTCAGTAATTCAATTGCAGTGCGATTTAAAGAAAAACGGTTATTTCTCTCATCAAGTGTGGACATTGTCCTTCCCTAAGTATAGACATTCTTTCTCTAATTTTCACTAATCAAACGAATTCCGCTACATTTTCCTTATTGCGCCACAAACAAAGCATTTGGCATTTGATGCGATCCGGTACTGGTTGGATTTCCTTCTTTTGGGCATAATGAGACTTGAATCGCTTTTTAAAATCAGACGTAAACAAAGAAATGTATCGCATATGCATACCACAGCTCTTACTATTTGCACCTGCGCAGAGTAATTAAAATGGCAATTATGAAATTCCTTATTTTTATATTGATATGACTTTAGTGTATTAAAACCTCCCCCAATGAATGCTGTATAAAATGGTATAAACATCTCCAATATCCTTTAACTATTTCTCGAGTTTTTGCGGCTCCAATGTATAGACGCTTTCAGAAAACTTCATTTTATACTATACTAGCCGCCTTCGGCGACCAGCTGGTTCGCCATGAGCAATGCGTTCTAAAATTTTCAATTAAATCACATATTCATTAACCTTGAAGTAATTCCGGCCATTGATTGTCCTGAAATTAATATTTTCTTTAAGATGATGGACGGAAAGTTCTAAAAGTACACCTTTTCCTAATAATATTCTTTAATTTTATAAATCAGTCAGTTTTAACTATCGGTTGTACTTCCCAAATATTAATAATGTTTTTTTCGGGGATGTTGCCAAAATATTAAATATGTTTTTTAAAGAAAGCGAAAAAAATTATTGAATTAATGATACAGATATTGCAAATTTTTAATTTTTTTTAATTCGAACTTCCGGCAATCTTTTATTTTATCCAGTCACGTGCTAAAAAAACATAGTTAAAATATTTCTTTAAAAATTCGTTAAAAATAGAAGCATAAGTTATACATTAAAACAAAGATACCATTAGAAAGCTAATTTTTTAATCTTTAAATTGATGTAAAAATCATGTTTGTGCGATAATATTTCCGGAAGTTATAGCGTAAAAGCGTCGAAATTCTGCTTAAATTTTAATTAATTCAAATTCTAATTAAAAATTTGAAAAAAGGGCTAGGAGGTGTACATTCCCGACCTCCAAGGTATACATGTACCAAATTTGATAGCTGTAGGTTCAACGGTATGCCCTGTAGAGCGCCAACACATACTGAGATTTATTATTTTATACTATAAATAGATGTGTATTTTACCTTAGATGCTCGATGTTTTTTTCCCTCCGCTATTTTGATCTGATTTTAAATATGAATAATAGTAGTTTAGTTAGCGAGATATCAAAAGAAAAGCCACCAGCATTGTAGAATGTACCTGTTTGACTTTAGTGTTTTGAAACGCCCTGCTAATTTGGCGATAGCAGATCATTACATGGATGAAACCTAGCCTATAATTATCTTTCGATAGAATAGCCTAACTATAAAGGGCTCTTCATTTCTCTGAAGTAGCGGGATCTTGATTTAATTTGGAGAAATAGTCAAAATGACTCCGTTGCCATTCATAGGCTAGACTAAGTTATTGTTAGTATGAGACACGTAAGCGATGTTAATCTATATTCAGTAAATTGCTAATTCGTAACTATTGTACGCCAGTGCCATGCAAGTCTTTCTTTGGCATAAGCTCATTACAGATATTCGAGAAACTTTGGGAGAGACTATTTCCGCTGATTTATTATTCTTTTTAAGTTTGAGTTCGTTAAGATGAGAATTTGAGATTCACTATTTGAGAAAGTTCTTATTTTTATAATTTTGTCAATCTTTATTGCACTAAAGTATTGTGAAATGACAAAACTAAAATTTTCCCTTAAACTTATAACTGTAATTGAAAATGCTATTCATCACATGACTCTTTTCAAATCCCCACACGCCTTTGCAAACTGGAGACGTTTTCTCTTGTTCAAGGTTGACAGCAAAGACTTTCGAACAGATCGTCTGATCCCATACCCTATACGGAGTAAAGTGCACCGCATAGTTAGTTCAGAGACGTTCGCAGTTGCTCCTTTATTAAAATCCTCTGCTATTTGACGCAATGTTGCTTTTCTGTTTGAGTGGAGAACTTTGGCAAATCTTTCAGATCAGCATTCAGTAGCCTGTGACGACCACAAGCCAAACTTTGAGACCTGGTTTTCTGCTTGGTAGGCCACTCTCTGTAAGTATTAATAACTGTTACTCTCGAAAAAAATCACAAGGGAAGCCGTTTTGTTGATGGTGGTTCCGACAATTCGAGCGTCTATAATCATCCAGCATTCAAACTCAGTTAAATCATGTTTTTTGTCCAAACCTAAGCGCGTAACGCAGTGCAATTGATGGTTAACTTGCATTTTTTGTAGCTATCGCGCCCTCTAGCAGCGACACTGTGACGAAATAGCTCATTCTGCATAAAACTGTCAGGTGGTCATAATAGTTTGGCCATTCAGTGTATATATCAATATTTCTGTCATTTGCTTAATTGCTGAAATCTAACTAGTTTGCAAGCATAATGAAAGAACTCAAAAAAATAAATTTTTACCAGACAACAATTTGTTTAACTTATTGTTTTTATAAATGCCTTTTTTATTGTTAATATTGTGTATTATGGAAATTTTCTTTTCTTTTTCGAAAAATGCCAAGTAAAAGAAAGAAAATCGACTTTGATTTCGTTTTAATCTACATCATGTGTAAATGCAGCATGAATCATCGTGGAAAAAAAATAGAGAAATGGCAAATGTATCTGAATATTTTCAAATTAAGTCTTAAAAGAAACGTGAGAATGGATCCAATAAAAAAATACTTATACAAAGTTACAAATGTTACTTTATTTCAAAACAAAAATATTAGCAAACATGTCAGGTTCTATGTATTTGCATACATCAATAAAAGCATAATTAAATAAGACTTCAAGTAAAAAAAAGTTTCGGGGTAAAAACAGAGCCTTTATCATGTTGTTATAATATAAGTGGATCAACAATTTAAAAAAAAAAAATTATAGAGTACATCCCGCAAGCTTATAAATTATCTTTCGTATAGGCCAGTAAATGTCTTTTAAAATTGCCTAGTTGAGAAGACGTTTTATTACACACGCCAGAACTTCCGGTCTTCCTTCAAATATTTGCTTAAAATGCTTTGAAGAGGAAACCTTTTACTGCACATACAGAAACCAATGGGTTCTTCTTAAAATGAGTTTTTAAAATTCTCATCAGAGAAAATACCTTACTGCAGATATTACACACATACAGATTTTTTCGCATGCGTCAATAAATGCTTCCTTAAAGTATTTCGTGATAAGAACGATTTATTACACAGATCACAATTATACGTTTTCTCTTTCGTATGCGTCAGTAAATGTGCTTTCAAATTTGATTATTGAAAAAACGCTTCATCACACTTATCACAAATATATGTTTTATCTTTCGTATGTGTCAGTGAATGTGTTTTTAAATTTTTAGGCGCTGCAAATCTTTTATCGCACACATCCCAAACATATGGTTTTTCTTCATATACGGATTCTTTTGTATGCGTCAATAAATGGTTCTTTAAAATAATTCGTTGAGAAAACGTTTCATTACAGACATCGCAAACATATGGTTTGCCTTTCGTATGCGTCATTAAACATGTCTTTAAACTTGACTGATGAGAATACGATTTACTGCACATTTCTTTCGTGGGCGAACAGAAATCTTGTTTTAAATTACTTAGATTAGAAAATGCCTCATTGCAAGTATCTCAAAGATAAGGCTTCATTTTTAAGTATGTTAGTCAATGACTAGTTAAAATCATCTTTACGAAGAAAATCTTTTGCCTTTTTTTGCACAAATCCACAAGTGACATATGCGAGTTTTCTGTTTTATAAGTATAATGAAGTATTGTTTCTGACAAAGCGATCTGATTCATATGCCCCAAATGAATTAATTTTATATATGAAGTTAATATATTACATCTTAAAATCTGAAATCGATAACTTTTTAATCGATAATTTTTTCAAATATTAAACTCGATAATATAGAACTTGTTAAAGTAGAAACGTTTAGATCCAATATTAACACTAGTTATTTCAGGCGATTGGATTTTCTCAATTCTAAAAACGCCTATCTTTTCTTATATACAGTAAAAGCTCTTTATTCGCGGGGTGTATGTTCCATAAAAATGCCGCGAATACGGAATGGTAATTTATATGGGATTATAGGGGATACGTTCCTAGGTGACAAAATAAAAAAAATAAAAAACAAGTCCATAAAAATTAAATTTAATTGAAGTTTTTGGACATTTTGATTAATTATCTTAAGGCTTATGCAATGATTTGAAGAATTTTCTCTTGCTTGGCAGTTTTTAAAAGCTCTTTCAATTCATACTGATATGCAGCAGTCGCATTAGCAATTCGCCTTTTAAAAATAAGACTTCGTTCCATAGACGTTCATAAAGAAATCGCAAAGTTCATTTGCCATTCTTAAACCTTCACTAAGATTTTTCAAATTAAATGTCACGTTTCCAGTGCTTGTTGAAGCCTCTTCTTCAATGGGCTGTGAATTTAACACTTGCTCCAAGTCGGTTTCAGTCAAATCTTCAACTTGCGATTCAAGCAATTCCTGAATGTCACTTGATTCAATCTGTTCGAACCCATCTCGTCCTATTACATTCGCGATTTCGGCTATATTTGCAGTCAAAGTTTGAACTTGCACAGATTCTTCGTCATTTTCTGCAGTCAGAGCAGGCCACAGTTTTTTCTAGCATGATTTCAATATTTGTGGCTTCAGTTCTACCAATGATTCTTTTATGTTTACGATGCATTTTGCTATGTCAGATTTCTTCCAGCATTACATAACATTCATATCAGGATTACATTCCATATTATCCAATATGATTTTGAAGGTTCGTCTAATGCAATAGAGCTTAAAGGCCTTAATTATTGCTTGGCCCATAGGTTAAAGCAAAGCCGTCGTGTTGAGAGGTAAAAATGTCACTTTATATTTGGATGCCTAGTTTCAAGTTCGCGAGGATGACCTGGTGCATTGTCCAAAACTAGATGGGCTTTAAAGTCTAAATTCTGTTTTTTAAAAATAAATTTGAACTGCAGAAACAAAACAATTCTGGAACAAGTCACAAAAAATAGCGCTTGTAACCCACGATTTCTTATTAGCACGCCAAAACATTGGCAGGTTATCCTTGTTTTGATTTTTTAAAGCCCGAGGATTAAATTATCTGTAAAGCATCAGTGGCTTAATGACACAATCTCCAGATGCATAAGAACATAGCAGCAGTGTAACTCTATCCTTTGCTGCCTTAAATCCAGGAGCAGACTTTTCATTTTTAAAAATGAATGTTTTGCTTGGCATTCTCTTCTAAAACAGTGCAGTTTCGTCGGCATTAAATACTTGCTAAGGTTTGTATCCTCCATCAGCTACTAGGTTTGCAAATTCTTCTGGATATCGTACTGCCGCAGCAGTGTCGCAGATGCTGCTTCTCCAACGCTTTTGATGTTATGTAATGATTGTCTCATCTTAAATTTATTAAACCAACCTTCCGATGCTTGAAATCCTCCATCAGTACATTCACTACTACAACTACCATCACTTTCTTTAAAATGGGCGTAAAGAAGCTTTGCCTTCTCCCGTACCATTGGACCACTCAGGGGCACCCTTTTTTGGTTGCAGTCTTCGATCCATAATAACAATACCACTTCCATTTTTTCTATTGCTGGGTCACGAACAATTTTCGCTGACAATAAATTTGAAGCTACAGACGACCTTATTTTATCTTCGGATTTTTTTATTGATCGTACAGTTGATTCGTTGACACTGAATAAGCGTGATATGGATGCAAATGACTCTCCAAGGCGTAAACGATCAAGCATTTCTATTTTCACTTTAAGCGGTAACACAGATTTTTTTCGTGTCGAAACTCGTTTCTCATTTTTTTTAGTTGACATTATAAATTATAAAAAGAGCGGTAACAGATGTGTTACTCGATCACAATTTTTGTAACGAATGTGAAAGACGAAACAATAAAATACACAAAGCGGCTTTACCATAGAACGGAACAGTAACATTTAAAAATGGACTTTATTCATTGAGTAATAAGGTTGCTTTCATTCTGTTTGTTTACATTCTCAAAAACGCCGATTGCGGCGGAGGCGGCTTATGTCAAAGCCCTCGGCGATATCATTTAACAACATACTTTAGGCAAAGTTGTAATAAGATCTATTTTACTTTTTTATAAGCCCATTTGACGGTATTTACAAAGGATATTGGGTTGGAATCCTTTCATTATTATGTATGTACTTATTAGATCCACGAATAAAAAAATATTTTAGCCGGGAATATAGAAATTGGGTCGCATTTTTTTAATCCGCGAATATAAAAAACGCGAATGAAGGAAGCGTGAATAAGGAGCTTTTACTGTATTCATAAATGGAAATTGATGAAGCCGCTTTTAAATTCAAAGCTTTTGAGACTATTATTCTTGCTGTATTAGAATGCTAGTTGCATACTTATTCGGTTCACTACCATCAGACACCTAGAGAGAGGGGGAAAAAAAATCAATATTTATACTTAAGAAGAAGTAAATAACAAGAAAAAATAAGTTCGTACAAATTCAATAAAAACATATTTCATAAGGTAATGTATTCATTATGTGAATGATAAAGAGCATTATTATTATTATTTTTTTAATTTTTAGTAATCACAGAAAAATATAATATTAATAAGAAATAATAACAAAAAAGTTTCAAATGAATTCCCCATAGTAATGAAATACATCATAACATGATGTATTGAAAATTATTTATAAAAAAATTAAAATTTAGAAGTGAGAAGGATGTGCCATTTAATCATAATATTTAAAAGATAAATAATTGAATTTTAAGATGATATAAAAATCACTTAACTTCAATAGCATTTTTTGACGTTACAGCCATTTTGACGTTACATAGCATTTTTTTACGTTATTACAGACGTTAGAGTTTTTTGACGTTAATTTTCCATCTTAATTAGACGTATCATACTGTAATGAAATATGCTTTAATAAAATTTGATAATTCTCGAATAAATAATGCGCTCTTTAAAGCATTTACATTCTATCTCATTGGAAATATAATTAACATAAATAAGATGCTTGAGAATTAGACTGAAGAGAAAACTTTAGATATTATACACAGGGTGACCGTAAAATAACTTTCTCCGTTTGGCTGCATCCGCTGCTAAACAACATTTCACATGCAGACTATAGAAAGCATGGGAAGAATTCCGCAGAAACAAAAATTAATATGAAAAGTTGCCGATAGAAGAAATAATGACGCTGCTTCCACATACAAATAAATAAATTTGCATATCGGAATTCCCGATGCGTTCGTGACAAAAGCGTCATGCATTTCTTATAAAAAGACAACAGCAAACGGCCTGTTTAACAGTTCGTTCTTCCCTATTGACTTGCTCTTGACTGTTGTTTATTATTCATTGTTCATGCGTTCTTAATATGGGCTCTAAGTTACCTCAGCATGCTTTACAGGAAAAAAGTATTCTACACTAGACAGTTTAATGCCGAAGCTACTTTTAAGCAAATATGTATGTCTTATGAGCAGAGCATACGACATCGAAACTGATAGTTTACAAGCAGCTTGTTGTACAAGGGAAGGCCAGTATACTGAAAATGTACCACAACTTCCAGGGGACCCTAATACTGATGAATAAAAGATTTTCTAGGAATTTCATGAATCCATTCCTAATTGTATTTTCCCAAGGCACCAATATTTCTTTTAGTGGCAACTTTTGGTACTAATTCGCACCCCCCTTCCCCTGAGAATTCAACTTTCCATGACTTTCACAGTCAGCATATGAAATGCGGTATCATTTCGTTCATTCATTTTAACTATAGATGCCGCTTAACAAAGAAAAATATTTTATGATCACCCTGCAGATACATCTGCCGTTAAATGTCAAGTCTTTCACGAAACAAGTAGGAACTATTTCAACCAAAATTAATTACATAATTTTGCTTGCAACCCATTACGAAGCTATTTAATGTCTGCTAAAATAGCAACAAATCAAAAAGATTTATGAAAATGTTTTTACTTGGATATCGTTTTGAGTGTTGACTTTTTTTGCATTTTGTCCCGAATATATATATATATATATATATATATATATATATATAATGAGTTTCATCAATTGGCCAGAACTGACGCTTTTAAATGAATCCTACTGAAACTGAAATTTGAAGCACGGCAATTTATGTGAATAACAATCCAACAAAGACCGACATCCTCCCCTCTATTTCCTACAAAAGATCTTTAAAAGAAAACATTGAACAAAAAATAAGATATTTCAAGCATTCTTTTAATAATAATGCTGCTGTTTTTATATTTTAAAAAAATGGGAAAATATTTGGTAATTCTCGTTTATATAGTATAGAAGGAGGGAAAAAAGTTTACAGGGCCGAAGAAGCACAGAAAAGAAAATGTAAATGAATGCCATCGATGTCACGTGACTGATCTGATCGCCACATAAGTGTTTCAAACCAGTTTAAATTAGATAATAATTTAAATTGATTAAGGCAAAAATGATTTAAAAATAATAAGGTTTGCACATAATATGAAAGTTGCAATATTGGATTTAAATATTTTGAAAACTTACCATCTGGAATTTGATTAAAATACAAACAATTCCGCAAATTTCTTCAAGAAATCATCTACACATTTCAAAACTGCGACTTCGTACTTTCCTATGGGAAAAACATAGAAAATGTGTCATTTTATACAAACACATAATTATTGTGAATTTGATTATATAAACAACACACACACAAAGTCTGTTTTTTTTTTGTCCAAAGTAAACATTTTCTGTATGAAGTCTGCAATGGATTAAAAATCACAAAAAGACTTTAATTTAAAAAACGATTCTCATTCAACATTTTCAAAACTGAGAATATAAAGTTATACAAACATAAATAATAACACAGAAAAATAATTAAACATATCAAATATTATAGCAATTTATAAATCCCTATATAAAACAAATTTATTTAGCAGATAGATATGTGCAACAAAGGGTTTGATCCTCCATTGATCGACAACTCCATTTCTCAAATCTGAAATTAAATGTACTTTACACATTTAAATAATTCAGAATATTTCAATGATACAGTTACAAAGATATTTTTTTAAAGAAGTAATAAGTTTTTGACAAATTTATTCACACAAGTAGTCTGATTATTTCTCCAAACTTGCTATAACTTTAAAATTTTACATTTCCAATATTATATATATACAGTAAACTCTCACTACAACGATACCCGATACAATAACTCCCTCTACTACAATAATGTTTTGTGGTCCCGGTGATTTTGCATATAAACTAATGTTAATCTCCCCTCAATATTGTGATATTCACTAGAACAATAAACCTCTGTAAAACGATTTTTTCAATCTAAATTTCAGTATTATTTTCTCCCTTTATAATAATATTTTGATTTTCAAATACTTTTTTTCGTTTTCTTTTGTTATTTTTTCCTTCTATTAAGACTCATTGTGGATATTGTGGAAATTGGGGGGAAGTAACAGAAAAAACCATTCGGAATTGCTGGAAAAAGGCTGGTCTTTGTGTTATGGAAGATAAAAAATCTGATAATGAGGAAAATTCCATAGACAATGATCTCTCAGATGATCAAGAATGTGTTTTGCACATCAAAAAATCCATATTCCAACTTGAAGAAACAAGCGGTAAAAAGTTTGGAATTAGTATAGAAGACTATTTAACAGCAGATGATGATCTTATGGTTTTTGCAGGAGTTACTGATGAAGATATTCTCTCTGAAATTACTGATGAGATAGGAAACAATGATGAAGATGATGATGATAATACAGGTCCATCGCAGTCCTTATTGTCATCCCAGGAAGCTCTTCAATCTGTGAATTCTCTATGGAATTTTTTTTCAAGCCTTTCGTCGACAAATGAAGAACATTTTCGTGCACTAGACTCAATGCATACAGTATTGGTGAACTTAACAGTTAAAAAAATGAATAAACAAACAAAAATATTGGATTATTTTCAATAAAAAGGGTTGTCAGGTATGTGAATATTTCTGTGCTTATTTTCTGAATTTATCTTATTTATTTATTTATTTTAGTATTTAAACCACTATTATTACTATTTTACAAATTAATTTCTTCTAAATATAGACTTAAAAGTAGTATGTTATGCACCTTAAACTAATAATAATAATAAAAAAACTCTTATTAAATGCTCAAAATATGTGGGCCCTCGATATAACAATATGCCTCTCAACAACAATATATTTATTTGGTCCCTAAAATATTCTTGTAACGAGGTTTCACTGTATATATATATATATATATACAGATTTTGAATAATATTCCATATTAGAGATATGTCATTGGTCCTGAACATTGTGAATTTGAATTAAAAATCAAAACATTGAAATATAAAAAATAAAGTCAAAATTCTATAGTGAGTGGAAAATGATTTATCATATGTACACACAAACAAATCTTAACGACATGATATGACGATGGTCTTTTAAGAATCATTAAATATAAATATTTAGTTTTAAAAAATGACTTATCTTGAAAAAATTCTGAGATGTAATACAATTTAAACATATATTTTATCATTTATCATGTATTCACTTTTTATCCAGGTGTTATAATTAAAATGAAAATGATGTTAGAAATACTTCTTTAAAAACATATAATGGAATTATTCCTCACACAGAATAAAAAGATAATACTTTTAAACATGCATTCCCACTAACTGTAATGAATTTTTAATTGTAACTAAAAAAAAAGGCACCTTCTTTAAATTTTCTCATATAAAAATCCTGAAATAAAAAAAAATTCAGCAGCTACAAAAATATTTAAATAACCTTCATATTTAAAAATCTGAAAGAAATCAAAAGCAACAAAAATCAAATACTTCAATATTTATATCTCACAGAATGCAAAATATGCAATAAATTCATGGTTTGATGTTGGATATATTTATATAATTGAAGATAATCTTTTGTTCTTCATTAGAATCATGTTTACCATAATGCTAAAAACTACAAACAATCTAATTTCATCAACTGCTAACGAAATGCTTTTATATTATAGAAATAGTTGTATATTAGATTCATTAGTAACATATGCAAACTTCAAAAATTATGTGGACAGAATATTTCAGGTAAATAAACTCTTAATATACATTAAATGCTTAATAATTTAAAGAAGAAAAAATCATTTGGAGGAAATTAATGGAAAATATTTTGTAAATAAAAATAATTACAAATATATTTAATATTATGTTTACTTACTAGACACAAACAGCTTTACAAATAGAAATGTTAGATAAGTTTATACAATTCAAAAGATTTGAAAATTGCAAAAGCCATGTTTGAAGTGCAGATTGTAATTCTTTCATCAATATGTATATAACACTTCTTCATCTATATGTAATATAGCACTTAATTGTAACAATATTATATTTATATAATTTTGAAATGTGTACTAAAATTAAGGGTTAAAAGAACTATTAAAACAATTAAAGTTAAAAATGTTTTATTTAATTGTATATATTCACACTACTATCACATTTGGAAATAATTGAGTATATATTCAAAATATTCCAAATACATACTACTAATTTAAAATTAATAAAAAAAAGCAAATGTAAAGGTAAAAACATTTTTTGAATACACGCTTTAATAATATTTATAAATAATTAATAGCAGGCTCATATTTTTTACCAAATACAAAAGGCAGTTACATTTCACAATGATAGAATAAAGATTGCAATTTTTCAAACACATATTAAATTTATATTTGTAAATAAGGAAAAAATATGTTTAAAATATTTTAAATTCGTATTATGAAATCATTAAGGTTTTTTACAATAGAATTTATACATTAATAAAATGTTAATGGTAAACTATGCTACATAATTATGAAGCTACTTTTTTTTGTAATGGCACACTGCATCGGTTTGCGTACTTAAGAGCTTTAAAGCTTCTGCTTCAGATTCATTAGTGCAAGGTAAAGTAACATTCTTCAGTGATTTCTTCTTTTTCTCCTTGTACTCTCACTGCTGTCCAAGATTTTTATTTGTTGAAGAAGGAAAATATATTTTAGCTTGTGCATCCTTCCTAGATGCATATTTGTATTTATTCTATCATAAATTCTATAGCAAAATGTACTATGTACAAACTGTACAAAAAAAAAATAATCTATGTACAATAATTTCAATAAGAGGCAGAAAAATACTTAGCACAATCTGTTGCTACAACATCATTAGAAAAATATTCAGAATATTTTATCTGGGTATTTGAAATATTGCAAGGTCTTTTTAAGTCAAGAGTTCTCAACATTTTATGTACCTTGGCTTGTTTTCATTTATCTTCAATTTTGTTAAGATTTTCCTGCCACATTTGATTAACATGACAATTCTAAAACCATTGTCAAATATCTCTCTCTACCATGCATAACAGAAAGGATATCCAAAATCAGACATTAAAATATTTGTTTTTATGCATCTTATCTTTTTAAATTTTGGGCATAAACATCAGTTTTGAAGTCCTCATCAGTTAGATTTGAAGCACAATGTGCTGCTGGAAAACCTACTTGTACAACAACTGATACTAATAAAGTCAACAGTTTAAAACGATAGCTATTCAAGTGAACTAGTGCAATTACCACCAGTATATCTCAGTAAGGGGTAGATGGGTGATTGGCTGTATATAAGAAGTATATCATGGTCAAATCTAAAATAAGAGATTTTCAACAGTAATAAAAAAGGAAATGACAATAAATTTCATGATTTTCTGTATCATAAATGATCAGGTTGTGAATTTTGTTACTTGATGAAAAATGGTAAACACAGTGAAGTAGATCATCAGAAGAATCTAATATCTTGCTAGTCCAAATCTAATCAACATATTCATTTTCACATCATAAAGCAACATTTAATGAATTTATTTTTCTTATAAAGCATAAGAAGAGCCATACCACATCAAAAATTCCCAAGTATGAAAAAAGAATTATGCAAATTTCAAAGAAAAATTTCCCTGTGATAAGTATAAAAAAATATTTTTTATTAAAAATCAATTGAATATGGGTATTAAGAAAATTCCTCCTAATTTAATTAAAATAAATGTAAATTTAATTTTCAAATCTTGAAATGATTTTAAAACTTGGAAAACAGAAATTGAATTACAGATTCAATATTCTATATAAGAACTAGAAAGCAATACTCTTTTACACTACAATATTCTTTGTCACTGTGGTGGAAAGGTTTTTGCCTAATAAAGTTAGCTAGATCATGCAAAATAAATTCATACTGCCCATCTTTCATATCTTCTAAAAGCTGTAGAATCAGACCAATTAAATATGTAAGAAATACCTTTGATGTAAAACTTTTTAGGCTGTGTGAAAGAGGAAAGGAGAAAGAACTGGATATTTGATCATAGGTGTTCCAGTTTCACATATTTTAAACAGCTCAGGGTATTAAAAATATTGTATAATCATCAAATAAATGAAGACCCCATTAAAAATGAAAGTGATGTTTCTTTTATGGAAACCCTGATATCTAAAGTGTAACCACTTGATTCCAATAAAATAGTAATGAATAATTTACAAGAAGGCAGCTTTGAATTCCCTAATTCAGAAAAAATATGATTTTATCTCTGGCTTCATAAATAAAACGCAGGAAGAAAAAATTTTAAGATATGGAAATTAAGAAGTATATATTGACACATGACATCAATAAATATAACATACAACTGACCAGCTGCTAATTACAAATAAATAATTTGGAAGGTTTAACTGTTTCTTTTTTGTGGAACAACAGTCAACATGAAATAGATTTTTTTTTTCAAGAAGTAAAAGCTAGGATTGGAAACATAAAAGTTAATGCTTTTATGTCTGATGATTTTAAAATTTAATGTGCAATTTTTACCTTCTTTAATGTTTTTCATGTTATTCTCAGCAAATTCGAACTTATATGTTTGGTGTGACTGGCATATAAAAAGAGCATTAACATTGTAACAAACATGTAACAAGATCACTGACATCTAAAACAACTAAAAATCATGCAAAAAAAAAAAAAAAACCCTGAAATTTTAAATTGATTATACAAGCTGATTAATGAAATTGATGAAGTCACATTCAAAACTTTATTAAATATATGTCAATCTAAAATTCTGTAAGATGTCGATATAAATAATTATTATTTCATGAGTAATCAAACACAAAATTGCGCAGCTTGCTATTGTATTGATGTCAAAATCAATATGACTATGTGAAGATGACAAAAAGATTTGAAATATAATAGCGATCTGCAAAGAAAATGTGGTGGACAGACAGATAAAGCTAAACACAGCTAATTTGAAAATTTAAGATTCGAATTATAAAATATATTAACCTCTAATAAACCAGGAAAACAAACAAAAAATATGTGTAATTAGAAACATATAAAATTGTTGATGAATTAAAAGAACATTCTCAAATATTCCCCCAATATTTCTACAGTCAGAAAATACATGAATAATAGCATTGGGATTCTTACTTTACTGAAGATGGTCCCCAGAAGATTTTTGCCAAGTTGTAAACAAAACTAGCGATAGCTCACTGATGTCATTACCCCCTAAAGAAAGACGTTCACGAACAAACGGAACGAAAGAGCGGAACGTTTAAGTGAACGAATCGATCTATGTCGTCACTTTCTATAAAGGTTGTTTCATATGCGGTCCCGAGATCGGTGTCTCTGCTGTTGTCCCGGCATTGTCCTCGTACGAACAGTTCAGACAACGTGGACAATGTTTAGGTTTTCGTAAATATAAGGAGGATCACTAGGCTTCAGGCTGGAAACCTGATTCCACCAAAGAACCCTTGTGTAATGGGACCTGTTGCACTTTGAATCTGTCAGGGCCAAATGGCCTCCCGCTGGTGTGGTGTGGAGAGGGAAGCTGAAGTGTCGTCCTCATCATCTGCCCATATTTCAAAATTACTAAGTCCGTCCCCAAATAACCCTTGTGTTGCTTTACAAAGGGACATTCATTTTTTAAAAAAATTATTCATTAGCTAATAAGCAACGAGATGTATATTACTCAGTTTCTCCAGTTAAAACTGAGCATGAGCAGAAAAACATTCGAGCTCAGAAAATTTCTTTGTTGGTAACATTGCTTGGCGGTTCTCTCGCTATCGCTATCCGCATCTGCAAAAAGAAAGCCCGTTTTTGTGTTTTCCTGATTGAAGATAACATTTGAATTCAACTTCTGTTCTTTATTTGAAATAAATGTAAGTCAGATTTCATAGATTTATTACTCCATTTATTTTGGAAGAGTTTATTTTTTAAGTAATATAACGTCGTTTTATATGGCTAAAATAAGGTAGTTGTATTGAAATGGAGTTTTGTTATCTGTCGTATTTGTATTAAATGTTTACTGCTTGCTTCTTCAATAAATATAAAACGCGTGAAGAATTTTTTCTTCTTGAGAATATAAGATTAATTAAATATATATACAATCAGAGTTCAATCAATTCAAATAATGCTGTAATTGGAACTTATAATTATTCTTGTTAAGATTTATAGTTAGATGAAATTATTCGCCATTAAAATATATCGAAGGTACTTTACTGTTTATGGGTGCTTTTCCCACACCATGGAATTTACATTTATTCTCATGCTGCTGTTTTGTAATTATGTTGTACAAATGTCAATTAATAACTAACAATAAATATTACTCATTTTATATTTTTAATCATGTTACATAGGTTTCAATATGTAAAATTGCAGAAAGATTAGTAAACTTATTATTTCAAAATCAATTTACAGCAATATATGTGCTGAAAATATTGATTTTCTAAAATAATTTAAAGTTGAAAATTTATTGAATTCTTATTAACTTAATATGAGTGGCCATATTTGAATATTTGTTACAGAAGAATATTTTATAATATTTTAGCATTTTTATATAGAAATATATTTTTAGTAAGAATTTATTCTGTTAAAGTATGCACTTTTTGTTATAAAAATTATTTTGTATTCCTAAATTTTATTTATTTGGCTCAATTTTTGTTTTGTTATTGTGACTTTGTTTTAAATATTGCAAATTATTTCTTACAATGCAGATTTTACAAATATATTGCATTCTGATTGCAGATCTTGGTTTAGCTAAAGAATACAGTATTCCTCAGTTTTTACCATATCTTATATGCATTATTTCGTGAACTGAAACTGATTGATCCTCAGGAGAAAACAAAATATAATTACTTTTTAAAGTACTAAGTTTACTTTAAAAGTACTGAAATAATGTTAATCAGCTAAAGTTTTATTTTTTATCACTACTGTTTTTAAAAATTATATTTGTCTTTAATTCATTATATAACATTGTGATAACCATCCTTATTTTATTTTGTGGTTTTTTAAAAAAAATTTAAACTAGATGATCACCATGAAAAATGAATTGTATATATTTTAAAAAGTCATAAATGTATTTGTAATATGCTGAAATATGCTTAAGTAATTTAAATATAAATAGAGTAGGGTAGAGCAAAATACTTAAAATTGGTTATTTTCAACTTTGTAGCAATCATACCAAAGGAGTGGTGAGATTTATTTCTGATAATGTGCAGGCAGGAAAAAAGTGCAAAAATGGTCACTTTAAAATGACTAGGCATAAAAATTAGATTGGTGTAGATCATGCTTAGTAATTTTTAAAAAAAATTAAAAATAGGTCTTTTGTAGTGGATTTAATATTATAGAATTTTTTTGCCTATTTACTAGCTTTTCTGGTTGGAAATGATTCTTTGATACATGAAACAGTATATATTTAAAAGATGGGTTAAAAGTGAAGAATTGTGTGCCCCTTGCTGCTCGGGCTGCTCATGTCACTTGAAATTCAAGACGCACCCTATGCTTCACTTGAACCAAAAGGTGTAATTAAAACAAAACAATCTTCTGTTTGTTATTATGAGTACTCATTTTTACTCTTGCTCCTCTTAAGATTTTTTTCTCTCTGCTGCTGCTGTTGTAACATCATTATTTTATTATTATAAAAATTTATCTTTGTCAATATTTCAAAATGAAGAAATAAATACTTTAAATCTTAAAAACTTTTGATGACCTCAGGTAAACAGGGGCACTCATTCTTTTTCTTAAATTTATGTGTTTTAGGTTAATTAATTCATTTTATATATATATATATATATAATATAAAGAAGGTGAGTGCCAATTACGGACAGATCTTTAATGTTTCTTTGATTTCAAATTATCAATGAGAACTATATTTATATTTATATTCGCCAGAGAGCTGGCACAAAAAGGAATATTTGCAATCCATATTTTGTTTAAAGGATGCATTATATTATATGATACTCCTACTTTTCATTCTTTCTTTAGTCACTGTCTTCTGAATTGTTAAAAGTTTTATGTAAAATGAAGTTGAATCTTTTTAAAAGAAATTATAAATGCTGAATTATTAAAAATTCAGCATTTTGCTATTTTAATTTTAAAATATTTCATAAATTAAAACTATTGTTTCAAAATGAAAAGTATAGGAAATACCAAGATTATTATTTATGTATATAACTGATCTCATTAAAAGAATTAAAGGAATATTTTTCAAATAGTCCAAAGAGGACTTTAGTAATTAATTATTATGGAGATCATTCCTCATATATCTTTACTTTCTAAAATTTTAATCAAGAAAAATTGTAAACTTACAATATTCTGTCTACAAATTATTAACTCTTCTATTTCATAGCAAATTAAGCAATACATAAAATTAAATTGGGGAAGTTCCAAGACTCATCTATTAACTAATTTATTTATTTGTTTTAATATCTTTTTTCTTCATTATTGAGTTGCATATGTATGATATATGAAGTTTGAGATGTCAGGGAACTGTTGAGATAAAACATTTGTGTATTTTTTCAATTTTTAAAATATGATGAAGGGGCAAAGAGATATTACCTTCTGTATATCATTTATTTCCTTCAGCTACTGTTGATAAAAAGGAGCAAACAAAATAATATATTTTTCCCTTACACCAATAACAATCACTATACCTCTGGCAGCTCACATCCTTATTTTAATTTATTTATATGCTTTAATTGCTCATTCACCCCCCCCTCTCCTTTTTAATACAGGCATTCCATTTATGATTGTGAAATCATTCTTACTTGGGGAAGGAGGGAAACTTGCATAATAATTTTATAAATTGTTAAAGAAAAACATAAATGATATTTCAATTGTTTAAAGAAATAGAAAGATACTTTCTTATTTATTTGGAGTCCTTGTTGCAAGAAAATGATTTGAGCCTTTCTTTGCTGGTATTTAAAAGTACATGTTTAAATTTTAATAGTTAGTTATGATAGAAATGATTACTTTTCTATTTTTGAATAGGAATGGAAATTACAGTGTTTAGCAAATTCTTTGAAAGAGGAGGTAGCAAATGGTAATTAAATGTTGCATTTAGCTAGAATTTTTTAAATATTTTTTGAAAAGGATAGAAGTTATTTGCCTTGACAAAGAAATTTTTTTTTGATTAATAGATTTTCCACTAGTGTAATTAACATTTGGTAGGCAAAAAAGTGCTTTATTTTTGTTTGTAGCTGACTTTTAAAAATTTCCATCTAATTTAGAAACATTTTTTTTTCTGTGTTCTCTAGACTTTTATTGACTTAGCATGTTGCATAGTCTTCCAATATAATAAACTGCAACACAATTCACTTAACTATGGTATTAGATAATTAATGGAATTCATTCTGAAAATAAAGTTTTGTTTGTTTGTGAAAATAAATTTGTAAAATTTAAATTTCTAATAAATGACACACTAAGAATTATGACTTGATCAATGCCATGTGGCTGCTTCTAGTAAATTAAATAACTGAAAAAAAAACAATCACTCATCTTTTCAATAATTTTATTTTTATTTTTTTGATATTCCATTTATTATTTCAAATTTGTTGTTTGGAAACTAGTTTTTCATAAATTCCCTACCCATTTAAAACTGATATATAAAATTAAATTAAATATCAAAATTGACATATAAAAAATATATTGATTAGTGCTGACTTCAAAAAGAATTAAGTGCTCATAATTTGAAAATTAACTTAATTTTAAGCAAGTAAAAAATCAATTAAAAAATTCATAATTAAAAATAATTATCTGTCAAACTGAAAATTTCATCTTGAAACAAGTGAACTTAAATAAAAAAGTTTAAAAATATCTAATGGTTTAAATTAAGAGTTTTTAAAATGCTTTTTTCAGCTTCAGATGTTAATTTTTATGAAGATTTGTGTGTGTGTGAATTTACAACTTCAAAATTAGACACATGCTTACTTTAATTACTCACTAAAACCAGTTATCGAAACTCTAATTATAAATAATATTCTGAGCTGTGTAATTTCGTTACTACCCAAAGTCCAGCTGTGATTTTGCAGAAAATTATCATAATTTAGCATATATATAAGCTATTTCCAAATTACATTGATTCCATCTTTTGAAGCTCTTGGGAATGATTCCTGAAAAAAATACGATTTTGAGCTTTATTGATTTAAATTCTTCCTCTCCCAGAAGAACCATTTCCAGCACATTTCTAACAGTATTTTGAAACTCAATTAGCTAAGCTCTGAATTAGGTGCAACTGTAATAACATTCAGTTCGAAATTCTTGTATAACAAATGTTTTATAATTGATGGCTGCCTTTTGGCTATAAGTAATAAGTGCAATTTTTTTTCATGTCATCAGAATTTATATATATTTATATATATATATATATATATAATATGCAATACTATTTTTTTCTTAATAAAATTCATTTGAATTTTTAAAAATATTCTTATAATTTTTTCTTAACATTATGAAACCTAGGCATAAAAGTGTTAATTATTGTGTCCAACTACATTATAAAATTTATTATGATGTATATATTTTTTTCAGGCTATCCAATTAAGTTTAATGGTTTAATTAAATACTTAAATTCAAACTACAAATAATATTAAAATATATACATAAGAAATTTTGATATATAAACATACATTACTTACATTTCAAGATTAAATTAAATGCATTAAAGAAAGTCTTAATTTTTCATGTTCACATAAATTTCTACCGAAACTTTCAGGCATAAATTTAATTTGTATATATTTAGTTTTACTTTTCTCTGAATTCTGCCTACCTGAAACAAAGCCTGTACAAAAATTCAGCCATCTCTAAAAATAGTCTAAAGTTTATATTCAGATGAATATCACCTCAAAAATAGCCCAAAACTGATTATCCTAGTGGATTTTAAAGAGCAAAAATTCTTTTTTTTTCCTGATATGGCTTTACATCTTTTACAAACAAACAAGTAAATTGCCACTAATTATAAAGGAGTAAATAATTTTATTAGTGACGGTAAGCCTTACTAGTTTTCATGTATTATAAAGTTTAAATAAATGTCTTTTTTTTAACACCTAATTTCAGGTGTAACAATTGATGGGAAAATGCCTTTTTTTCAGGTTTATGGGAACAACGAACCAAACAAGTGTGTCACTTCAAAAACAGTAGGATTAAATGCATCAGGAATGAATGGTTAAATATTCTAACTGTTTGCTCGAGACAGTTTGCAATAAAAGATTTGCTCTTCAGAAAGGCTTACAATCTCATTACTTGCATAGAAGAATGAAATATGTATACATGTTTATGCTATACATATAATTTAAGTAAATAAAATCGCCTTAACCATTTAAAGAATAATCTGCAGACTTTTGTAAAATCTTAACTATTTATTTATGGCATATGTACTTGGACATTTGCAGTATTTAATTACTTACTATTTATCTTCCAAGATTTTAAGTGGTGCAAAATTTAAAGTATTTTATACAGCACATGTAAAAGTCATAGCCTTATGTTATTAAAAAGACATTTCTAATTTTGATATTTCAACATACATTTCTTGCATTTCAAGATTATTAAGTGAAAGGCATTAAAGAGAGTCTTTATTTTTCATGTTCGCATAAATTTCTGATACTTCCATTTAATTTATGCATTCTTGTTAAGAAGAAGCAGTATATATTCAAGATGTGCAGTAAAGATTTTTCTCTACATGAATCAAAATCAAATCCATATTTTGTTAAAAATACAGAAGAGAAATCATACATCTGTGATGTGTGTAATGTCATGTTTTCTCAACAAGAACATTTAAAGCATCATTTGCTGATGCACACAAAACAGAAACCATATATTTGTGATATCTGCAAAGCTTCATTTTCTCAGCGGTTATATTTAAAAAACCATTTAATGATGCATTCAAAAGAGAAACCGCATGCATGTGATATGTGTAGTAAAGCATTTACTAAACGTGCAGATTTAAAAAGCCATTACAGGACACATACGAAGGAAAAACCATTTGCTTGTGATGTGTGCAAGAGAGAATTTTCTCAGCGAAGTAATTTAAAGACACATGTACTAACACATTCAGATGAGAAGCAGTTTGCCTGCCTAATATGTAAAAAAACATTTTCACTGCGTGGAAATTTAAAGGTACATTTGTTGACGCACACGAAAGAGAAACCATTTGTTTGTGATTTTTGCAATAAAGGATTTACTCAACATTCAAGTTTGAAAAGACATTTACTGTTACATCAGAATGAGAGTCCGTATGGAAGTGGTTAATTGCAAAAGAACACTGTGTGGTCGAAGCAAAACTTTAAGAAATGTATTGCTGTATATTAAGAAAAATTACATATGTACATTTAAAAAAATTATTTCTTAAGTGTTTTTTCGTCAAAGTAATAGTTAATTACTCAAAATATTTCTCAGTATAATATTCAATACTACATTTCTTCCTTAAATGGAATTTCAGTTGGAATAAAGTCTTCAAGATACTATTAATTATCGTATTAATAGATAGATTATATTGTGAAATATATTATTGAACAAAGACGAGCCTTTGTTGGAATCAAGATTGATGGAAATACATTTTTTTCCGATGTATAGAAACAATGATTAGAACAAATGTGTAGTACCTGAAACTGCAAGATGAGATGCATCAGAGATAAAAATTTTAAAATATTTTGCACAAAGCACCATGAAAACCAAGATGGAAAAAGAAAAATGATAGTCCTTGGAAGCCATAGTTGCCAAAGACAACTAGTGCTAGTTAAATGCATTAAACATTTTACTTTTCAATAGATTTACTGTATGATCAGCTTAATTGAATAGAAGGGGAAGGGAATCTATGATATATTTAGTAAGTTATGTACAATCAGCTTCATTATTTGAAAAATAATCTGCCAACTGATAAAGAAAACGTAAATTACATCAATGGTATCTGCAATAAAACATTTTTTGGTCAAAGCTCTTTTTAATGAAAAATTATGTGTATTTAAAGAAAGAGAATGTGCATCTGTGACGTAATTAGAGAAGCATTTTCTCTACAGGCATATTTAAAGCCACATTTCCATAGCTCATCGAAAGGAAAACCACATGTTTGTAATGTATACATAAAGCATTATGTCTAAACTGAAGTTTATAGACACACTTACGACTGCACAGAATGAGAAACCAAATGATTGAAAGTATATTCATTGATGAGAAGAATTACTGATACTTTTAAAGCAAAACTGTTTGCAAACATATTTTCTTGAAAGAAACATTGAAGAAGCATGTACTGATTCATTTGAAAAAGCAGCTATATATTTGTGATATCTGGAAGAATTTGTTTTTACAGCAGATTTCCTCAAATTTAAGAACACTTGCAATAATAATGATGATGAGTGTGTTCAGTTGTACTATAAAACATTTACTCAATATAGAAATTAAAAATAACATTTATTGACTCATTTGAAATGGAAACAGTATTTTTGTGATATTTGCAATTAGGCATTTTCTGATCAAAACATTTTTAGGCGATATTTAAGGTACAAGAAAAAGAGAAGGTTTATACATGTTACAGAGCAATGTGTGCTTATATATATATATATATATATATATATATAATGTAGTGCTTTTCCTTTGAAGGCTTGATTGCATATTTACTGTGACATTCAAGGCTTTCTATGTGTGAGGTTTTTAGTTATCTTTTCTTTCAAAAGAAATTGAAGATAGCCCTTATTGACCATGATAGATAAATTTATACCGTCTTTTATTTGATTCCTTTTAAAGAATAAACTCATGCATGTACCTTAAATTGCAGAGTATTTTCTTGAAACTTGTAGAGCATTCACTGAATTTCCGAAGAGCAAGTGAATTCATGCTTCTATGATTTATATTGTACAACCTTTTCTTCGTGAGGCCAAGGACCCATTTAGAAGTGCATGTATGTAATTGTGACTTAATAAAAAGGCTTTTTCTCAGAAGCCTGTGTTATACTATCATGTATCAATTGATAATTGAAAGAAAACCTTAGCATTGTGACTTTTGTGTTAAAGCATATTCTTTGAAAAAATAATTGAAGACATTTGTTGACAGTTGGGAAGAGAAATGTGTCGAATTTGACTTGTTCCTATAAATAAAATTCAATGACAGTAGAGTGTGAAACCATATGTTTATGCATTCTTCTGAAGAATTATTTAAAAGACTGATATTCTGTGATTTATGTGATAAAAAATGTCTCGCAAGGTGTGAATTTTAGTGAAATCATGGGCCATTTTGATATTTTAATTTATTTAAAGATCTTAACTAGAATGTATTTCTTAAATAATTGTGCAGGTTTACCTTTTTTTTAATAATTTCTTAGTATTATTTAAATATATTTTTCAGACTTTTTTTTATTTAGCAGTTTTAAATACACCTTAAGAATTAATCTATATATATTTGCTTTAATGGGGTCAAAGTTATATCCAAACGTTGGTGTAATTGCATTTTTTTTTCTTTGCAAAAGTACGATTAAAACTTGACTGTTATTTTTATCTGGTTCCCACCAACTAAGCAGCTCTGAAATTTTAGATTTCTGGAGTGCAAGTTTGAAATGTTAATTATAATTTTGGAAACTGAAGAATTGCCCTTTATTCCAGGATATTGTAAAACTAAATAAAATGCATCTTTTCTTCCCCAAAGTGCAATGGTTTTCTTTTGTATGCCTTTTTAATTTAAATATAAAATAATATGTAATGACAAGATATGTAATAAATGCATACATTGACATACACAGTATTTTTTTAAAAAAAACATAATGAAATAATTTTCCCCAAAATTTTACAGTGCAAAACAGTGTCATAGCTATGGATTTTTCTAGAAAAGTTTTCTATTTTCTAAATGTAAAATTATATGGATTTTAAATATACTTTTCTTATTAATTTAGTCCTGATATGTGTATGTTTGAAATTTATTAGGCAAAACTATATTTTGTAGTCTAAATACAAGCAACATTTAGTAAAAAAATTATTAGCTATGAATATTAAAAAAAAAAAAAAAATGGAAGTTGTAGAATTTATAACTTTTGAAAATTCTAAGGATTATGGAATTTTAGGTTTAGGGATTAATTTTTAGGGAAAAAAAAATCTATTAGATCTTATACTAAAAATTTTTGTAAAGAAATGATTATAAAAAAAGTTTAAGACACTTATTCTTCATGGTTCAAATTCTATCATTCTTTAACAATTTTTGATTTTTCTATTTTAATTTTTTTTTCTAATGTAATATCTGTACAGGTTTGGATAAATGATAGTCCAAATTTACAGAACATCGCGCGGCATAAACTGTTGAAATGGCAAACTTAAAATTAGACTGGATATTAAAAACCCATTAAGTGTTTAACCGAATGGATTTAAAATGAATTTTTCAAAATTTTAATTGGATGTGTAATTAAGAAGTGAAAGCCCGATTTTATTTTTAATAGTAATGAATGAATAAAAATAAATTTTTTCTTGCATAATATCTTATCACACACTAATATTTGTTGATATTATAATTAATTTTACACCATCTTAAAGATTTTTTTAATAAGTAACTTATCAACGATATCAATTTCGAATGAACAAATACATTTTTTCTTTAGTTTTAATATTTTTTGAAAAATATGTTTCAAACACAATTTGTAACAAGTGAAATGACATTTTAAACATACAGTTACTTTATAAGATTATAGTTCCGTGATTTAACTGCTGTTAACATCGTGATAAAAATACTTCCTGTGCTTTAATTAAAATTAAAAAATTTGAAGGCAGTTCATTTAGTAAGATGTTTTATTTGATGAGCATTGTTAAATTTTGAGGCATTGCGATATCTTCTCAGGATGTCTTCAAAAAACATTCTTTAACAAAAAAAAAAAAAAAAAAAAAAAAAATCCACTAAAAAAATACAGTAGAAAAGCTTTTTAAAAATATACAAATAAGTTATTGAACTCGCTGTACCACATTTGTTTATCAAATTTGTATAATTTAAAGAGTGAAACGTAGAGTTTCACTTCGCCAAGTTGATGATAACACGCCAAAACTGACGTTTTCGTCTTTATTATGGGCTATGACTGGATTGGGAAACATACGGCGCAAGAGCATCATTGGCGAGTTAGCGATTTTTGAACATTGCGCCAAGCGGGGGGTTAAACTCCGGTTGTACCCAAATTACGATTTTTGGCATTTAATATATTCCGGCCGAGTTTGTATTTTATTCTTTTAGGCGTAATAATATTTGAATCGCTATTAAAAATCAGACTTAAACAAAGAAATCTATGGAATATACTTACAACAGCTCTTGTTTTTTTGCACATGCTCAGTTTTCGCGCATGGGATAATTAAAATCGCCATTATAAACCCCCCTTTTTAATTTTGATGTGACTTTAATGTATTAAAACTTTTCCAAATAAGTGTTCTACAAAATGATATAAATATCTCCAGTATCCTATCTCCACTATTTCCCGAGCATTTCAAATTCAAATAAACAGACGCTTTCAGGAGATTTTATTTGATACTATGTATAGATGTGGGCAAGGGCGCTGTAAAATATGTTTAGCTGCCTTGGCAGCAATGCTAGCCGCTTTATTGATGATTATGCCAACTTGGAATTCATAAGAATAAGATGTTGTACCCCTTAGTCTGAAAACCTTTTAAACAGCAAAGAATATCAATTGCAATGCAAATTGGAATGGCTAGATAAGTTCATTCATTATTCAAAGGAAATAAATTGTTGATATAAGATAATATAGAGTATAATATTTTTTTAAATACTTATAAACAATTCTATATTTAAAGTCGCAGCTATTTCACCCGTAAAATTAATTGTACTAATTCCATAATGAAACAAAAAATGTTTTGTGTAAATTTCAGCAGTGAAGGCTAAAGTTTCAAATCATGTCTGTTAAAATCAGCGACGAATTGCGCAACTGTCAATATCATTAAATCTATTATTATTTTCATGTTAAAATGATTTGAAATCAAGTATTTTTGTGTATTTATATTCTCAGAAGTTATCATTTATATCAGTTGAACGTTTAATTAAAACTTAATTCAAGTTTCAAAAAATTATTTGTGATGCAAGTCCCCACCATTCAAAGCATATTTGAATAAGTTTGGTTAAAATTAAGTCAAACAATTTACCATCATGTCACAAGCCAACGAACCGACCACAAACAAAGAAATCTTCGCTTTTGGTGTTAATAAAAATATTTGAATTATATGTTTTAACTAGTACATATTGTGACTCATTTATCCCAAAGACGTCATTAAAAAGAGATTTAAAAAAATGTTAACTCGTTTGAAAAATTTTAATTAAATTTCCCCAGGAAATGTTTGATGTGTTGATTTTTTTTATAAGCCACTTGAATGAGAAATTTGGACAGATGTTTCACTGAAATAACTATTAAAATTCTGTGAAAATTTTGAATTCTACTGATGTTCTTGTGAATCATGCGGAAAGATTCAGTTATAGCATACATTTCAATTTATCAGTCATTACATTTGAAAATGTAGTTCCAAATATTTTTGCACATTTTAATTATGTTTTTTAGATAACAGTTGTCTTTATATTTTCTAATTCTTGAAATATTTTAATTAATCCTTTGAATAAATTAGATGTATTTCTTGGCTGCGCTGTTAGATTATATTCAAAAATATTCATATATATAATAATTTAAGTTTACTTTATAATATTATTAAAGAATATATAAATCTTGCTTCGTTCGTGGTAACATTATTCGTCATATTAACTTCCAAAATATTAAACAGAATCTGTTGTGACTCATTGTACTTTACCAGCTCGCTGACAGTTGTCTGTCTAATTTAATTCGTGAGCGTCTCTTGTTTTCTCAGTAGCATCAATTATGGCCAAAAGTACAACTTAGCTAATTCATGCGTCATATTCGCTTTCACAATCGCTTTTTACAGGGGTAGGGGGCACATTCACACTATTACAGATTGGACATAGAACAACCACGCCTGAACCTGGACTCGAACCTAAGACGCCCAGAGTATGGGGAAGACGCGCTACCACTATGCCAGATCTTCCTTTCTTAACTTTCAATAACGGAAGAAAACCACGACTTAATATTTGACGAAACAGTGGAAACAGTTTGAATTTCTTAGGCACGAATAATTAATTGTCGATAATTAGACAAAATATTTGTAACAAATTCTTGTCTTGTAAAAGACAAATTTTAAAATGTCAGTAAGATTTTGTTAAATTTTCTATTAATTGAAATGTGGGGGCGGGGAGGTACCCATTCGAAGTTGTAGTTTCCTCAAGATGAAAATATTTGAGTCAAATTTAATGTGCTTTAATTCAACTGACTATTTGTGCAGTGCACGCTTTTCTTTCATTATTCGTCGACAAACTTAATGCAGATTAACTTGATTGGAAATGGATATTTGTGATTTAAACGCTTGCATAATTTTCTGTACTTCTATCGATTTTATCGATAAGCATATTTCATGAAAAATGCCGTACACTGTTTTTTGTTGCTTAGCTTAATAAAACTGAAATTTGTATTTCTCAGAATTAGTATCGTAAAATATATTTTTTATTGAATTGTTTTGAAATTATTTTGAAGGTATAAATTAGGTGTAAATATTGAGAAAATTTATTTTTCATGTTTATGAAAGCATTGAAATGAACAAATATTTCGCTTTTAAAACAGCAAGATGACTGTTTTAACAGTAGATTTTAAAAATGTCCCCTGATCTTCCCAAACAGGGAGCAATAAATACGTGAGCAAAAATTTTATTTTTCTACATGGTTTTCAATTTTACCAGCTCAATAAGATAGAAGAATTTCTACGTTGGGGATATAAATAGAAATTAGTAGCCCTCTTTAGATTGTTTCGCGAATTTTTCTAAAAAATATGTTATCTATCAACAGTATATCATTTTAAAATCAAAATGTCATAATACTATACTTTGCACACTTTTACAAATTATTTTTTATGGAATGCGATTTAAAAAGGCATATACTGATGTATGTAAAAGGAAAGCTATCATTATGTTATGTGCACTAAAGTATTTATTGATCAACGCAATTTGGTTTGAAATCCATGCAAACTTGGGGAAGAGAAACCTGCATGTGGTGTAATACATTGTTTTTTCCACAGGACAGTTTGAAGCTGCTTTTATTATCGAATACATATAAAGGTGGAATGAAAAAAAAAAAAAAAAAAAAAAAAAAAACCGTATTCCTACAGTATGTGCAATAAAACATTTTCGAAGTAACTGAATTTAAAGAGGGACTTATTGATGCATTCAACAGAGAAACGAAACGCTATGTTTGTGATGTGGACACTAAAGCATTTACTAGACAAGTGAATGTAAAGCCCCATTTACTGACGCATACAAAAGAGAGACCGCATACTTTAAATTTGTGCAATAAGACATTTTCTATAAGTGAGTATTTAAGAAACCATTTACGGACGCACCCGATAGAAAAAATGTATATTTATGATTCCTGCAATAAGGCATTTCAGTACGAGGGAGTTTAAAGAGGCACTTGTGAACTTAATCGAAAGAGAAAATTTTATATTTGTAGTACATGCCATAAGGCATTTTCTGATAAGATATTTCGAAGGTACCTTTAGAGACACGAAAGAAAGACCACAGGTTTGCAATGCTTGCAGTAAAACATTATCTGCATGAAGCAGTTTAAACAGTTATTTACTGACACATACAGAAGTAATATCATTTGTTTGCGAAATGTTCAATCAAGCTTTTTTTTCCAGCGAGGAAATTTGAAAGCATATTTTTGACTGAAACGTGCGAATAAGAAACCATATTTTTGTGATGTGTGCAATAAGACATTTTCTCAAAGCACAAATTTAAGGATACGCTTACGGATGCATACGAAAGAGGAACCTCATATTTGTGATACATACCATAAGACATTTTCCCATCCAAGCCATTTAAAGCCTCCTGCAGACACACATGAATGACAGAAAATATGCTTGTGATGTATGCAATAAAATATGTTCTCTCCAGAATAATAATTAGCGCCATTTACTGACGCATGCAAAAGAGAAACCGCGTACTAGCGATGTATGCGATAAAGCCTTTGTCGTCTATGCCATTTTTGTATACATTTCGCGTACGCACGTGAAATAGGATTGATACCCTGAGATTTGCAATAAATTCTGTTCATTTGCATTAAATCTGTGTAGCATGATGATCCCTGTTATTTTGAAACGAATAGTCGCAAGCTCTTATTGTGTTGCATGTACAAATTTAGAAATTGATTTCAATGAAAATAAAAATAGGGTAAAGCAAAGCAAAGTAAAGTTTACAGGGTAGCATCAATCTCAACAACTAGACCGATTTCATAAATTAATGCAATCATTATTTGAAATGGAGCTTTTTTGTTTTGTTTTGATGTAAATTTCAAAATATTTATCGAAATGATTATTTTAATGTCCTTAATATCTATATAATAGGCGAGTCTGTCAGTTATAATAAACTACGTCTTATCATTAAAAAAGATATAATAAAAATGTAATAACAATAAAATATCATTTAAAAGCTATACAATTATTATTGTGCATTCTGGTTTATTAATTATGCTTTAAAGTAGTGAAATTTTCAAGTTGGCGACCGAAATTGTCGAAAACATACCAGTTGTTGAGGCTGAAGGAAGTTAATTTTGATATACATCTAAAGGGTTGGAGGAGAGGATAGAAAGACAATTGAAGACATTTCCATAAATCATGAAAATTCATACGAGGCAAAATATTTTGCAATCAGAATAAATGAGTATGGCTTAGATACATAAAGAGGTTTTATTTCTTTTTAGAATTTATAAAAAGGTTTCGTTTTGTAAATTTCTTTTTTAAAGGGTGCAGTTGGGGAAAACAATGTATTTAGGATACCATGAGCTTGATATCTGTTGAAACTGCGCCCAGAGATTGTACTTGAAGGAATTTGGCACGGGATTTTCCCCTTAGAGAATTTACTATATAGGTTTATTATTTCTCCCAAAAATAGAATGTGTGCTAACTTTATTGACATATACAGCAGTTACGAAATGAAATTTTTTGTCATTGTTTCGGCGATGGAACTAACTAACCCTGTTGCTAACTTTATTCATAGACAGTTTTCAACAAATCATA
>JAPMOQ010022274.1:1869235-1921350 GCA_026543055.1 Argiope trifasciata
ACACACACACACACACACACACACACACACACACACACACACACACAGAGAGAGAGAGAGAGAGAGAGAGAGAGAGAGAGAGACCTACATCTGAAGTTGGGGGGCGTGTCAAACTTAACTCACGTGACTGAAATACATAGGTTTTACTTATATTGGCGAATTACTGCTTTTTTGGCTAAAAAGCTTGCTGCTATAGATTAAAAAAACATCTCCCAATCGCTCCCCTCCCCTTTTTTTAAAGAAAGAAAAAAATAAACATAAATGTTTATTTCAAAATATTATTATAACACAATGAATGGAAATCATGAATGCTTAGTGGATGAGATATGTGTAATATTGATTTGTTAGGGTTAGATGTTTTTACTTCACAAAGGGTGTCAGTTATATACGATTTTTATTGCAAATAAAATTATATATATTTTTTATTTCAGCAAAGACTTCATTTGTTCAATAAATTAAATATATATATATATAATAAATACCACCTTACATGCAATTAATTTTTAAATTGCGCATTTAATACTTTTGATTTTAATATGGCTATGTGCAATAATCTAAAATACTTGAGTATCTATTTTTAACACATATAAAATGCAGGCATTGCTGGGATTTATGTTATTTTTATTCAATATAAATATGTATACATATTAAGAATTACAATAAATTAATAAAAAGGTAACTAGTAATATGAGAATCTTTTAAATTCTATAACAATCAAAACATAAATCAGAAAAAACAAAAATGCAATATTATCCCATGAATCCACCATAAAATATACGGTCTAAAATTATTAACCCTTTTTGAGTAGAATTTTTTGAATCTTGTTGTGGGTTTTAAAACGATAAACAGGCAAGAGTAGAAACTCAAGTGTGATACAAATGTTTATTCTTTTTGGATTAAGAAATCAAATTATCAAGTAGGTTTTTTTTTTTAAAAAAAAGGCATTTCTGTGATGATTAAGAATAAAAAAAAATATTATAACCTTCCACAAGGTATGAAATTTGTTTTTGAAGCATAAGCTGGTGAAAAACTCTTCACACTACCAAACATTACTCTAACTTTTTAAATGTTAATTATTCTAAAAGTAATATTCATTTATATTGTGAATTGAAAGAAAAGTTATTTTCGTAACAAGATCTCAACAGCAAAGATTGTGAATTACTTAATAGTTGAAATGGTTGTACGTAATCAACACTCATTCCTTTTCTTGCAGTTTCTTTAATAGACAGCATTCTTCTGAATCATGAACGTCGTATATTTTTGTCTCTTAAAGTTAATTTAAAAATCATAATTAAAATATAAATATAAATCGTTTGCTATTTTAGTGGGGAACAATTTTTAATTATATCTTTACTGTTCAAATTAAAACTTGACTTAGACTTTAAATGAACCTAAACACATTATTCTGTAAAATGCTTTTTGAAGGATATTTATAAAACTCTGCTGATATTTCATTGTTCATCAACTTTATTTTATAAAATAAGCAGGCTTTGTGTATAACCCCTTGAGTATTTTCCTATCCTACATTATTGGTTAGGTGCCTCCAATTTATTGTATTATAACTAAAATAGGTATTTTGGCAAAAATTCATGAATACTAGACTCAAAAGAAATACATTGAACACAAAACAGCAGCATTATGGAGTGATTAAGTTACTGCAACCCACTATTTTTCCTTACAACAAAGTGCAAGTTAAAATTTGAAATTTTTATAAGTTTTAACATCCCTCATTATTATTATTATTCTTTCACAAATGCATTGCTATGACAAAATTTCAACTAGTTTCTAAACACTAATGATTAAGCACATATCAAATGTTTTTGAAGTTCAGTTAAGATTGTTCTGATGATTTTTTGAAGCTAAAGAACTCTATTCGTTGAAAATGTCACTTTAAATAAACATTAAATTATATTTAAGTTTTCTTTAAAATAAAATTTACATTTTTTGTACTTAATTCCAGACCAAATCTTAATTCTATGAATGTCAACTTTTGAGTAACTGTTTTCATAAATAGACATAATTTGAAAAATGTGTTTTCTGGATGCCAGAATGTGGTAATTCATCAAGATTTCAAGGTTGAATTTTTTTAATGATTGCTCTTTGAATGCAAGAAAATAAAAAAGATAAATTCTAACTGTAGAATTTTGACTCTGCTTGTTTCATAAATTTGCAATAGACAAATATAGGGCTATTATTTGTCACTGAAAAAGCAATGAAAATATTTAATGTTTATTTTTTAATGGAAATGAAATAAAGCAAAAGATACATAAAAGTTTCCTTTATTTAAAAATCAAACTATGAACACAATGTTACAAAAAATCAAAATAAAAAAATAAAGAGAATACTACACTTATACTTTATTTAAATAATAAGCCATTCATTCTTATACATTTACAAAAATTAGCAATTAAATTTATCCACTTCAAGATCCATATAAGTTTAACAATATGCATGATCTAAAGTTCTCTCATTTGGAAATGAAATAAAGCAAAAGATACAAACAAGTTTTCTTTATTTTAAAATCAAATTGTGGAGACAATGTTACGAAAAATATCAAAATAAAAAAATAAAGAGAATATTACACATATACTTTATTTAAATAATAAACAATTCACTCTTGTACATTTACAAAAATTAGCAATTAAATTTATTCCCTTCAACATGCATATCAATTTAACAATATGCATGGTCTAAATTTTCCTCATTTGTATTAAGTTCTTCTTTTTAAAAATTAGATTTTTTTAAATACAGTTACCATAGAGGTAGGGTTGGATAGCTTCACTTTTTTTTTTGCCAAATTTTTCCTTTTTATAGAGTGAAACCGTTTTTGGGTATAATTTTTTATTCAAAGGTCCCAATTTAATTTCTTTATGATCTGTAGTATTGTGATTGAACTGCTACAAATGTTCAATTGCAGATATATGATGATTTATTTGAATATATGTATTATCTGTTATGTTTGTAATAAGTTCTGCTTTTACATTTAAAGATTTCAGTCTTACTTTCATTGTTTCAAGTGAATTATTAATTTTTTAATTTGAATTTTTTTAATTAAATTAGGTTTAGTGAACACATTTATATTATTATTCAAGGGATCAGTAAATTTATGCTCATTGTATAATAAAATTGACATATGATGAATGTATTTGCACACATAATTTAAAATAGCATTATCATGGCATGTGCAAGAGTAGCTATGAGTGCACAACATGCAGCTTCTACAAGATATAATGCACTCAATATCACAAATGTGAACCTTAGTTATGGTGTAATTTTTCCCAAAAGAAAGTAGTTCCCAGTAATTATTCTTAATTTTATTAATGTCAGTCTTTAGCTCTTTGCATAGTTTATGCCTCTTAAAATTCTTTGGAGCCCTTTTTGGTATTTTGTATTTTAAAACTTTAATAACATGTTCAAAATTCTTATCGTTTACCAGTTTAATAAATTCTGGTAAAACTCTATCAAATCTCTTAGTTTTTTCCCCATCTAAATAAATATGTTTTAATAATCTATGAAAATTCTCTATATGCATATCAGTGTTTATTCTTGCATTTTTCCTAAAACAATAAGCCCACGTTTCTGTTCTATCAAGATAAAAAGTTTTAAAATCCTTGTAAAAGTCATTCGTATTACTGTCCTCCTTCAGCATTTCACAAAAATTATTTAACATTAGTTTAAATTTATCAATATTCAATTCACAAAGTAAAGTTTTTAATATTTCATAGACATCAATTTGAATTTCTTTCTTTTACGATTTAAAATGCTTTTTCCAAGCTTTGTCAATATGCCAAGCACATGATAAATATTTTTGGCAAGAACCAAAGACACTAATCCATGCATTCTCAAACATCATCGTGTCATCACTCATAAAAATTTCTGTTCTTTAATTTTTTGATAAAGTTGATTTAACACACTGAAAAAAGTGGGTCAGTGCCTTCGTATCAACTGTCGACAGGATGCAAAAGGCAACAGAAACTATAAAAGTATAGTTACCAATTTACTTAACAATTATAGTTACCAGTTCATCTATAACAAGTATAGTTACCAATTCAAAATTATACCCAGAAACCCCATGTGTTGAATCTACACAAATTCTACCCCCCCCCCCCGAAACAATTTACTAAGCATATTTTTTAAAAAATTCGTTCATCAAAACTAACATAAAACCTTTTTTTCTAATTACTTCTTTTTTCAACACCCTTTCCCTACACGACGCTCTTCAGGAACAGAATTATATATTTCAGTTTTCATACTCTCAACCAAAGCACGGACACTACTTTTATCATCCTGTAATATTGATCCTTCACTTTGAAGCGATAATCCGAACTGTTTTTTTAATATTGTAAATATCTTTTTTAGTAATTAGATGCTTTCTTTTAAGAGTGATGTCCATCGATTTTCTATCTTCCAGAATTCTTTTTTCTTGAACTCCATTCATGATTTTCACTATAAAAAAGGCATATCAAATGAGCTACTTGAGGTTTCTAAAAACAGTATTTAAAAATTTGACATAATTTCAATTAAGTCAGAAGGAACAACATATACATATATTTGATAACATAATTCTATTTTTTAAACTTTACTTTTTGCATGAGAAAAATGGCCTTTTTTCTTTAAATTTTCCTTACACTAACTATTTATTCTATTATTAATATGAAATTTTTTATAATTCGGTTTAATAATAAAATGTGCTCTAAAATTTTATAAAATACATTTCAATGGATCACAGATCTGAATATGCAATTAAACTTTATATTAATGCAATTCGGTATTATTTAAATTCCCATAAGAATAACCAATTTAACATAATCTGAATATCCGATATATATATATATTTTCTGCATGGCTACCTAGCAAAGCATTGGGTACCAGCTAGTACATATCTAAAATTGTTTAAGAAATGTTTTATAAATGAAGCATTAACTAGGAAATCAAAACTGGCAAAGAGTTTATCCCATTCCCCCATCAGTAATACTATCCATTTCCTTTTCACCTTTTAAAACATTTCAGCAATATAAATGATATTTTCATTTTAGTAAATCTGTGACTATTAAATCTGTTATATTGTTGGCAGGTTAAAAGCTCGCCTGAGACAAGAAAATAGTTCCCAGTAATAAATGTATACATTGCATTTGTTTCTCTGAGATGAATCGTTGACTTCTCAAATTTAAATACAAGCCTCAAGAGTTAGAGAACATTCCAAGATTTCCTGGACTTAATATCAACTTAAAAACAGAACTTGTATACCATACCATTTATAGAACAGAACTTGTATAAAACAGAACTTGTATTGTTGATTTGGCAGAACCTAGTTAAAAGCAGGGTTGACTTAAGAAATGTTTTAACGAAGGCCAATGGGTGATATGTAACTATAAATTATGATGAATTTTGGGAATTCAGATAGGTTTTTAAGATTATTAAAGCTACAAAAAATATTCATAGCACAAAAGATAATATTATTTTATAAATGATCTGGAACTTTTAGCCATTAGAACCAGCCACTTTAATTGGTTAATTCCCAGTGAACGGTACGCTCCTTGTCCGCCATCTTGTTTTTGGCGACTATTGGCAAAACACGACTCCGCGAAGCACACGCCAAGTACTTAAGTCTAACACGCAGCGGGACACCAACCGTTCGCCATCGCAACATCGGAAAACGTGACAACGCCAAAAAAATCGCCAAAATAAAGAGCGTACCGTACACTGGGATGGAGCCAAAATATTTGTAAAAACTGAATATTTAAAAAGTATAATAAATGTATTAAGTAGAAAATTGATAACTTTTCAACAATTAATATAGTGTAGTGAAATTTTCAAAAAAATTAAAAATAAACAATAAATACCTGCAATTAATTCCTTTTTACATTTAGGTATTGGTATGTGACACAAGAGAGCTCCATTATAATGTTCTGTAAAATATGTTATCATTAAACGACTGCCATAATCTTTTCAAAGTATAGATGATGTGCAATGGAAACCCATTTTTCTTGTTTTTTGTGTCTTTAGTTGCCGTTTTCACTCTTCAACAACTGTGCTTTGATAGTTGCCACTACGGTTGCAAATGAGCATTGTTGATTTAAATGAGGAGCTATTTTTTGTGAATAAAATTACATATTTCATATTTGACCTCTTTTCCTTATCTGCCAATCACTTGCAGAATTCTAAAAGTCAATACTATTTAAATACCACATTTTAAAAAATTAGACAGATAAAATCTTGAACAATCTTAGCAAATGCTATATATTTCAAAAGCATAAAGAATCTATTTAGTAGAAAGATCGAACAATATTTTTGATTACAAATAGGAGCAGAAATTTTTTGTACTTACTTGAGCCATCCTTAAATTCTAATTCTTGGTTTTTTCCGAAATTTTCCTAATTGTGCTTTTCGTACAAATGTGTCCTTAAAATGGGAAATATATTAAAATCTTTCAATGCACTTTTGTTCTTGTCACTGAACTAGCAAGTTACTTTCATTGCGGATTTTGTAAATCGTAACTAAGTGCTCGAAAAATGTGTTTTTTAACGAATATTTCTTTTCACAAGAATTACACGAAAAGTTTTTGGGTTTTTCTTCAGCAGACGATTTGGACGGTTGTTTATGGACGCGTGACAAATATTTATTTAAATAATTGTGTTTTAAATGTGCGTTACATAATTTGCACGTGTAATCCATTTCACTTTACCAAGATCGAAGAAAAAACAGAAATGGTCCATGACTACCTTTTTTTCAAGCCAATATGAATTGCTTGTCAACCTTCTATGGTTGCCGAGCTTCAAGTGACGTCAGATCAGCAGCCAATCAGCGTTTTGGACGGATGCACTCCCATCATCTGAAACAAGCACTTCGTGCACGCACACACACGCACGCACGCACACACACACACACACACACACACACACGAAGGGGGAAAAACTGAACTAAAAAGTAACTAATGAAGGAAATCGAAGGTCAGAAGTGAATAATGGAAATGCTCTCATCATTCCATGTCTCACCCCCTTATTGCGATGGAATCGTCGAAATGTGGTCGTCTCAGAATCCATTGACGAACAGTACTAGTTACATGACACATTCGATTTTATCTACTACAACTTTCCTTGTCAACAGGGTCGGCTGAAAACTGGTATTAAAATTCAGTTATTTTACATCTTCATTAATTTTTTAATAAATGCATATCTCTGCCAACCTAATATAAACAATATTAAAGTTTAATTTTTTATTATAATATTTAAAACTATATCACTTTCTTGTAGGAAATGTCATTTGATTTTTTTTTTCATATTCCTATGAGTATTAAATTTTATTAGTATGTTTTGAAACTGATTCGTAGAATATTATTTTTTATATGAATAATTCGCTAGTTACATTGTAAAATATATATTAATTCAATTATTTTGGAATTGTTTTGAAGGTTTAATTTAGATATAGAGATAAATGTAATTTATTTTTCAGGTTTATGAAGAGAGTGAAATGAACAAGTGCATCGCTTCTAAAACTATGAGATGAATATATAAATAATGGATATTAAAAATGCCTCCTAATCGACAAAAATAAGTGGCATTAAATATGTATGGTAAATGCTATAATTTTCAACATAGCTTATTGTATGATCACCTCATTAATATTGAAGAAATCTTGTATGAGCGATTTATCACAGAGATAGAAATAACTCTCTTGCGAAAATTCTATTGACCTTTGAAAAATATGTGCCGTCTTATAGCAATATAATCGTATGGTAAATTTAGCAGTAATAACATTTCATGATGCAACAAGATAAAAGCCTTGCCTTGCGTTACTGATGAATTTTTATGCAGCGTAATTTAAAAAGGCATTTGTCGACGCAAATGGGATAAAAACTTTTATTTTTCATTTTGAGCATTAAAGTATTTAATAATCGACAAATTTGATTTGGATTTTAAGCGAATTTGTGGAACTGAATTCTTTAAGATGTGTAGTCCAGGATTGGCTCCCCAAGAATGCTTAAATCCTCAATTTTTAAAAGACACTGAAGAAAAACCTTACTCTTGTAATATGTGTCATAAAATATATTCGAATCAATACAATTTAAAGAGGCATTTTAAAATACATTTGAAAGAGAAACATGTTTGTGATGTATGCAATAAAGTATATAGTAGACAAGAAACTTTAAAGCAACATTTAATGACACATACAGAAGAGAAACCGCATGCTTGCGAAGAATGCAATAAAGCATTTCTCTCTCGAGGCAGTTTGAACAGGCATTTACTGACACATACGAAAGAGAAGCCATTTGTATGTGAAATATGCAATCAAGCTTTTTCTCAACGTGGAACTCTGACCGTTCATTTACGGATACACACAAATGAGAAGCCGCATGTTTGTGATGTGTGCAATAAGGCATTTTTTGAAACCTCAAGTTTAAGGGTACATTTGCGGACGCATACGAATGAGAAACCGTATGTTTGTGATGTGTGCAGTAAGGCATTTTCTACTCTAGGGACTTTAAAAAGACATCTGCTTACTCATACGAAAGAAAAACCATATATTTGTGATACATGCCATAAAGCATTTTCTGATCGAAGATATTTAAAGGCACATTTAGAGATACATAGGGATGAAAAAAATTATATTTGTGATGTGTGCAATGAAGCATTTTCTGTCAGATTGAATTTCAGGCGCCATTTACTGACACATGCTTAAGCGAAGATATTTTGTGTTAGATATGGATTCAAACATTTTCTCAACGTGGGAACCTGAACGTTACTGAGACACGAAAATGAGAAAATGCATGTTTGTGACGTGTGAAGTAATGCATTTTTTGAAGTTTAAGGAAACATTTACGGGCGCATATCAGCGAAAAACCCTATGTTTGTGGTGTGTGCAGTAAGGCATTTTTAGAAGGAGGTAATTTAAAGAGGGGCATCTGCGGACTCATACGAAAGAGAAACCATATATTTGTGAAACATGCCATAAAGCATTTTCTGATCGAAGTTGTTTAAAGGCACATTTAAATGCACATTCGAATGACGACAGTATATTTGTGACGTGTGCAAAAAAACATTTTCTATCAAAGGAAATTTTAAGTCTCATTTACTGATACATGCTAAAGAGAAACCGCATGTTTGTGATGTGTGCTGTAAATCATTTTATCGTCGGCGCAAGTTAAGGAATCATTTACTGACGCACGCGAAAGCGTAAATGCATACTTGAGACATTTACAATAAATTATTTTCTTTCATAATAAATTTGTGTAACCTGATTTTTTTTTTTTTCAAAATAATAACTGAAACTTGGCCTAGTTTTTCTTATTGTGATACTTACAGAATTCGAAAAATTTACATTAAGTGGTACTATGGTTGCTTACGCAAACTTTTTCGAGTGTGTTGTTCGTAATGGGAAACACTTTGCATGCGTGCATTTTCTGTGAGAGCAATCTATACTTATAATAAAGCTCAATGTGTGTGTGTGTGTGTGTGTGTGCGTGTGTTGGCGCTCTACAGGCCAGACCGTTGGACCTACAGCTACCAAATTTGGTACATGTATATCTTGGAGGTCCGGAATGTGCACCTCTGAGTCCTTTTTTCGAATTTTTAATTAGAATTTGAATTAATTAAAATTTAAGTGAAATTTCGACGTTTTTCCGCTATAACTTCCGAAAATATTATCGCACAAACATGATTTTTACATCAATTTAAAGATTACAAAATTAGCTTTCTAATGGTATCAGTGTTTTAATGTATAACTTAATCTACTATTTTAACGAATTTTTAAAGAAATATTTTAGCCATGTTTTTTTTTATCACGTGACTGGATAAAATAAAAGAAAACAATGCCGGAAGTTCAAATAAAAAACTATCATCGCAAATAAATCTAAAGAAATGCAACTTTTAGCACGTGACTGGATAAAATAAAAGAAATATAAAATGTGATACTTTCTAAAAAAATAAATGCAAAGCAAAGATTTCTATAATCGCTTGCAATATCTAAATCATTAATTCAACAAATCTTCTTTATTTACGCTAAACCTGATTGAATTTAGACAGGATATGCATTGAAATCCCGACTTAATGGCATATTTCTATAATCGTTTGCAATATCTGTATCATTAATTCAATAATTTTTTCCCATTATAAAATGTGATAGTTTCTAAAAAAATTCTTTCCCTTTTTCGCTTTCTTTAAAAAAATATTTAATATTTTGGCAACATCAACGAAAAAATTTTTTAGAACACATTACTCATGGCGAACCAGCTGGTCACCAAAGGCGGCTAGTATAAAATGAAGTAAGTCGTCTATTTCTGAAACAAAAGCGTTTAAAATTTTTTATAATTTACTATTTTTAACGGATGATTTTAAAAAGAAGGCCGTTTCGAAGTCGATTATTTCTATGCATATTTCAAAAAAATTCTAATATAACATACAACTTATTTTTAAATATGTGTACCGTATTTTTCTAAAGGTCAATTAATTGTATATTTCACGATTTCAATAGCCAAAATAAAAAGAAAAAAAAATAAACAGCCAAAATTTATATTGATGACTAAGAGTTAAGGGCAGAATCCTGCGTGCGAAGTGACTGTGTCTTCACTTAACTCAATTTGTGAAACATCGGCTAGCATATCCTGATTCTAGAAATTCGGTAGTTTTTTAGAAAATTAGCTGATAAGAACTATATGAATTAGCTGTATATAGCTGAATTAAATATAAACTAGCTGTTCATCTTCTAAAAACATTGTATTTTTGAATTTACCATTAAAAAGTTTATTTTGGTGATTATCAATGTTATATTCTTGTGAAGCAGACTTAATAATTTTTTTTCACACAACAAACATATTTATATTTTTTTTAGTTTTCTTTTAATAACTAAAATTTTACTGCAAAATTCAAGAACATATATTATAGAAGTACAAATTTAAAAAAAAAAGGTCTCTTTAAAAAAAACAAAAAAAAAAAAAAACATTGTTTTCAGATTTATCCGTATACGTTGGATGTTCGCTGTAAAAATATTAGCGAATAGACGAACTTGAAGTGTAAAGCATTTTTCTTTACGTAACGAAGTTTCCGAACTGCATAATCATACTTATGAGATGTGATATGGCTTTTTTTCTTACTTTCTTTTTGCTTCAATGTTTCGGGAAAAAAAAGAAGTAAATTCAATTGGGAAATACACAAAATGTTACCAAGATTAAAATAAAAGAATGATTAGGAAAATCTGTTGGAATGTTGATGATTTATCAACAATTAAATGGTGTCTTTGTCGACGAAACTTAACCTTTTAAAATATATATTACGTTTCTTGAGGAAGTTTAAAAGGACTAATTTCAGATTAATGTAAATAATTATGATTTTAAAATCTTAAAAATTATATATTTTTGCTTTTTAGCATTTGTATGTATCAGTATCTGCTTCCCGAAATTTTAATTTCTAGTAATATAGACGATATTATTTCTAGTAATTGTAGAAAAATTATTGTCAGCAGTTCTCAAAATAATTTAAAAATATTTGTTGTATTGAATTCATTTATAATTTTTCATAACTGTTAAATATGCATAAGCATATGGCGAACGAGATAGGCTAGCGGGTATTGGTCTGGCTTAAAATCCAGTGTTCATTTGATAAATTAACGACAGACCAGTGTGTAGTGAAGGTCATAAAATCGGAAGCTACAGGATCCATCAATTCAATTGAGCTAAAAATAAAATTGAGGTGGCATAAGTCCATCATTAGTGGTCTGACAGGCCGCACTTCCCAGTTAATAGTTAAGGCGATTTGATTCAAGATCTGTTAGAGATGGTTCAACAACTGATATTATTGCCTTCCCAATTCAGAAATTTGCTGGCGTTGAAACTTCTAAATCATCACCATCAGTTGAAAGTGGCGTAATAAGGCTAGAATTCAGAATCGCTTTGATTTGGGTACCCATCTTTAGCAGTTAGTAAATGTTAGGGTGCTGGTAGGCCTGATTCTGACGGTGTGCCAGCAAGTAATAAAATTTGTCGATAGCGAAAAATTCGAGAATGATGGATTTAATCCATATTAATTATAAAAAATAAATTTGTTATTATTAACAATTATAATAAAGGATCAAGAATTATATGGGAATTAAAAGCATGTCCGCTCTGTATGAATAAGACTGGTGAAATGAAGTATTTTTGAACTGGTTATAGGGGGAAACACTATACAATGAAATAGGAAGTAGCTAGTGGTATGAACATCCAAGTTGAAAAACTAATTTCAACTGATAAATGAATAGAAATTTGATAAAAAAAATACAGTAATATATTTTAAATCAAATGAAATACAAACAAAACAATTAGCAAGAAAATACAAATACATTAATCTATATCTATCTATATCTATATCTATTCTATACTTATAATAAAGCTCAATGTGTGTGTGTGTGCGTGTGTGTGTGTGTAAGTGTGTGTGTGTGTTGGCGCTCTACAGGCCAGACCGTTGGAACTACAGCTACAAAATTTGGTACCTGTATACCTTGGAGGTCCGGAATGTGTACCTCGGAGCCCTTTTTTCGAATTTTTAATTAGAATTTGAATTAATTAAAATTTAAGCGAAATTTCGACGTTTTTCCGCTATAACTTCCGAAAATATTATTGCACAAACATGATTTTTATATCAATTTAAAGATTAAAAAATTAGCTTTCTAATGGTATCAGTTTTTTAAATTTATAATGTAAACTTCTATTTTTAATGAATTTTTAAAGAAATATTTTAACCATGTTTTTATCACGTGACTGGATGAAATAAAAGAATGCCGGAAGTTCAAATAAAAAAATATCATCGCAAAATAAATCAACAGAAACGCAACTTTCAGCACGTGACTGGATAAAATAAAAGAAATATAAAATGCGATATTTTCTTTAAAAAATAAATGCAAAGTAAAGGTTTCTACAATCGTTTGCAATATCTATATCATTAATTCCATAAATCTTCTTTATTTACGGTAAACCTGATTGAATTTTGACAATATATGCATTGAAATCCCGACTTAATGGCATATTTATGTTATCGTTTGCAATATCTGTATCATTAATTTAATACTTTTTTTCCCTTTCTCGCTTTCTTTAAAAAAACATATTTAATATTTTGGCAACATCATCGAAATTTTTTTTAATATTTTGGAAGCATAACCGATGTTTAAAACTGACGGATTTATAAAGTTAAAGAATATTACTAAGAAAATGTGTACTTTCAGAACTTTCCGTCCATCATCTTAAAGAAAATACTAATTTCAGGTCAATCAATGCCCGGAATCACTTCAAGGCTAATGAATATGTGATTTAATTGAAAATTTTAGAACGCTTTACTCATGGCGAACCAGCTGGTCGCCAAAGGCGGCTAGTACAAGAATAATTCATTGCACTTACTTAGTATTAAATAAAGACATTTCTCATTAAAAGACAAAGCATAATTTTGTAATCCACCTCCAGTATTAATAATATTTTTTTCATCAATAAAACAATTTAAAGAATCTAGTTTGCTATTACAAGACACTGGTTCACCTTTGAATAAATTTTTAAATTCACTTGGAAATATTATTTTTTTGAACAATATAATAATAACCATATCTCTGCTTCAGTAAGTTCCTTGAAAGTAAAATGCCCGGTGATGTGTTTATCACTTAGTGACTTCGTATTTTTGATGAATTCGAATTAATTTACAAAAGCTATTAGTTATAGAAACAATCTTATGAAATAAATCAATTTCAGCCAAAATCAGCAAAGTTTTAATTACAGAAGTTTAAATTCCTTCTTAATCTGAACAGTATATTTCTAAGAATGTTGAGCATGTACAAACTTTGAAGGATCGGGACCCTTCCACTACAATTTACTCTTGACCTAGTCTTGGGCATTCATACCTCTGGAAAGAAGGTCAGCTGGATTATTTTCAGACGCTATATGTTGCCACGATAAGTTTTTAGTTAATTCTTGTATTTTTACCACTCTATTAGCGACGAGAAAATGAGGTGGTACTTATCCAACTAAAGGCGATTTTTGAATTAGAATACAAGGTTATTTCCCAAGATCAGTTTTATGTGCAGCCACAACTTTATTTATTAGCTTCGACAGCAGGAGGCAGGCCGAAATTTCCAACTATGGAATGGATAAATTCGTGAACGGTGCTATCCTTGATTTACTAGAAAGACGGTGACAATTTTTGCTACCTTTCTTTGTGTGAACAGAAACATATACTGCAGTTGCAAATCTCTTTCCCGAGGCATCGTCAAATCCAAGAAGCGTGATTCTTAGAAGATGCTTTAATATGACAAATCTTGGGACTTCAAGTATTTCAAAATTCTGTAAGAATTGAATAAATGAAATCCATTCGTTGGGAAATGATATAGGTTGTTTCTCATGCCAGTCTAATTTAATTAGTTATGATGTATGTATGAAGAATTTGGCTTTACTAATTACAGGTTCTAAAAGACCAAGAGATCTGAGAGAGGACATTTCATGAAGATCGAATTAGTAGGAAGAGAAACATTGTAACACGTGTCTGAGAAAATATTCCACAAAGCTCCCAAATTTTTTAGATTCTTCAGAAAACTGATCAAAATTTGTCAGGAGATTCACTGTTTGAGTATGAGAAATACCATTTGTGTAATCTCAGTACTGCACTTTTAAAGAGAAGAATAAGATTAGTTTTTGACAGTTTCAAACATGGGGATCAGTTTTTCCGATCCCCATGTTTTTAACAGCTCATGGAGATCGGAACAACATAAGATATCTAAGTAAACATCTTGCAGAACAATATAAGCTACAATGAAAAAGTTGTCTTTCTCATCCATTGCAAGTGGCTTTAGAACTCGCGTAGACTTGTAATATATAAGTTGCTTCCATAAGTGACCGCTTTCAATTTATAAATTTGCACTGGCTCATTTGGACCCTTTTCCAAAGGATTTTCTGAAAATGGCACTGTTGAAAATCTGTTTGAATTTGTATAAACATGTGTCACAGCTAAAGAAATAACGATGTTTGCGTACATGAAGCATTATAGAAAATGTCTTCTTGAATTGTACCTCCTTTACATAGAACATCCTTAAGGGGGCTATTTAGATTAGTTTTTTTGTGAGCAATTGAAAGCTTCTCTTAAGGGAGAAGCACTATTGCCAGATCTAAAAAGTTGGTGTGCTGAAAAGAATCCATCATGAGATTTCATTCATAAAATTACAAGACTTCTTCCACATGATCTAAAGAAAGATATTCGTCAATAAACTGAGTAACGAGCTTTTAATTTAATTCATTATTCTGGAGAAACAATAGTAGCTTTCACCAATACAAATTTTGAAACTGTTACTTTAAAGTCAGTTTATATTTCGCCCAATTCTGACAGTCAAATGTTCACTTTTGATCTTCAGACACCATTGCAAATTAGTCCAAACCTAATAATCTCTGGAGATTTTAATGCCACACATATAAGATTTTAGATTAGAGAGATTAGATTAGATTAGAGATTTTAATGCCAGACAAAATTATTTAAAGTTCCCAAGTGGAAATACCCTCAAAAGATTTACGGAAAATGTAGGCCTGGAAATCGTTGCCCCAGCAGAAGCAACTAGATATGGAGTCAACAGTGAAACCGCAATCTAACAATAGTTAGCGATTTTTTTTTTATTTTCTTACGAAATCATTTCATTCCCTGAAATGAACTCTGACCACGATCGCTCTTAAAGCTCTTTTTAATTGGACCATTAGTTATTGGAAAAACTAAATCGAATTGGAACGGTTTTAAAAATGATTTAAGTAACACCCTAATGAACTTTACAAACATCGAAATCAATGAAAAATAGATATATCAGTTGAAGAACTAGAAACTGAAATTATCAGTGCCAAAATCAGAAACTCAAATCCGATTACTGATAGCAAGCCATTTGTTGATTCCGTCCTCAAAAATCTAAATGCTGAAAGAAATAGAATTCGTTAATTGTACCAAAAATTTAAACAACGGAAATAAAAAGGCAATTAAATAACTTCAACCACAAAATTTAGCAAACAGTGAATTTGCAAATTGTAACCTAGATAACCAAAACGCCTGAGAGTTTGTGAGACTATTTAAAAAGAAAGAACTTAACGTTCCAACACTAAACGGTCAGGACGAAATTGCATAAACAGACCTCGAGAAAACAAATTGCTTTGTAAATAACCAGGGGAATCAATTTAAATTAAGCTTTCTTTCATATGAGAAAACCGAACTCGGGGTCGAGGAAACGATTAACTTATTTCTCCAAGCCCAGATGACGCCACTAGACAATGGAAATACAAACGTAATTATTGACTTTATCAAACCAATTAAAATCGTGCAAAACAATAAAAACGGCTAAGCGCCTGCTTATGAAAACATCACGAAAAACATTGTTAAGTAACTCCGCTTTAATATTAAATTCATTTTCACCCTACTAGTTCAAAAGTTTTTGGAATTTGATTACTTCCCAGCACGATGGAAGGTTGCCGCAGTTGTTCCAATTTACAAACCCCGGAAGGATCCCACTAATCTCTCCATTTATGATTAACCCTTCTATTTTAATATGTTTTCTTCGTATTATGGTGCTCACGGAGCACGTTCAATTCATTAAAGGCGCATCAAGTATACAACAATTAGTTTAAACATTATGCATCTATTAAATTTATTACTATCTTCTCTGCCCAATAGTATAATTATAATTAGAGAATAATTATCATACAAAACACATATATATTTTTAAATTTACATGATATGATTTATTATTATTTTTTTGAAAATTTGTTTCTAATATATTAAAAATAAATTCTGACTTCGCAAACGGAAGTATTAAGTTCGACATATTGTTTGTGCTGCCATCTATAGATAGAATTACAAACAGAAGTTGTCAGTAGTAATAAATATTCCGGATTAAATAGCATGTTATGTGTAAGAAGACTTACAAATGTCTCACAAGAAAAGTACAGAACCTTTGGATTTAAGTATGAATATTAATTAATAAATAAATGAATGAAATAAAATAAAGTAAAGATAAATAAATAAAACAAAATAAAAAGAAATAAAATTTCATCATTCGAATAAATTTTTGTCCATGTAAAAATTTACCAAATATCGGATATGATAAATTTAACAGTCACCGTCCAACTACTGCTAAGAGACCCATATGACGAAATACAGTTATGTTTCCTGAACTCTGGACGGGATTTTGATAAATTTTTCTCATTTTTTGCCAATTATTAATTCTTAATAAATTAATTTATCTTTTATTAAGATTAATAACCGATAAATGCGATTAATCGATTTAATTACACTCACCTTTAATTAGTAATAGTAATCAGTTATTACATTGGTAGTTATTTATAAATAAAACTTATATAAAATAATTTTTATATATTTTATGTATAAAAAACAGATAAAAAATAAATTAAGAAAACAGAAATGAGTTAAAAATTGATACGATATGCAGTTGAGAAAATGTATGAAAATAGTTTTTTCTTCTAAAGCCTGCCCTTTTTTTATTTTTCATGATTTTTTTTCCAGTAATTCACCCTGAGACAGAAACCTTATAGAAATCCTGTCAAATATTCTACTATAAGAGGAGTTTCTTTCCTAACTCAAGTATAGAAATTTTGTACATTTGGCAATGTTATGAGCAGCAGCTTAAGGGTTCAGATTCTTTTTCTCAGAACTTTGGAAATGAGCGATTGATTCTTAATACAACAAAGAAAAATTAGTATATACTTTAGATCTTTGTTTTTGGTTGCCTAAAATCAAAATTTGATACAGAAACGCAATTTTAACAATAAGATTACAAGCCAATTTCGTTTATCTAATTCATTGCACTTAGGAGTTATCACATTTATATGGATATGAATACACAGATAGTAAACGTTCACCATGGATTTTATACAAAATTTATTAAAGCCATGGAAAATCTATAAAAGAACTCATGGAATCAAGTAACACAAAAGCTGGCTTTCTGGCATAAAGATAACACGTCTTTGCCGTGATCTGAGTGTCCCTGTTCGGGTATGGTTCTTTTTTTGTCTGTGAGTAGTGTGAATGCACTCCCACCTGTAAAAAAGGGTTGTGCAAGCGATTGGGAAGCAGAAAGGAGAAAGAATATATATATATATATAATAGATTTTGTATATATCTTTAATTTTTATTCCATCATTTTTCGACCAAGTATGAAAAGCAAATGCTAACATGCGTAGAACTCTGTTTCACATTCATCAACGCAATCTTAAACCATTGGTAAATATCTTCCCAATACTTTTTCCTATACTTTTTAATAAAGGTGTTGTTCGATAGAATGTCTTGTTCGGCAATGGCGTTCAATAGTCACTAAATATTAACCTTTGGTGTGAATTCAGCATTTTTTCTGAATCTATCGAACCATCCATGGCGGTTAATTGCTGACATGCGTTTAATAATACCCAAAAATAGATTTTTTCAAACAAGTTTTTCTCAACCGTTTGAAACAAAACTTTGACACAAAACTATACATGTGATCACAAAATCCCATGCCAACTTTGCTATATTTAAGTCATTGCTTTTTTGAATTATTGCGTTTACTTGTTTCTTGAAAGTACGGATCGACAGAAGTTAACCTTGTTTTTGTCTCAACATTTGACAGGTATTTAGACTATAGATTCAAATTCTGTGTGTCGAATTTTATCGATCTCTTTTCGTTTTGTATCGTTTTACTTATATCCGAGCAGCAAGATAGACAAATTTCATTCAAAATTTGATAGGAATATGCGAATTTTGTGAAAAAACTGTATACCGAATTTTATTCATCTAGATCAAAGTGTTTTTAAATGACCTTTATCGCAGACAAAAAAACTCAGAGAGGTCTAAAACTCAGAAACATTTTCGAACCCAGTGAGGTCTAAAACGTGGAGCTTCATCAAAATCTAGAGTTCGAATTATTTTTTGACAATTACCATACTTTCAATATACTATGTATACGAGAATGTAAATGGAAAATTTACTTTCAATTTACAATGGATTGGATCTGTAGATCTGTTGGTGAATGGAAAGGTCGAAGTTCTCCACGAGACTATTCTATTCGGGGACGATTCGAAAGACCTTAAATAGAAGGAGTTGATTGATCGCCTCCAGTTGACCCGTTTGAATCTATGACAACGTTCTACCCTGGCATTGGGTGAAGTTGTTTCGTATCAGCCTGAACTGGCATTCGCATGAATTCGATTTACAAGGAATAAGATTCGGCATATCTTAAGCAAGAGCTTTTAGGTTAGCATTATATAGAATGAAACAAGTCTCGTAACCGAAAGGTAGCGAGTTCTATCCTCGTCTCGGCCAAAGATCGTCGTGTTGGCTAATGGCAGTTGGTGCACGTTAAATATGTCGTGACTTCAAAGTCCTCCAAGTTCCCATAACAAATTATACCTCTGGAGGTATGAATCAGGGATGAGTCGGTCTCAGATTTGGATCTAAATTTTGACTTGCGGATGGATGAATGAGTTCGACCGGTCCTAAAAAAGGGTTGCGACGTGTGTGTTCGAGCAAAGTCGTGCTTTCACTTTAACGGTGCTCATTAACAACGAAAGGTACACACTTCTGCCTTAATTCGAAAGAGCTAAGGCAGGGTACTTTCATTCGGCTTGGTATGAGCCAGTGGCATTAAACAGAATGGGACAGAACAGAATGACACAAGTGACAGAAATTTGAATAGATAACTTAGAACCACTGTCCAGGACCACTTATTTGGTAGGGATTAGATGCAGACAGATTAGTAGTCGGAAAGAAATTCTTTAAAAAAATGTATATTCTATGAAAGACAAAATTTAAGGATAGCACTAATATTATTTTGAATATAATTGATCGGGTTCAAATTTTTTTTTCATTACTTCTGGTTAGTTACTGCAGGATTTATAAACCTCTAAGATTCTTTTAAATAGTATTGTTTAGAAACATTGATGCCAATTAATTATTTGATAAAATAATTACTTTAGAGAAAACATATATATTTTTGCAAAGCTACTAAATTAAAAAAAAATAATCTCGCCCTCAAGCTCTAAATCCAAGGAAGATTCCTTTTCATATGAGTCAGTATTTTTAAATTTTTTTTAATTCTTCTTCAAAAATAATAAATTATTGCATATTGAAGCGACTATAGATAATGACTTTATAATGATAATGAGAAATAAATATGATAATGTAGATAAAATCTAAGCGAACGTAGGAAATAAAAAATAAATATTTAACATGATATGTATTGCATAATTTAAATAAATAATTTTAATAATTTAAGCTGTAGTTTCTTTCAAAGCAAAACCAAATGCATGATTTTTTTTGTACAAATTTTTGTTTTGATGGAGAAATAGTTTTTTCTATACAATTTTAAATAGTTAATAATTTAAGAAAATTGAATTTCAAAAAATAGATTTGGGATATTGCAATTATTATTTAAATTGATCTAAACTTTTAATGAAATTAAATCTAATACTATAATACGAGGAATGGTTGTCAAGTCGAAAATCGCCCCAGAATTAATAAACTCCGGTAAACTTGGGGGTCTGGGGTTTTTGGCCACGAGGAATCGATTGGCGCCGGTTTTGAAGCGCTACGGTCCAGCAGTTCGGAGTTACAGATAGGATATTTTCAAACTTTATTAGTTCGCCATAATGGCTACTTAAATTTTCAAGCGGTAACGTGCTGCCATCTATAGCCAATATGCGAACTAATAAAGTTTTATGTTTATGCTGTTATAGGTTTATAATATGTTTCTTATGTATGTATATATGTTTGGTTTTTCTAAATAAATTTGTCCAAAATATTGAACTTCAACACACTTCAATCTTTACCTTTACTTTACCTTTGTATAGAATAGTTCCCTTTCCAAACTCTAACTTTGTTTAGAATAGTTTACAATGGTGCACTTTAACCGGTTATCTTTTCACCAATGGTTTCACAAATTTTCTTAGGGCATGTATTGTTTTGATAAATCACAATTGAAAATTTAAATCTTCGAGTTAGCTTCGATGCCTGTTTTCTCCGAGCGGAGCTCGGTCACCCGCTGGTATTTTTTTTTAATTTTTTTTTTATTTCTAAACAGTACATGAAATTGTACTTGTTTCGATATCTTTTTTTTTAAATCGTCGTTTATAAAAGAAGCAACGGAGAAACGTTATTACCTAAATCATAGTTTTATGAAATGATATTTTTCCACTAATTTTACCGATTGAAAAAAGTAAGCTATTTCAAATATATACTATACTTCTATACTATTCTTCAATAATAGATAATTGATTTATAATATTTCATATCACTGAAACACATCTTTTAATATTTAAAAAAGATTCAAGCGATTTTATTAAAATTTTTAGACTATAATTGTGTGAAATTTTAGAAATTTGTTAGATTTTGAGTATTTGATTGAAAAATCATCATTTTTTGTCAGTATTCTCTAAAACTAAAATTTTCGAACTTTTTTATGATCCTTTTGACAAGATAATTTTCAAAATTTAAATTTATCGATATTTTTATCTAAAATTCACTCAGGTGTCGTCCTCGTCATCTGACCGGGGTTCAAAATTACGAGGTCCGTCCCAAAATAGCCCTCGTGTTGCTTTAAACGGGACGTTAATATAACTAAACTAAACTAAACTAAATCTAAAATTCACATGAAAAGAAAAATGAATTTAATATTTATAAGATGAATTAATCAAAATTTCATTCAATACTCATTATAAATGATTATATCCATGAAATTTCTGTATTAAAGTTCTGTTCTCTTTAGAAATAAAACACGAACATAAGTAATTTTTGAAAATTAAATTCCGGAAAGCTTCATTTAATATTCATCTAAAGAAGATAAACAAATATAAATTTAAAAAAAAATACTACTTAATGTTAAAGGAGAGGAAATGAGAGAAATTGAAAACTAAGCAATTAAAATTTCATCTGAACATAACCAGAATTATAGCGAGAATAAATCTTATTTTTGAAAGTTAAATTTATCAAAATCATTTCCAAAGCAAACAGATTCCTCAAAATTATATTTAAAATTCCTAAGAACCAGATAAACAAATAAAAGGTGTCCTAAAATCAACTCAAGATTTGAATTTACCAACATTCAGTAGTAATATATCGGCAGCTTTATTAAAAAAATAAACACATTTGTCAGTTGATAGTTTAGGTTTTATAAAAATGAAATGTTACACTATAGAGCAACGTGTTTTCATTGTTGAATAATATTTCATGGAATTCTAGTTGCTCCATCAAAAACTTTTAGAATTGGTCTTCTAGGTCGTGTGATTTAACCCCATTTTTATAGGATTATTTAAAGTCAAAGTTCTATACCAAAAAGCTCATAGGCGCGTGTCTATTAAAGGAGTAAATTAACTCTGCATCAACGAAATTCAGATGCGTTTATGCAAAATGGTAATGGAAATTTTCGATAAAAGAATGTAAATGTTTCAGCAAAGCCGTGGTGGTTATTTGCCGTATGTGTTATTCCATACATAGCCCTATTCTGCGTGCCTTAAGTTTCGGTAAAAAGATAATGTTTTAAAGGCAAAAAACCCCCTGTTTTTTATTTTATTTAATTCAAACGTTGTTCTATTGTATAACGCTCCTTTCTTACTAAGCATAAACTATCAGCTGTCAAAATGGCATTTTAATAGCGTTGCCAACACTTTATGACACGAATGTTGGCAAATTCAAAATTTGCTTTAATTTTAGAATACTCTTTATAAATTTTCTATTATAAATTTTGAAAAATTTGTCTGGAAATAGAAATAAACGAAATTTTGAAAATTGATCAAAAATTTATTGGCATTAAAAGAGAATCAAAATTAAATTTTATTTTAAGATAACAGGAATAAAAGAATGAACTAAAATTATTTTTGAAAGTTAATTTTGACATTTTTTTTTCCCAAAGCAAATATTTGTTTATAATTGAAGGCGGAGCAAATTTATTTTGAAAATAAGCTTAATTAAAATTCTATCCGAAGTTCAAACGAAGAAGAAGAAATGAGTTCACTTATTTTAAAACCAAAATAAACACACGTAAATACATAATACCATTCATTACTTAAAAAAAATCACTTAAGTTTTTTTTTTTTCTTCTTTAAAGGCAAGAATTATAAAAGCGTTTGAGACGAGTATTTCCCTTTATGGGAGAGACGGAGAATTCAAACATCTATTTATGAATCAGTTGTTTGTTGGTTTATTTTTCAACCCGAGTTGCTGTTGAACGTTATACGTTGAACTCGCGTGTCAGACCAAGACAAATCATTTGAGTTTCGACTTCCAATCAAAGACGATGTTCACACATTGATAAGAAAACATGATTAATGGTTTTTTACTTTTTTCCATTCACTAAGCGACACTTGGCGATGCTGTTTCTAAACACGTGTGTGAAAGGGCGTGCATAATCCTTATGCATTATTCAGATGCACTGGGTTTTTCCAGAGATGTTCCATACTTTGCTTTCAAGTAGGTGATACCGAGAAATGAAAATAGATCGCTTCATGATACATATATTGTATAAAAATTGGCAAAACTTTTTATAAATTACTGGTTCTGAGATAACATTAATAAATAATCAATGAAAATTTAGATTGATGCTGCGATATCAAACGATAATAAAAGGAAAAATAAATATTTGTAAAAACTATATTTATGAATTTTTTTTCTTGAAGTAATTATTTTATTGGAACTAAATTTATCGTCTGCGTATCTAAATAAAACTTTCAGAGTTTCGATAATAATTTGCTTTGAAATTTAATGAAATCCAGAAAAACATTCATTCCCTCATTTATTATTTATTAATGATAGCGTTAATAAATAATCAGTGAAAATTTATATTGATGCTGTGATACCAAGAGATTATAAAAGGAAAAAAAAGTATTTGTAAAACTGTTTATATGCATTTTTTTACTTGAAATAATAATTTTATTTGATCTAAATTTATCGTCTGCGCATCTAAATAAAGCTTTCGGAATGTTTGATAATAATTCACTTTGAAATCTAATGAAGTCCTGAAAAAGGCTTCTTTCTTATGATAGGATTAGAAAATAATAATTAAACAACTAAAGGTTCAGATGAATGCAATAAGGCCAGATGACAAAAAAATGAATACATTTAATATTTTTTTCTTCCCATGATCGTTAATTAATTGCATATAATCTTGTTTGCATCAAATTCAAATTTCTTTTTTGTTATTTTAGAACTTTAGTTATGTTGGATATACACTGTTTTTTAACTAAAACTCTTTTGGGAAAATAAAGCTATTATTATTTCAGATAAATAGGATATATATCCGAATTTTATTTCCAAAGGAAATAAAGCTATTATTATTTCGAATAAATAGAAATAAATAATAATCAGATATAAATGTTTACGATGTTATAATGAAAGAAAAAGAATTGGAAGCTTTAGTTCCTGTATTTAATTAAATTTGTTTAATTGCTTCGTTTTGAAATGCTTTGTTTCTTTCAGAACTTAGTCGATTTTTTTAAAGATTCGTCTTTATATCCAATTTCAGCTTTTAAAATTTTAAAGCTCGATTCGGTTTTGAAATACTTTAAAGTCTGTAAATTAAACAATTTTTATTTATTTATGACTAGCCGCCTTTGGCGACCAGCTGGTTCGCCATGAGTAATGCTTTCTAAAATTTTCAATTAAATCACATTTTCATTAGCCTAGAAGTAATTCCGGGAATTGATTGGCCTGAAAGCAATATTTTCTTTAAGATGATGGACGAAAAGTCCTAAAAGAACACCTTTTCCTAATAATATTCTTTAATTTTATAAATCAATCAGTTTTAACTATCGGTTATGCTTCCAAAATATTAAAAATGTTTTTTTCGATAATGTTGCCAAAATAAGAAATATGTTTTTTTTTCAAAGAAAGCGAGAAAGGGAAAAAAGTATTGAATTAATGATACAGATATTGCAAACGATTACATAAATATGCCATTAAGTCGCGATTTCAATGCATATCCTGTCTAAATTCTATCAGGTTTACTGTAAATAAAGATAATTTATGGAATTAATGATACAGATATTGCAAAAGATCATAGAATCATTTGCATTTATTTTTTAAAGAAAATATCACATTTTATATTTATTTTATTTTATCCTGTCACGTGCTGACAGTTGCATTTCTGTAGATTTATTTTGCGATGATAATTTTTTTTTTATTTGAATTTCCGGCATTCTTTTATTTTATCCAGTCACGTGATAAAAACATGGTTAAAATATTTCTTTAAAAATTCGTTAAAAAAAGAAGCTTACGTTATAAATTAAAAACACTGATACCGTTAGAAAGCTAATTTTTTTATCTTTAAATTGATGTAAAAATCATGTTTGTCCAATGATATTTTCGGAAGTTATAACGGAAAAACGTCGAAATTTCGCTTAAATTTTAATTAATTAAAATTCTAATTAAAAATTCGAAAAAAGGGCTCCGAGGTGCACATTCCGGACCTCCAAGGTATACATGTACCAAATTTGGTAGCTGTAGGTCCAACGGTCTGGCCTGTAGAGCGCCAACACACACACACACACACGCACACACACACACACATTGAGCTTTATTATAAGTATAGATTATAATAATAATAAATGAACGAAATATTAGATTCAATCCGTGGTACATATGCTAAAATAAAACCAAGTTTATACTAAATCTAATAATTTTTCATATTACCCACTATTATATGAAAAAATAGTTTGCATATGGTAAAAGGAATTTTGAAATTCAAACTTTGTTATAACGTGATTAAATGTTTTTTGGAAGCCTGTGCAAATGATTACTGATAACAGGTTTTTTTGTGAATAATATTAAGTTTTTAGATGTATAAGGAAAAAATTATGAACTAGGAATGATATGTGAACGATTTCCTCATGCACTTTCGATATTTTTTTTTAATCAAAGGCGTATAAACGATGCATTTTAATTTTCTCAATACGGTATTGCACTAATAAAAATTTAAAGTATCAAAGACAAATAGCTTGTCACTTGTATTTAACATTTTTTAAAATTTCGATATTTTCTAACAATAACTCGAAAAGAACTGTAATGTGAATAACAGTTTTTCGCAGATTAGCAATTAAAAAAAAAGAGCAATTCATGAATTCTAGTTCTTTAATGATTTTTTCCTGACTTTTATGATATTTTCATGAATTTTTTCCCATTATAACGTACATGGACAAACAAGTTATTGTGATCAGTATTTTTCAGGCATTTATGTATGGTAAAAAATAAAAAAAGTGAATGAAATAATATAAATGTAAACAATAATTTCCATCAGTGAGAATGGCAACGCCCTTTTAAAAAATATTTTGAATGTTGTTTTGTAAAGAGCATCGATATATTATTTAATAGCAGTAATATGACCTCTTCAATTAAAAAAATAGCTCAAATTCTAACATAAATATAAAGTTTTGATACAAGATTGGCGTGCTAAATTCCATCAAATTAAAACCAAATCAAATTTTTAAATTACCGCATACTTATGATGACTATTAATAGCTAGAGAGAGGTATTCCCAAAAGTTTCTTGCATACTCTCTAATAAAGGTGTTTTATATTAAAGAATGCCTTGCATACCACAAGTGTACAATAATTACGAAATATTAACCTTTGGCGGGAATTTGGCACTTTTACTGAATGTATCAGCGTAGCCAAACATGGCTCTTGCGCCAAAAAAAAAAAAAAAACTGATCAATCAACCTGAATGTATCGTGTCATCTTTGTTATTTGATGGTTAATCAGTGGCATGCAGTTAATAATATCCGAAAATCGAATCTATATTTTAGATACGTTTTTTCTAAACAATTGACATAAAAATTTGTTAAAAAGCTACACTTACAGTCACTAAGTCTCATGCCAAAATTAATATATTTAAGACAGACAAAAAGATTATCAACTTATTAGATTACAATATCAAAATTACATATGTGTGCCTAGTTTCATTTATGTATCTCTCTTCGTTTTATAGTTATTGTGATAATTTATATTCGAACAGCAGAAGAAACTGACTTCTGAGAGGAGTTTGCTCCAAATTTGATAGGTTAGGAGTTTACAAATTTGGTGCAAAGAACGTATACCAAATTTCTTTTATTTAGCTCAAATCGTTTCCTAGTTACCTTTGTCGTAGACAGGCAGACGAACATTTCCCAGAAATGTATTTTTCGATCTAATTTAAGTCTAAAATGCTGGTTCGACAGCATTTCAAATTTTTTTAAAGATTTTTATACTTTTTCTATACTATGTATACGAAAAAGTAAAAATACCAATATTCTAATAGCTACGTTTCTCTATTTGTATTGAAAAACTGGAAATGCATTTTAAAATAAAGAATTTGGAACTTAAGACAAAAATAAATTGTTGGAAAGAACAATGTAGGTTTAATGACATTCATAATTTATTGAAAATCTAAATATATATGCATATATAAAATTATGAGGTTTTCTTTATTCTGCTATATCACTAGAAATGATTATTATGAAATCGAATAAACGTTTTATTTAATATATTTCCGAATGAAACATTCACAAATAAATTAAAAATGTAATTAAACCAATCTATTAATTGACTATTAAATTCCGAAAATATTAAAATATTGAATTAGTGTGATAAAATACAGGGTGATTAAAAAGTCCTTAACATTTGAAAATTCAATAGTTTATGGAGTAATGCAGGTAAAGAAGTAAAAATTGACACACATGCTTGAAACGACAGTGGGTTTTATTAAATTAAAAAGTTCAAGACAAAAAACTTTCAATAGATGGCTCTTCATACGATAAAAAAAACAAGAACTTGCATAGCAATTGATTTTTTTTCTTCAAAGACTATGCTGTTTATAACAAATGGTAATATTTTATATTTATTTCATATTTCAAATATAATTTTTTTGCTAAATTTAATAATGATAGAGATAATTTTGATAGTAGAATTAAATTTCTTCTGTATTAAACGTGGTTGTTAGAACATTCCTAGATACACCACAATATCAGCTGAATTTCTCAAACGTTTCATTTTTTTAAATAAAATTTTTCGAGATATTAAACCATACTTCCATGTCCTTGATTCAACAGAAAATAGTTTAAATGAAAAAAATATTTTTTAATGAAATCAAAAGATACCTGTTGATCAATAGAAAAATTATTCATAAATTTTGCATCTAAATTAGAGCTTTTAATAAAAAATGCTTGATTTACAAGTCTTGAAACAAAATTGTAAATACAGCGATGCTTATTTTTACCATTACTGTCTGCTGCGTGAACTCAACCGCTATCAATTTCGTTAATTTTTTAAAAAAAATTTTTACTTTATCAATTCTAATTTTTTTTTTCTGAAACAAGATTATTGATAATAATTCAAACAACTTTTTTGCAATAATCGTCAATGAAATTTTTTGAATGATGTACTACAAGATAATCGTAAAAGTACATTTTTGTGTGTCTGTCCCATCATTTTTTTATTGGCTGAATCCATTAAAATCCTATTTTATTGAAACTGGATAAAATCTGGAACATATAAAAAATCTGTATTGTTAATATGAAGTATGTAATTTAAGAGTGGCCACCCGTAAACTCTCTCGCATATACTCTAATAAAGGTACTATTTCGCCTGTCCTGAAGCATAAATTTATGGACCTTGGATAAGGCCGAGAAATTTTAACATGGCATTGGCGAACAATTGACATGAAATGTTGATTTTGGAGTGAATTCAACATTTTTAGTTAGTCTGTCATATCATTCTTGGCGATTTTTTTGTCGTTGATTCCTGACATGTGATTAAGAGTAACAAAATATCGAATTTGTATTTTAGGAGCATTTTTTTAACCTAGTGGAACTAAAACTTATCTTAGAACAACAATCATCGTCACAAGTTCAAATATGAAATTTCACTGATTTAAGTCATTACATATTTTTTTAGTCATCTTCCCTGTTTGTACGTACTTGTATCATACATTTTTGACAAATTGGATAGAATCTTAATTTTAGATGTTAAATAATTGTCTTAGATTCTATTCATTTGATTCTCTTTGTTGTGAAGTTATCGTGTTAACTTTTATCCTAGCACTCCCATGTACAAACTTTATCTGAAGGGATTTCTGTCAACCTTTTATAGAAATTCACAAACTTGGTGTCAAAACCATAAACAGGAGAGACAGACAGTAATGATACTAAAAACTATTGTTTGAACTCAGGAAGGTCAGAAAAATAGAGATTTATCAAAATCTCATTTTTTTCCAACACACACACACACACACACACACACACACACACACACACACACACAAATATTTAAGCTTCTAAATACGAAGGCAGATGTTTCTCAATAAACAAAGGCCCGGACAAACTACAAGCGGTTCTCTCTGATAAATTAGCCAAATTAGCATTGAAATACTTCCTAGTAACTAGTTTTGAATTCTAAGTAACAGTTTGAAAAACTGTTTCAATTGGTTTTTGTGCAGATTGTCAATTTTTAATTAAAACTCGACGAACCAATTAAATGATTCCTATCTTCGACTCTGGTGTTACCAACACTCCCTGGAATATCAAATGAAGTGCCCGATGCTTTTCTGAATTTAGAACTATCGATTCATCATACATCATTCCATTTACATCGATATGTGTAGCGCGTCGCAAGCTTTGAATGACCCGAGAATATCTTGTTATCGCCCAAGAGCCCTGAAGGCAGACGATAAATTTAAGGGAGAACCTCCACAACTGCTGAACGTGACAATCAGTGAGATAGAACGTTCCAAAAGAACCCAATACCCGTTTGAAGAGGGTGGAGTTGAAATTTACACTTTACTTGATGACCACAGTAAGCAGAGGATAATATTTTGTACTTGATTAAAATAAAGAATATTCGAATAGAAGTTCTTCATTCCTGTTATAAATGAGTCGACAATCCGTATACACTGCATTTGAAAAGTTTATATTTATTACGGCATGACCAAATACATAGTGCAATCGAAAAGTATGATTACATTTTTAAAAAAGAAAAAAAATCTTTAAAAAAATTTTTTAACTGAATTTTTATGAACAATTTATTTGCGTTTTGCATAGCTCGTATTATCAAGCTGAATGTAAGATAAGTGTAATTATAAAACAGTATAAAAATATGGTGAATCGTGTATCATAAATTTTATAATAATTTTTAATACATAGAGAGAAAGAGAGAGAGCAATAAAGAAATCTCACATGATAGCTCGAAATTGATAACTTGAACGCGTGCATAATCTTATAGTCTCGTGATTTTTTTTTCAAACCTGTTGAAACTGGTTAATGACTTAAATTAATTATGGCAATTAGTAAAAACTCAGACAATGAATAATTTTGAAGTCAAGTTGTAAGTTTAGTCGGCGATAAATCGCTAAATGTGACAACTTTCTGCGTTATTTTCTAATACCTCTGAAAGCAAGAAGCTGGTCATCTAAAGTGATAAATTGCCAATAACGTTGTATACGCATTTTGAGACTTCAAAAACCTCATACCAAAATAACATCATGTTCCCAAATGCTAAAGAAAAAGCGAAAAAGGTATGCACACACCTTCTTTTATATTCAACTTTCCACCTTTGGCGATTAATAGATCGCCTGGAATATTGACTTTCCTAATTCTTATTAGGTTAAAAAATGCATTTATTTAGAATTCCATCCTTTTCTTTAATGAGATTGAATAATATAAATTTAACCACTTCTTTATGGCCTTCATAAGTACGAATGAGGAAATAATTCACTATAATTTGCAGTGAGGCAACACAATGTATCCGATTTCTTATAGAAATCGGAAAAACATTTATATCTTGTAGAGAATTAATTTTAGACCGAAAACTGTGCTCCTGTAATTTATTATCCGGCTAGCAGTCTTTAGTCGGTGAGTCGCGAAAAAAATTTCGATTTTTGTGTCAATTACTCGCTGACGGGTGTAGCTCGCCATGTTGCGATTCTGTGATAAAAACATCTCGAACGGGTGTAGCTCGTCTTTCCCCTCAAATAGTTAATGGAATAGAAAATTAATGGAAAAAATAAAAATAAAAATAGGAATAGTTAATGAAATAGAAAATTAAATAATTACTTTTTGAAAGATGTACATTCGGTGAAATAAAATAGAAATGAAAATTCTACTTTGGAATTAATGACGTAGGGAAGCAGTTTCTTTAATCTTAATTTTAACCCCTTGTAATCAGACAAGTAATTCGATGAATAATTATTCACTAAATACAATTGTTAATCGCACTGAAAAATTTAAAATGTATATAATTGTTTTAACACATTAAGGACCGCAAAGAAATCTGTAAGGCATACGCCTGAGATTAAGGACCGCAAAGAAATCTGTAAGGCATACGCCTGGGACCGCACGTTTTTGGACAAACTTGTACGTTCTAAAATCATCATAACTTTGTTATTTATGAAGCCGTAACAGACGGAACGTGAAACACGAGAGAACTCGTGAGCGGTCCGTAACAAATGGGACGCGAAACACGAGAAAACTCGTGAGCGGTCCTTAATGTGTTAAGTTGAATTGCTCCAGAATTAATCTATATATTGCCACCATTCTGTAGGTGTTTCCGGCAATAAAAAAAATTAAAAAAATAAATGTCAAAATGATGCATAATCTCAAGTGCTTCTTGAAAGGGAACACCAGAGTGCTAAGAGTTAATACTGTCAAAATCAGGCGGTTTAATGGTTTAATTAAGAAATGAAATTGGAATTTCCTCATAACAGCAAATGTAACATATATATCATATTTCATTTAAAAAATTATTACAATTAGAGAAAATATTGTACGAAAATGAAATTGGACACCTATATGGATATACTTATGGAAAACTACTTAAACTTAGTGTTTATAAAACTGAGTATCGTATTTTTAAAAAATATAAAACTGAATTTATTGTATAATTGCCCTTTTTTTAATTTAGTGAAAAAGGGAAAATAGAATGTCTTAAATCTGACACTATTGAAACCAACGGAAGGGACATCCCCGAAGTTTTATCGTACATCCTCTCATAATGGTGTTATCCCAGAAAACATTTTGTAGGGTATCGGCGTTCAATAGTAATGAAATATCAACTTTGGGCATGGATTTAGCATTTTTACTGAATGTATCAAGGCGACCTTGCAGAGCTATTTGGTGATTAATCTCTGACTTGCGTTTATAGTATCCGAAAATCGAATTTCTGTTTTACACACGTTTTTACTCAGCAATCGAAACAAAAATTGTACACAGAACTGCACTTGCAGTCACAAAATCTGATGCCAAATTTAAAATGTTTCGGTAATTATGTTTTTGAATTATCACGATTGCATAGTTCTGAAAGTACAGACCAACAAACCGCCAACCGCTTCTTGGATTTTTCTCAAAATATGATTTATTTCTACATTACAGATTTTAAATCTATGTGAAGAATTTTATCTATTTGGCTTTCTTAACTTTGTAATTATCGTGTTAATTATAATCAAACAGCTGAACAGACAAGCTTTCAATGGAGGGATTTTGCACAAAATTAGATAAAAGTTTGCAAATTTGGTGTAAATAGTATAAATACTCTACATTAATCAGTAATCAGTTTCATCTGTCTAATCCAAAGTGTTTTGGAGTTATCTTTATGGCAGACAAGCTGTCATTTTCTAAAAAATATGTTTTTCGAATTCAGGGAGATGTCAATCGTTGGAATTCATCAAAATCTTGAGTTTGAATTTTTGATGATTGCTTAACTTTCTCTCTACTATGTATACAAGAAAGTAAAAATAAGTTTTATAGTAAGATGCAAGTAATCAAGTAAGTTTTTTCTTTACTTTTAAAGACAGTGTAAGAATCATTATTATGAAATAATCTTTTCGAACATATAACTAGAAAATATTTTTAAAAATGCATAATGTTTTATAAATTTTTGTTTTAATCATTTTTTGAACTCCGAAAACTTTATTGTGATCTTTTCTTTGTGTTAAGATTCTGTCAGAAATAGCAAGTTTGTGTAAAAGGCATATAAACTAACATTCATTTTTATATCCGAACTCATTGATGAAATTTAAAACATTTCAGTTATACATATACACTTTTAGTCATACACATTACACTGAATCAATAAGGGATTTCCAAAAGAGTTCCATCAAGCATTACTGAATGCAGTCATAGTCATAAATCTGTTAAGCTATTCATATATTATCAGTTTGGAAGATAATTTTGATTATATGTCGTCTGAAATTTACGACTGCTGGTCGGTCGAAATTACTTAGTTAGAGATTTAAAGTCGATAAACCACGCAATGCAACGTACCGTTTCCTGTAGAGAAACCATACTGAAATAAGCATGATAATATGTGATTCCATGCTGTTTATTGTTCACTTTATTTTTATAACACATGAAAAAAATTTCTGTTAATTATAATTTTTTGTCAAATAAAAAAAATAAAAAAATAAAACATGGAAGATGCTTATTTTTTTCTTTACTTTCTTTTGTATTAAATTACAAAAAGTGATATAATTTTTTTAAAAATTCAATTTCTACTTCGGTTAAAAAATTTTTAAATTTTAGTTACTTTTATGAAATAATTATCAAAAAAATTATTGATTTTTGCAAAAATTGAACTCTCATTCTTCACATTCACGTGAAAAACACTGGAAGCCTTACATTTTTTTCAATTGAGCTACTGCCTGCTGATTTCAACTTTCATTATAAACTGCCAAAACTCTATTTAAAATATAAAAAATTTAATTTAATTTATGAATTAATATTCGATGTAAAAACTCTATTAATATCAATTGTCATCCACTACAAGTTTAAAAAATGTATTTTAGCATACATTTTTTTATGTATATATATGAATAAAAAGTATTTTATTAACTTATTTTATTATTTTATTTTATTTTATTATTAGTATTATTATTAAGTATTTTATTATTAGTACTATTATTAAGTATTTTATTTTATTTTATTATTAGTATCATTATTAAGTATTTTATTTATTATTTATTAAATTTTGTACTTAGATTTATCATTTAAAATGCAGATTCAAATCCAACATTGAATCAAATTTGCCAATCTGTATTTTCTCAAATATGTAAACGTAATAATTCATGAACACAATGACTTACATTAATGTCATTTAATTATTATTTAATATCAATTATATTCGTCATATTATTATATTCATTATTATTTAATAACAATGTCATTTCATATGATTTTCATGGCTGTGATTTTGTTCTATGTTAAATTTTGATTTCAGTCAGTCAGAAAGAACTCGTTCGAAATATATATTCGATTTTCTGTTATTTGTGTATTAACCGCATTCCAATCACTAATCGTCATAGATTGTACTATAGTTAAACAGTTGGATTCATGCCAAATATCTATATTTTGTGATTATTTTTCTTTAATGACATGCAATTAATACATTAGAAATGGGTTTCTCTTCTATGCTATGAAACATACCATTTTTATTTGCAGGATTCTGAAAATAAAAATGTGAGCACTCGGGAGGTTGAAGCCCTTGCTAAGATCCATAATCTCACGTGGGATGAGAGAAATAATACTTTTATTAAGGAATATGCGAGAAAGTGTCAGAAACGTCAATATCCAGCTTTAAAATGAATATCATGAAGAATGTCTTTAATTTCTGAATGACAATTGATGAAAAACAAAGTTCCTTCTTCTAAATGCTTTTAAAATAAAATGATGCATTTAGAATGCTGTAGAGGTGGTTCGGTCATTATTTATTACCGAGTGCCTTTGGACGGGACGGAGAGTCAGTAATATGTTTTAGGATATCCTTTAGTTGCTTCCTATACGCAACTTTATATACTATTAAGGTAAATTTTAAATATTTTTTATGAATGTGAATGTTACAATATTTCTGCTAAATAGGTGATATTATGAGACTTACTAATCGTAACGGGTTTCAAGCAAGTAAATAGGTACAATGCATGGACGCAGCTCATAATTTGGTGCATTCAAAACTTTCTGTAGCACAGAGAAAGTCGTATCGGAATGTATCGGATACAGCAGCTTTTTGTTTTAATAATTTCTGTAAGCAATGAATGTCATAAAGTTGTGCCTCCCAAACTCACTTGTGATTCATCCTACAAAAAATCAAAATTACAAATCAAACATAAGGCTTACATTCGGTGAGTATGGAAGATGGCAGAGTAGTCTTAAAGCCCCTGAAATCAAACCAACCACTTACGAATGTCATCGAACTGCTCCAGATTCTTAAAACGATGGGCAGTTCTCTCCAAACCATCAATGAACCAGGGTAACAATGAGGTAAATCCAATGTGGTTCGAAACCCAATTCCACTTTAGAATAGATGTGCAGATAAGTCTGGTGCACGTTAAATCCGTCGTTGTCAAATGTCTTTCCTCTGCGGTGGTGCTATAATTCGGGGAGCGGATGATTTGTAAAGGGGTGAGGGGTTGTCAAAGGCCTCTGGCCACAAGTTCAAAATTATAATGCCAATCCCAATGTTGCTTCAAAACTGGATGTTAATATAGATAATTTAATCCAAAATGGGTTATTAGCAGAATCGATACTGTTTCAGACTTTTTACGGCTTCCAAATGTCGGTGAGAAAAACTCAAGCAAACACTGATGACGACATCTAAAGATTATAAACATTTTAAATTGTGACATTTGTTGTTTCGACTTATGTAGTTGTCAATATTGTATTTCCATTATGTGTATTGCTTTTTTTTTTTGCTTGTTATCTGACAATTCACCAACCCAGACCTTATTTAAAGAAAAAAAAAAAAACGATCATTAGTGAAATAGTTATCTGTTCTCCCAGCTGAACATCTAAAGCTGTCTAAACTAAACATCTGAAGCTGTGATGTTTCAATAAAGACCAAGTAAGCTCCAATTCGCTGCTAGAGTGAATCTCTCCTAAGCATATGTACATTAAAAAAAATTAATGTTATAAATTTGTCTGAATACGACTTAATCTTAATAAATATTTGCTATATTAGTTTTATTGTTTAAAAACATTAATGGTTCAAAAATTAAACTGATAAAACTTTTTTATATTTCAAGAAAATTATTTGACTCTCAAATTTTAATAAAAATAGTTTTCATATTTTCTTAAAAATAACATTCTATCGTATCAGTACAAAATTTTACATTTTCAGCAACATTTCATGCTTTATTTTTTGTTACTTTTAACCAAAAAACTAGAAAATTACACTGAAAATTAAAAAAAAATAATGCTATGATTTAAACTAAAGGCACAAATTAGGCCAGCAAAACGATCGATTTTCAAACGGATCATTTATTAAAAAAACGAATATTTTATCACATCTAACTACAATGCAATAAAAGGATCCAAAAATAGACCTGAAATGGCATTGAAAATGCATTTAATTTACATCTAGTAATATATATCTCCAATCCTAAAACGCAGTCGATGTAGTTACAGCAGCTTAAATTGCATAAATCAAATTACCATTAACTAATAGCTACGAGAAACCGGTCCATCGCGCTTGCAATCCATCATTAAGCATCTAATGACATCCATTTAGTAAGCAATAAAAATTCAAATTACAAACACATGTATCTTCTGTCTTTTTTTTTTTTTTTGAAGCTAGAATTTAAATCTACATTGACTCTACAACGCTTGCAGATCATTTTTATCAAGGGTTGCCAGATCACAATGGAAAAATAATGCCAAACGTTGCCAAAATTATAGTCAAAACCAGTGATAGAGGTCTCCCCAAAACTTTATTTCGTACTCTCTAATAAATGTTTTATTCTAGAAAAGTCCTTGCATGGAATTGATGTGCAATGGAAAAGGAATATTAGCCTTTGGTGTGAATTTAGAATTTTCATTAAATCTATCGTTTCATCCTTGGCGAATTTTTTGGCGATTAATCCCTGACATGCGTTTAATAAATAGTATCCAAAAATCGAGCGTTCATTTTAGACATTTTTCCGAACCGACTGAAACAAACAAACAAAAAAATGGCAAAGAACTACAATTGTAGCCACAGAATTATATATCATATTTGATAATTTAAAATCATTTTATTTTCGAGTTATCTCTTTTATATGCTTCTAGAAGCACAGACTAACTGGCAGTCAACCCCACATTAGATTAGGCTCAAAATGTAACATGTATCTAAATTATATATGATAAATTTGTGTATTGAAATTTATATTTGGTTCTCATTATTTTATATTTATGGTGTTAATTTTTAATTAAACAGCTTCACAAAAAGACTTCTTCTGAACGGGTTTTGCTCAAAACGATATAAATCTATAAATTTGATGTAATGACCGTATATCAAATTTCGCGGACAGAAATTTTTCCAAAAACGAGTTTTTGAACTGAGGGAAGTTTAAGGCTTAGTGATTCGTCCAAATATTCAAAATTGAGATTTTCAAGATTGCTTTCTCCTTCCTACACACATGATAAAGCTTTAAAAAAACATAGTTAGGCACAATTAAAACCAATGGATGTGGTCCCTTCTCTTTTAGAATGACCCTACAGTGTAGTTTGTGCAGGGCTTGAACGCCATGTGTTCTCTAATTTCTATTTGTCTGCTTCCAGGCATGCTGGTAGCGCGTCTTTCCCGTCATTTGTGCGCCCTGGGTTCGAGTCCCGGTTCGGGCATGGTTCTGTTCTAACTGGGAGATTGAATGTACCCTCCTGTAAAAAGGTGCAATCGAATGAGTGATGCGTAGGTGGCAAAGTTGTACTCCTGGCCTTTGTTGTCTCTACTAAAAAAGAGACGCTCCCTGTCGGCTTAAGTCGCTGTCTTCGTAGCAACGGACTTGTACATGGCAAGTGCAATAAGAAACAACATATTTTTATTTTTTCAGAACACAAATATTTCTCAAAAATAATTCACAAACTCAAGCAAAATTCTTAAACACAATTCACAAAATTAAAGTTTTGTACGTCATATGATAAAGAAAAGTGAGTATGCATTTTGGATCGATTAAACCCAAAATTTACTAACCAAATTTCCTATTTGCAAGTTACTGCGGCTGTGGCATTCACATACATTCGAAAAAAAAGTTTACCTCTCGACAAGTTCAATTCACAATCTCATACTGATCTATATTTTTAGAGCTATATCGGTATAATAAATGTTATCCATTTTATACATTCTTTGAGTTTTTTTAGCTATATTTCTCATATGTATTAGAACAGCCCGAAAGATAAAATTTCTCTTAAGAACTTTGCACAAAATCGGAAAGATAGCTATAAACTGTTGTAATGACTATATACCAAATTTCACTCATCTAGTTAAAAGAAATTTTGTGTTATGAGCAATATAAATTTAAAAAATCTTTTTTTTCTATTTGGGGGAGGGGTTGAAACACCTAAGCCAAGTGTTTGGCAGAATCCTGTCTTAAATCAAAATATGACAGTTATGTATTTACCTGAAGAAAAATTATAATCACTGCATTGATTTTAGAATAATTTAGAACAGCCACAGAGAAAAATAAAGATGAAATTAATATAAAACCTGATAGAAATCCTTTAGGTATAATGTTAGGTCCTTAAATTAAGAAAATTTCTAAAATCCAGCCTTGAAAAGTCCTTTATGAAAAATTTGTTTTCCTCTTAAGAAAAGTAACATAGCATCAAAATTGAAATTGAAAATATTTTTTTCAAGAAAATATGTGAAAATAACGGCCAAAAACGAATATCAGGCCAAGCAAAAAATCCGTACGTATTCAGGCAGGAGGCCAACAATGGGAATTCTTGAAATTTGACTTAAAATTATCCTTAGATTTCTTGTTAGGAAGGCCAAATTTCTAAAATCTAGCCTTAAAACGCCCATTATGGTAACCCAGTTTCCAAGTCAAGAAAATTAGGATCTAAATCGCCACCGAAAGTATTTTTTTCAGGATAACTTATAATCATTATGGAATTAAATAAAGTCTATAAAACAAAATGAGGTCTAATAGAAAAAAGTCAAATTTCTTAATTTTGGGAATTTGACAAAGGATTTAAAAACCTCAGTATGGCAACTTAGAATCTGCAAATTAGAACAACTAAACAGTACTGAAAATTTTAAATAGTCTAATTTATCAAAACCCGTAAGGGAAATGAAGGGCAAAAAGGAAAAACAGGCCTTCTAGAAGATCCTTGGACGGAGTATTTAGTAAGAAGAACAAATTTGCCGGCTTTGCGATCTTGGAATAAAACTTCTTCCCCGTGATCTGGGTGTCTCGGGTTCAAGTCCTGGTTCAGCCACGGTCGTTCTTTACCCAGCGTTCTATTTATGAGATGTGGTAAAGAGACCCCTATAATAAAGGGGTTGTGTAAATGAGTATGTAAATGTCATCTTCATCTGAGCTAGTGGTCAGACTTTTGTCCTCTGTTGCTCAGGGGCTTTTACCTTCAGAAGCTACTGCGCAGACTCTGCTTATACTGCTACCCTTGTCAGCGGGCTTGTCTATGCCCTGTGCCATAAGTAAGAATCGAACAACTTTTCATAATCTTGCCTTAAAAAGGAGAAAGCAGCAATCATATCTTTACCTGAAGTAAAGTAACAAAATATCTGAATCACCACGTTGTGCGAATCTCTTTATAATGAAATTAAGCTAAAAAACGAATATAAAGCCAAATAAATCGTATGATTATTAAAAATAGTAACACCAAACTCTGGACTTTAAAAGCCTAATATGGCAACCCCTTTAACAGATTAAAAGCCATTGAGCATCTAAATCATAACGCTAAAAGTCCATTTTCAAGGTAATTAAAATCCTTGAGAAAGCAGCAGTTCCATAGAACCAAAGGTCGTTTTACTTTCAACGACATAACCTATATATCTAATCGATCAAATCAGCGTTAAAGCTTAAGATACGAAAATCTCCCCCCCCCACCCCCAGCAGGCACTTAGCCATATGAGATACTGATAAAATCGTTTATGACCAGAAGGCATCGTTTGAGATAAACCCTAGCTTCAGTGACATCCAGATTATTGGGAGAAATTCAATGAATCAAACTGACACTAGTAATTTCTGCAAGTAAGGGCTGGACGACTTTAATAAACACATACTTAAATGGGAGTGGTTTGTTTTAACTGTCTTTTAAAAGGTTGACTGTACCTGACGATCGAGTCTGGTGTAACCGGAAGGTGTAAGGCATGGATCAAGAACTTTAACAGGATACATTAGGGTGACAGAAAGATGCAATTATTATTGATGGGGCTCTCATTTGAGAGAAAATGGATCTATTTTTTTTTTTAAGATTCTGAGCATCTCCCGTTTCTTAGAAAGGGATTTTTTATATTTTTTTTAAAGGAAAAATTATATTAACAGATTCTTTTTCTTTACATTCTCTTTTAAAAAGTATATGTAGAGCTCTATTACAAGCGTCAAAAAATTAAATCTAGAGATTAAGTTAATTCTGATGTTCCAAAGTCCCCTTTCGAATTTACTGAAAAATATATATTTGGGAAGATGCCTGTCTGTCTTTGATATCTCTAAGAGTTTTGAATTAAACGGATGAAAAATTCAGTATGAAGTTTTTATAACATATTTGTAGATATTCATAACAATAATGACTTTTTAAAATTCAGATTGTACCAAGGTTTTCTTTTTTGTATGTTAAATTATACACATACATATCAAATACACTTAATAAACGCTTCGGCTCTCTTTGTTCTTTAAAGCATATCTGGTTTTTGTTGAAAACGTATCTCAGGATTAATCTGCGAAACCAAACAAACGCGAAATGTACCTGAAAACCTCAAAAGACAGGTAAAATTGGTATTCGGAAAGATATTGCGTAAAGATCAAGTCCCGGACTGAATACAGACATCTCGCCGTAAGGTTATCAATTGACCTTAGTTATCCACAGATAAGGGAAAAATAAGTACTCTTCATACCAATAAACTTCCTTCCTTCTAACACATATTAGTTCAAAAACCAGCCTGGAGGCATCGTTTTCTGTTTATCTGTATCAATATATCAAAAAATGCGGCACGTTTTCTAAAAATATGGGCTGATGCACGACATAAAGTAAGTTTCATCCGCAGAGTGTAACATTAAGTTTATGATAGGGTGCGAAATTCTACACTTTAGCAATCGTGGATGTTTTGTAGGCTGTTTGTTGGCAGGTGGTAAGTGAAAATCGTGGGGGAATTATTTTTTAATAGAAGTTATATGGAGCATTGCCTTATCGGGTTGCCTTAAAGTAATATTTCTTTTTTGAGATTCTTGTAAGATCGTGGCAGCAATTTTAAAGTGTTTTGCTGTTTTTTTTTTCATGAATACAGTTAATTAAAAAGACTTTATCGGTTAATGACACTGCAACTGGTTTACGTTGCTATGGTAACCATCGTCTGCAATATGTTTGGAGTTATACTAAGTTATCTTTCTTTAAAATTGGAATAAAAATGAAAATATATTTGTAAGGAAACTCAGTGTAATATAAGGTAAAAGTTCAAAACTTGAATAATTATTTTATTTTAATTTATTTTTATAACGCAGATTTATGCACACATAATTCTTCATTTAAACTAGATTTTCTGTGTTTCTTCAACATAAAGGCAGGTTATGCGTTTGTAAGGCAAGTCAGACAAAGAATGCTAGTATTCAAAATCTGAATAATTATTTTTATAATTCAGATTTATGCACGCATAATTTTTGTTTTACACTGGATTTTCTGTGTTTTTATAATATTGGAAAATTAATGCAGGTAATATATTTGTAATACTACGAAATTTAATTATTAATTTATGAGTAGAAATTCTTTCGTGCTTTAAAAAGTGAGGAATTCTAAGAAAGTAATGTAAAATCGAAAATTTTAATTATTTGTCACTATATATTCTTCCTTTCAATTATTTTAAAACTATATTTTAGTATAAATGTATAAAGTTAGACGTAATCTATTGAGTTTATTTCTTAAGTATTAAAGGAAATGCTTTGGTTTTATAGAAAAAATTGATACGTTTCTGAGCTTATTTCGACAGTTTTAATATCACCAGAGTAATGAGCAACGGATTTAGAAAGAAATCTATAAAGAAAAGACTAAAACTTTTTGCATGAATTTCTAAATGTTATGTTAACGCACATATATCTCTACGATATTTCATAAAAACACGATAATCAATGTAATAATATTTTGCACAAAATGCGATTATATATATATATACACTGATGGAAAAAAATCCCAACACTAGGAAGGAGCTGTGCTAGATAAACGAAATTTGGTAGGCGTATTTATACATCTGACAGATGATGCCGATTCAAATTTCGAGCTACGCTCGTAAGTGTGGCGCTAGTAGCGACGCTATGAACATGCAAATGAGGTTTACTTTAAATAAGTGCTGTAAGGTTCATGATCGTATTTACAGTTGAGATTTGACGTATTGGGTTAATGTTAGTCAAGGATGCCTCTGAGAAGACGAAGAAACCATTATCAACAGATCACTGAGTTTGAACGAGGTCGTGTTGTAGGGCTACGAGAAGGTGGGTTTTCTTTCCGCGATATTGCTGAAAGACTTGGCAGGAATGGATCCACTGTGCATGAGTATTGGCTGCAGTGGTCAAGGGAAGGTATTGCCTCAAGAAGACCAGGTTCCGGGCGGCCACGGGGTACTACTGAGATTGAAGACCGTTATATTCGGCGTATGGCTGTGGCTAAACCTACTGCGTCTGCAGCTGAAATTCGAGCTGCAGTTGGCACCACAGTCACACAACGAACTGTTACAAATCGGTTACTTCAAGGACAGCTCTTAGCCAGACGCCCTGTACAGTGCATTCCACTGACTCCAAACCACTGCAGTTTGCGACGTGAGTGGCGTCAAGCTAGAGCTCATTGGAGGACGGAGTGGAAATCTGTTGTGTTTTCTGATGAAAGCCGGTTCTGCCTTGGTCGCAGTGATAGCCGTTTGTTGGTTAGAAGGAGGCCAGGTGAACGTCTGCTAGTGACATGTCTGCGGCCTAGACACACAGGGCTTACTCCTGGAGTTATGGTTTGGGGAGCAATTTCATATGACAGCAGGAGCACTCTCGTGGTTATCCCACGCACCCTGACTGCAAATTTGTACGCCAGTCTAGTGATACAACCTGTTGTGCTGCCATTCATGAACAGCATTCGAGGGGGTGTTTTCCAACAGGATAACACTCGCCCTCATACCGCTGTTGTAACCCAACATGCTCTACAGAGTGTCGACATGTTGTCTTGGCCTGCTAGATCACCAGATCTTTCTCCAATCGAGCACGTATGGGACATCATTGGACGACAACTTCAGCGTCATCCATAACCAGCATTAACCGTCCGTGCATTGACCGTCCAAGTGCAACAGGCATGGAACTCCATCCCACAAACTGATATCCGACACCTGTACACAATGCATGCACGTTTGCATGCTTGCATTCAAAATTCTGGCGGTTACACCGGTTACTATTGTACCAACATTTTGCATTTGAAATGGCTCTTCTCGCCAATGGCTCTACCTGTGATCTTGAAACTTTAATCAATTAAATATGTTACCTAGACAAAGGTATTCCTAAAATTTCATTACTGTACAATAATTTTTTCTTTGTGTTGGGATTTTTTTCCATTAGTGTATATATATATATAATCGCGAGAAAGAGATAGTCTCGCGATTCTTGCAAACCAGTTTAAAGTGGTCAGTGACTTAAAGTAATTAAGACAAATAATAACAATAAATAATAATGTTCTCACATTTTAACTTCAAATTTGCGATAGTAGGTTTTTTATATTTGTTTATTTTTTAAAAATTTATTTAGTTAAATTGTTGAAATAATTGTTTTTCAAACTCGCTGCCAGATGGCACCATGTACATGCAATCAAAATTTAATTATTTTCCTCAAGAAACTGTTTATTAAGTTCTAAAAACATAAAAATTGTTTATTATCATCGAGCAGACCTAAAATTTGAGAACTTCCGCACTTTGGGAAATAATTCAAACTTCTGTCGTAGAACTGAATTTTTCAACGCATCAAATGAGTCAGAAATAAAAATGAATAAAAAAAATGATGTTAATTATTAGCGAAAAAAATTCTTTTGAGCTTTAAATACTTTTTTGTGGAATTTTTTTTTCAATGTAATCATTTTAATACAGTCCGAAATGCAATTTTACATGTAGGGTTTTGCACATTAACAATATTCCTTTGACTGATTTGAGATGCTTTAAAATTAAATAGAATGAAAAAGAAAGTATACTTAAAGTCACATGTTCCCAATTTCTAAAGATATCATAATTCTAATTAATTAATATACAAGTTTAATTCCAATTGAGAAGTTATATAAATGCATAATTTTGTAATAAAACTCATCCGTCATCAGAATTCTAAATCCTAAAATCATCAGATTTTAACTAAGCACAAATTAATTAATTTTCGATCCCAATCAAGGCAGCTGATAGTATGATATATAATTTCAAAAAAAAAAATCCCATGACAATTTTTAAATTAAAAAGAATTCTAATTACGAAATATCTGAGTTAATTTTCAGCTATGGCGTTAGTTGATAAGTAATTTCATAATAAAACCCATTCCCAATTTCTAAATTCCTCAGAATTCTAATTAAGAAATATGTGTGTTAATTCTGAATTAAAATGTTAGACAGATTGATATATAATGTCGTAATAAAAGCATTCACAATGATAACATTGTTGTTCGAGATACTGACGGCAAATCAATCCGAGGAAAAGAGAAAACATGCTTGAAGATATATCTGTCCAGTTTCTAAGGTCATCAGAACTCTAATTATATTGTTACGAACCATTAATTTTACTTCTCATCACGAATAGTCAAATAAGGAAGACTGATTTACAGTCATATATATTGGATGCTGTCGAGTATCGTATTAGTAATCCCAGAGCAGCTTGGAGACAAACTAGATGACCATTTGGCGAAATGGCGATGAATTTGGCGACAAAATGGATAATGCGGGAAACGTCGAAAATTTCCAGTTTTCATCGAATAGGAACCGAGATACTTTCAGATACACTCTGATTTACTCAGAAGCTTCTAGCCTTGGCTCCCTTGAATTACAAAAGGCTAGCATTCTCAAGCTGGTGTTGTTGCTGTGTGTTGTCCTAATTATTTGTCTCAACTGTAAATATTTGTCGTCTTTGTGCTGTCCTGTCTTTGTATAAATAAAAGTCGTCGTTGTTTTCCTACTAAAGGACTGCTGATTGCGTTTATCTGACACCATACACCCACTACACAAGCGAATCCAGCGGAGAATTACGTATCCATAAGTACAAGTTTATTACAAAATACAAATTAAGGCTTTAGACATATTAATGCAAAATCTTGCAATAGATCGTATCTACTGTCAGAATTCTAAAATCCGACAATCCTTAGAATTCTCAAAAAGAACTGTATTAATTAATTCTTGATTGGCATCGAAACTTTAAACAATTTAATATACAATTTCACAATGAAGTGCATGCCCAATTTTTAAATTCATCAGCATTCTAATTAAGAAATGTCTGACTTAATTTTTGACTGAAGTGTTAGACTGATTAATAAATAATTTGAAAATGAAATTCATAGCTGTAATAACAACATTCTTTTGATTTGTTCGTGAAATTGAATTACAAATTAACCAGAAAGAAAAAACCCATATGATGTCACTAATGATTAATTTCTAAATCCACCAGAATTTTAGTTAAGAAACGTATGACTTAATTATGGGCTAAAATGTTCGACAGATTAATAAATAATATCAAAATAAAACTCGTACGCAATTATAACGATATTGCTTTTACTCGTTCCTAATGTTTGACAACAAATTATTCAAAACGGAAGAAAAAATATACCGACTTGATGCCACATCTGCCTAATTCTTAGTCATCAAAATTCTAATCAAGAAATGTATGACTCAATTACCAACCACCGTGTTAGACAGATTAATAAATAATTAAAAAAAAAATATTCTTCTGAATCAACTTGTTTGATTTCATCATTGACTAAAGTGTTTGCAGATTCATAAACAATTTCAAAATAATTCTTATTCCCAGTAATAATAATGTTCTCTTGATTTGTTCTGAAGTTTCCCTTTAGATTAATCAGAAAAAATACATTTCATGTCATACTTTTCTTATTCCTAAAATCATTAGAATTTTAATTAAAAAACGTATGACTTAATTCTAGACTAGACAGATTAATACATAATTTACAGATAAAACTCATATGCAATAAGAACAATATTCTTTTGATTTGTTCGTAATGTTTGACGACAAATTAATAAGATATGAAGAAGGAAAACAATAGATATCACACCAATCCAGTTCATAAAGTCATCAGAATTTCAATTAAGACACGTATGACTTAATTCTCGACTAGACAGATTAATATATAATTTATAGATAAAACTCATACGCAATAATAACAATATTCTTTTGATTTATTCGAAATGTTTGATGACAAATTAATAAGATTGGAAGAAGAAAAACAATAGATATCACACCTATCCAGTTCATAAAGTCATCAGAATTTTAAATAAGATACATATGATTTAATTCTCGACTAGACAGATTAATACATAATTTACAGATAAAACTCATACGCAATAATAACAATATTCTTTTGATTTGTTCGTGATGTTTGACGATAAATTAATAAGATTGGATGAAGGAAAACAATAGATATCACACCTATCCAGTTCATAAAGTCATCAGAATTATAATTAAGACACGTATGACTTAATTCTTACCTAAAATGTTAGACAATATTAATAAATAATTTCAAAATAGTACTCTTACGCCATGATAATAACATTCCTTTGACTTGTTCGTGATGTTTGATTACAATTTAATCAGAATGGAAAAATGAATACATTTGATGTCACAGCTGTCTAATTCCTTAAGTCATCAGAAGTATAATTAAGAAAGGAATGGCTTAAATAAAGTGTTATATTAATAAATAATATCAAACTAAAACTCGTACTCAATAATAAAAATATTCTTTTGACTCGTTCGTGATGTCTACCTGCCAAATTCCTAAAATCATCAGAATCATAATTAAGAAAGGTATGACTAAAATGAAGTGTTAGATTAATAAATAATATCAAACTAAAACTCGTACGCAATAATAAAAACATTCTTTTGATTCGTTCGTGATGTCTGACTACAAACTAATCAGAACTACAGAAAAAAATACGCTTGATGTCACACCTGCCCTGTTCTTAAAGTCTTCAGAATTCCAATTAAGAAATGTAAGAGTTAATTCTCGGCTGACATCAAGGCGTACGACTGTCAACTGAATCAATGACCGTAGTCAAAAAACTAAAAGTTACGGCGAAACCACGCCTTACATCAATGCTTGAATGCAATCACGATTAGAAAAACCAAGAAGTAAGCGAGACGCGGTCACTCATTGTGAAAACCTTGAATTGCTCGACAATTTTAGTTCCATTACCGACGCGAGACTTTGCAGACAGATCATTAAGTCTTATTTAGGTGGTCTCAGTGACCCCAGAAGGATTGTTTCATCTGAAAAGAAACTGTTTCCATCCTTCTTAATAGAGAAAACTTGTGGCTGGAAGTTTCTCCAGACGTTTATAATCAGACATATATTTTGTAAGGAAAACTTGTAAGAATCAGGGTTTGCATATATGGGCTTTCATAATATTTCTACTTTCTTCTTATGTAATTTTACTTTGCTTTCTTATTCATATGAAATGTACCAAAATTAAATTACTATAATCATTAAAATTAAACTCTAACATCAGATTCTGATTTATTTCTACGTTTCTTCCCTAATTACAAAAAGTATGACTAAAAGAAGTCCGTCTGTCTGTGAATAATGTAACGCAAAAGCATTTTGAACTGACAGATGAAATTTGGTAAGTGGACACTACACCAAACTTGTATATTTTTTTTGTAAACTAACCGATTTTGGAGATTAACTTGTTTGTACTATAAGTGCTGTTGACAACATTGTCTCTCGATTACAGGTATTGTTGTTGTTTCTACTGGCACTTGTGACTGACAAGCCTGCTGTAATGACTTGATCGCCACCGATTAAATAAGAGAACGGAATTTCAGAAAAATAATTTATCTACATCCATATATATTTACAGACGAATTATGTGTTCTAATGTAGGTTAAATATTCGCTGTTTACACAAATTTTGTAGGTTTAAGGTCTATCGTGAAAAAAAAAGTTAAAGGAAAAAAGTTCTCCATTAATTCGAAAAAAATCACTGCAAGACACTAACAGGATTTTAGCCAAAACCGCTGCCAGGGTGGGGAGTCGAAATCGCTGTCCGCAATTCATGGTCTCTCTCCTCTTCTCAAAACCTAACCGGCACTTTTTTGCTGTCCAAAGTCCTCCTCCTCAAACTCTATTCGTTCACATCAGTTTTTCATCGGCCAATCATCCAGCAAACATTCCCTCAATTGTGGTACATGTTTCGCGGCATGGGACTGTCCATAAATGACACGTCCCAGCAAATCACCGTGTCGGTTAACAATTCAGTGTCAGTGAATTCTGGAACACGTATCAATGATATTTCTTCATAAAGGGACCGCCCCGCATCCAGCTGTTGGACACCTTTCCTTTGAAGAAGCGACACTTTTTATCTGCACAACGAACTTCACGTGTGATCTAATGATCAGATGCGAACAGTAGGCGAAGGAGATTCCCCATCTCGAAATCTGATGACGTTTAACAATGGAGGGAGTATTTACAGATAGTAGGCAGCTGTCGCTAATCGTGAATGGGACAGGGGAACGTTACACCGCTGACTAAGGAGCCATTGCGATTTAATCCGAATCTTTTTGTGTATTTTGCTTTATCAGTAGCGCCAAGAATGTGAGTTAACTACACACGCTTCTCAATTCTTTTTAATTCAATCAGCCACATATCGTAATTTAGACCTTAATAAGAGAACGACCACCTCTGAACCAGTACCCCAAAGGTATTACTCTTTATGACTACGGCAGATTTATACATGTGCCAATCACTACCATGCAACAAGATCTTCGGCTGGGGTTAGAACTCGCCGATGAGATATGAACAAGAGATGCGAGTCCAGCGCCCTACCAATCAGGCTACCTCGGCCTGTTCACAGATTTCGTTTTCGAATGATATGCTGGGCATTTGTTATTAAGAACATAGTTTTTGCAAATAATCAGTTGTCATTGCTAAATATTGTTTTTGTTATTGTATAAAGAGCCATCTATTGTCCGAATTTGGACATTTTTGGTTTCAATGAAATTCTATTTCAAGCACATGTGTGACTTTTTTCCCATTTTACCAACATTGAACCATAAATTATTGAATTTCAAATGTCAACGGATTTTTGAATCTCCCGTTATATATTGGTACATCGAATCGGAATTTAGTTTCATTTAAACTTATGAATTAAAAATTTGGGAGGGGATTATAAAGATATATCTCAAGATAAACTAATAAAGATGCATTTATTTATTTCAAGTTATTCAATTATAACACTTTTTTGTGTGAAAAAGTCATTAAATATAGCTATTCCTCTAAGCCTTTTAAATGCTTGTTTTGTTGAATAATATGCTTTATTATACTATTATAATTGAATATAATCGTATATTGGTGATAAAACCATAAAAATTTTCTTATTTTCTCTTTTCTTCGTCTTCTTTTTTGCTTATTTCAGGGTCCACTCTTCTCTTAATTGAAGGAAGCAACAGTGAATGTATGCATGTCTTGATGTATACTATCAGGATGATATTACACATGCCGTGATAAACTGAACAATATTTTTTTCGTTTCGCTATCATATTTAATTTGGAGGAAGGCATAGCACGAACATGTCAAGAAAATACATTGTTTAGAGCTTCACATGCAAATTAGTGCCCGCAGTAGAGCGTTGCTGCCTAGATGCAATCTGGATTCTACAGTGTTGATGGAAAGAGCTTACTAAGTGTGTGAACATTATCAGATTTCTAAAAGAGTGCGTGAAGTTCGTCTCAACCGCTGTGGCAATGTCAAATATTGCAGAAGTTCAAGACGCAAACAGAAATATGAGGTTTTTTTTTTGGTAATAATTATGAAAACGGCTTGGTTGCTTTATCAGTTCAGAACCAACTAAAAATTCTAAATATAGACTTGAATAACCATTTATCTTTCTTCCATGTTTCATATTTCCAAAAAACGCATATTTTATTTTTTATTTTCATGCAAAGTTTCGTAATCATCATTATCATTAAAAAACATCTAAATTCGACATTTTTATGAATTTGCATGCTTCAGTCTTCACAGAATTAAAAAAAACAACAGATTTTTATATTATGTTTATCTGTTTGTGACAACGACATCTAATAAAAAGTTTTGAGCTTGACGAATAAGAATTGATTTATGTTTTTTTACATTCATTTTATAGAATTGTACAAAATGTTTAGTGAAATTTATTCAGATAAGTCTGTTCAGTTGCAAGAGAAGAAATAAGCACAGAAATTGCAAAAATAAGGTGTATATGTTATTAATGTATATATGTATGATACTGCTGCTTTTTGTGTTATTGATTCCCTTAAACTTGTGTTACGAGTATTGAGATCTTTATTTCCAGAATCTCATACATCAGAATAGTGGGCTTCATGATACCTGTGCTTAACTGCAAGACATTAGCGAACAGTAGGTACAAAAGATCTACTTTTATTATGAAAGCTTTTTCAATGAATATAACAAGTGACGGTTATTTTGTGGCAGTTAATCCAAGGCTTGTGACTTATATACAAGCACTGGAAAACTTAATATATATTATATGACTTCCGATATATTGAAACCTAAATTTGATATAGAGCTGGTATTTGATCTTGTGACCACTTTTGTAGTCACAAGATCAAATGCCAAATTTCATTTATATAAATTACTGCGTTTTTGAGTTATTGCGTTTACATGCATACGGAAGAAAAGACAGATTGATAGTTGACCCCTTGATAGATTTTATGTAGAATTTGATAAGATTCTACAATTTAAATATTTGTGAAGATGCATTTAACATTCCCTTTTTGAATTATATCTTCTGATAAAGTGTCCTTGTATTTATGCTACATCTGGAGGGGGATTTGATAGTCCGCAAGTTCTCACTAAAATTGCAAACAGACCTTCTAGTTACATTCATTTCCAGAGCTTTATTACTTCTCTTCGAAAGGTTATATTTGCGTTTTCTGGGCATTTCGAAAAAGCATCATGTAATGACAAATAAAAAAAAAATTAAAACCATCCAAAAAGCGATATATTTAAAAGTATAAGCATATACGAAAAATATATAACTAACATAAATACAATTTAATAACAAAAACACACAACTAATGTAAAAATAATTTATTTACATTGTATACCCGAAGTAAAACAAAACAGGAAACCAAGTTCGTGTTTCTTTAAAATCGAGTGAAGTCTATTTTATTTAACTATCGAGATTAAGATAGCTACATCAGTATAATACACAATAGTTTTTACTGTATATGTGCGAAAAACTATCAAATAAGGACAAATAAAAAAAAATTAAACCTAACCTAAAAACGATTCATTTAAAACTGTAAGCATATACGAAAAATATGTAGCATAAACACAATAACAAAAACACACAACTAACGTAAAAACAATTTATTTACATTGTATATTCAAATTAAAATAAAACAGTAAATCAAGTTCGGTCAAATTCATTTTATTTATTGATCGAGATTAAGATAGCTATAATAATATTTTACACATTATTTTTAAACTTTTAATTTAAATGAAAACACAGTTGTCAACAATCACTCGTGAACTGTCAACACCAATTGGCGAAACGCAGATGCTTGACTTTCTTACTCCAGTTGCGGTGAAGCATTACAGACTAGAAATTTTTTATTTCCTTTATTCTGTTTTATTTTTAAATTTAAAAGTGCTTCAGAATGAATCTGAAAGATCGATTAATTAACAACTTTTGATTTTAAATACATCAAACATTAAGAAAATAAACAAAATCGTTTCAAATAATCGGTTGAAATTCTCTTAAGTCTAACCTGACTTCTTTCTGGAGGAAAAAAAATAAGAAAAAAAAAAAAAAAACACTAGAGCCTTTCTCATCTTTGGAGGGTCTTGTTCTCATCTTTTTGGCTCTAAAATTAGTTTTTAATGAATAAAAATTAATCACTCAATTAACCGGAATAAAAAGTAGCCTATGCTTTATTCCTCACTATAATCTATCTTGGTGCTTAATTTCATCCAATTCCGTTCAGCCGTTCTGGCTTGATTA
>JAPMOQ010022274.1:1936350-1951424 GCA_026543055.1 Argiope trifasciata
CTTGTTTAAATTTTCAATCATTAATAAAATACTTTTTAATCTCAAGCTCAAATATATATATATAAAACTTGTTGTGGATGACAATAGATATGAATACAGTTTTTTTTCAAATATTAATTCATTAGTTAAATTTAATTTTTAATTCTTTAAATACAGTTTTAGAAGTTTGTAATAAAAACTTGAAATCAAGAGGCAGTAGCTCAATCGGTAAAATGGAAAGATTTCAGTGTTTTTCACGTGAAGATGAAGAATGCGAGTCCAATTCTTGCGATAAGAAATTATAAAGCACCATCAGCTTCATAAATTGGAACCGAGAAGAATAAATAAATTGAAATAAACAAAAATAATAGCCCAACACCATATATATAGAGGAAATTTTAAAACTGCAAGGAAATTCGCTTACAATTATGCCACTTAATATCGTGATTCTGTCATATGCATAGACATAATTTATATTAACTGTAATTTTTTAATAAAAAGTAAGTAAAATAATTTTTTTTCTTTGTTGACCTAAGTAGAAATTGTATAAATATTTTTTTTACTTGTTGAAATTTAAAAAAAATACTCATCCCAAATATAATCGCATACCTTAATATACTTTAAAATTTTCAACACTCTACTTTAAAAACTTCAACAATCGCAAATGCATTTAATTTCTGGTTCTACAAAGTTTTTTATTTTACAAAGGTAATATTTATTATATGCATGGAAATAAAATGTTTTTCGCGCAGTTTCGTTATCGGAAAAAAAATTTACAGACGGAAATAAAAACACTCTCTGAGATTCTGAGATTGTCAAGTCAAGAAAATAAAGACATTATACACGATGTTTATTTCATGAGGTCGTCGGAGACAATCCATCTACATTCCAAAAACAAGTGTATCTTGAAATGTCACTACTAGAGGTGATATGTTATCACGGCTTCTCGGGTTTCCATTTAAATAAAAAATAAAAATAAAATAAAATCATAACAAACACAACCACTGCTCTATACGGCAAAAATTTTTGACCAAAGTTTATCACCTACGGAAAAAAATAACAAGGTCGAAAAGATCTTCCACAGCAGCAGCTTTAAAACATTCCTTGGTGAGAAAAAAATGAAATAGAATCATTCCAATTGAGCAGAATAAAATAAATAACGAAAAAAAAAAATTCTCTTTTAAAAACAGAAACATACCCGCGGTCAGTGTTTCTTGACCCAAACATTAACGTACGGCACTCAAAACTCGTAAATTCCCACCTCTGACAAAGTGGATCCGGGTACATGGAGATAACATGGAAATCTCATGGTCAAAAGTTACTCTAATTGTTACCATGAAAACTCAGTTAAGTAGTCTAAATCAATCTTTGGATTTTACCTTGAAACTATCTGAACACGTTTTCCCTAATTAATTAGCTATAATCATGTTATTATCACTGTTGGGGACTTCCCAAGCAATAACTACGTTCCTTAGCAGCGGACATGTCAGCTAATTTAATATATCTTCGTCAAAAGTGATCATTATCGCTATTGTTTTTTAATTATAAATAAAATGTTTAAAGTTTTGTGGGGTAAAGGGTGTTTGTGTAGAATGGATTCTATAATCTAAAACGGTTAAGCATTCATAAGAGGTTTTTTAACGACGGCAAAAAGAGTTTTTTTTTGACGGCAAAAAAAAAAAAATGCAGTTGAATTGTTGAAAGATACAGTTGTTGAGGGAGTTAATATATGACAGACATATGCAAGTCCTTACATAAATGAATAATTTATTTATCTGTTTAATATTTCTTATTTTATTTTATTTTCATTGTTTAATTAAAAAATACTTACTTTTAATTATACATGGTAATTCCAACATTATAATAAGTATTATTTTTTAAAGTTTATTATGCTATTAATAATTATTTATTTATATAATTTTAATTATCAAAGATGAAAACATAATTTAAAAAATGATTATTGATATTATCTGCCACCAGCATTACTTGCACAGTTTTGCTTGCGACATTTCATCCAAGAAGAGAAATTAGCTTTAAACTTAAGTCCAGTCACTGCCCGATATGACATGGGCCTGTTACGCAACATTAAACATAAAAATAGATTTAAAAATTATCAAACAACTTTTTAAAGCACAAATTCAGAAACATTTATTTTAAAACGGTAAAAATATGATATGTTCGTAGACAAAACAATTCACTAAAAGTATTCAATAGAAAAGTTATTTTAAAATTTAAAATACAAATAAGTCATTGTACCCACTGTTCCAAATCTGTTTATCAACTCTGTGCAATCTGATATGGAAGAAAAAACATCTAGATTACTTCCATAATATTTCTTTGTAAACTATATTGGCTGCTTTTTCACGGGCATAATAAGTTTTGAATCGTTGTTTAAAATCAGACCTAAACAGAGAAATGTATCGCATAGGCACATCACAGCTATTGTTATTTACGGAACTCGCAGTTTGGGGTTTACACTTTGCGCGGATAAGTGAAAAGCAAATATATTGCATGCAAGAATCGTAGAAGGAAAATAATTAAAAGCGCAGTTATAAAGGTACCTTTTTATTTTCATATGATTTCAACCCACTAAAATCTTCCTCAATAATTTCCCATCAAAAAGGTTCAAATAACTCCATTATCAGTTATTTCTCGTGTTTTTCTCTTTCAAACATACAGACGTTTTCAGGAGATTTCATTTTATGTTATGTCTAGATATTTCCGAAAAATATTGAGCAAATTGTTTCTTGGATAAACAAAGAAATACAATCAGATTATCTTTTTTATAATGGTTTGCAAGCACAAAATTACAGAATCAAATTTATTTTATTCCATAGTAATAACAGTAATGAACTGATTTAATAGCGAATCATAAATTGTGAATGCTAAAAAATGGCAAACTCTTGTCTGATATTATGAAAAAAATTAGAAATTCGAAAGAAAACTTTATTATAATTCAATAAATAATGGTATCTAATACAAAAACTTATCCTAATTGTTCACAATGATTACGAAATAATTTTAAAAATTATTAAAATACAAAAGATATAATTAGTAAAATCAATATGGATACCATTTTAGAAGCATACCATAGCTGCAATTGGCGGTAGGTGGAATCGAACTAACGACCTTATGGTTTTTATGCAGATAACATTACCAGACATAACTATCACCAATAGTTAAAGTGATCAGTCAGTATTGAGGATGTTACCTGGCTTATAAAGCTTCCACTACAATACTACTTAACTTCCACTACTGCTGAAAAACGCCTTCAACTAGACAGTTGAAATTTGGTATATGGCATTTTGGTAAAAGGTTACGATTTGATCTTGGATTTTGAGTAAAATCTGTTCAGAGGAAATCCGGCAATTTGAATATAAATTAAAGCAATAATTAGTAAATAAACAGACCTAGACAGATAATATTCTGTCTACACTACAGATAATATCTATAGTGTAGATATCTGAAAAGTTTTAGTCAAATATAACTACTTCTTCAGTGTTTATCAGCCAGAACTTTCAGAAACAAGCATACGCTATAATTTTAAAAACAATGACAAATATATCAAATAGGGCATAAGATTTTGTGATGACAAGTGCAGTTTTGTGTCAAATCGGTTGAGAAAAAAGTGCTTAGACACAAATTCCATTTTTGAGACTCATGTTAGGGTTTAACCGCCATGGAGCACATGATAAATGTAGTAAAAATGCTGAATTCGCTCCAAAAGGTAATATTTTGTAACTATTGTACACCACTGCCATGTAAGGTGACATGTTTATTAATGACGCTGGAGTTGTCGTCCAATGATGTCCCATACGTGCTCGATTGGAGAAAGATCTGGTGATCTAGCAGGCCAAGGCAACATGTCGAGACTCTGTAGAGCATGTTGGGTTACAACAACGGTATGAGGGCGAGCGTTATCCTGTTGGAAAACACCCCCTTGAATGCTGTTCATGAATGGCAGCATAAAAGGTTGTATTACTAGACTGGCGTACAAATTTGCAGTCAGGGTGCGTGGGATAACCACGAGAGTGCTCCTGCTGTCATACGAAATTGCTCCCCAAACCATAACTCCAGAAGTAGGCCCTGTGTGTCTAGGCCGCAGACAGGTCACTAGCAGGCGTTCACCTGGCCTCCTTCTAACCAACAAACGGCTATCACTGCGATCAAGGCAGAACCGGCTTTCATCAGAAAATTCAACAGATCTCCACTCCGTCCTCCACTGAGCTCTAGCTTGACACCACTCACGTCGCAAACGGCAGTAATTTGGAGTCAGTGGAATGCCCTATACAGGGCGTCTGGCTCGGAGCTGTCCTTGAAGTAACCAATTTGTAACAGTTCGTTGTGTGACTGTGGTGTCAACTGCAGCTCGAATTTCAGCTGCAGACGTGGTACGATTAGCCACAGCCATACGACGAATACGACGGTCTTCCCTCTCAGTAGTACCACGTGGCCGCCCGGAACCTGGTCTTCTTGAGGCAGTACATTCCCTTGACCACTGCCACCAATACTCATGCACAGTGGATACATTCCTGCCAAGTCTTTCAGCAATATCGCGGAAAGAAAACCCATCTTCTCGTAGCCCTACAACACGACCTCGTTCAACCTCAGTGAGCTGTTGATAATGGCTTCTTCGTCTTCTCAGAGGCATCCTTGACTAACATTAATCCACTACGTCAAATCTCAACTGTAAATAACGATCACGAAACTTACAGCGCTTATTTAAAGCAAACCTCATTTGCATGTTCATAGTTTCGCTACTAGCGCCACACTTACGCGTGTAGCTCGAAATTTGAATCGACGTCATCTTTCAGATGTATAAACACGCCTACCAAATTTCGTTTATCTAGCACAGCTCCTTCCTAGTGTTGGGATTTTTTTCCATCAGTATTTTACCACCCTGGTTGATTGATAAGGGTGTTTTTGGCGCAAGAACCATATTTGATCATGCTGCGTCAAGCAAATGGGGAAATATTAGAGATCGAATTATAAAACCACACATGATAAAAATAAAAGCAGAAAGTTATTAATATACAAATACCAAAAATAAAAGTTCAAATACTTACAAGGTTAAAAATGTAAATGAAACAAAGATGCAGAAAACATATTACCATGATGAAATGTAAAAGTCAAGTGTGAACGAAAGTTAAAGAAGTTAAATACGATTGTAAATGCCAATGGATTTAAAAAATGTTAAAATTTGTTGGGGGAATTTTTCTTCCAGCAGGTCTTCTAATGTTACTGACGCTGAGTTAAAGAAGTATAAACGAGATGGATCAAAAGACGGGCACTTAATTAAAATATGTTTAATAGAAAAATCCACACGACATGCGGGGCTCTTGGGAGCCACCTCACCAAAAATGAGGTATTTATGTGTATAACGAGTATGCCCTATATGGAGGCGTGTCAATTTGACATCGATCTCTCGAGCAGGTCACAAATCAGTCCTGGGTTTTATTGAATGCAATTTATTAAGGATCTGAAAATCCCATGATTCTTGGCAAGTACCAAAAATTATGTACTCACCACTCTGGAGAGTACCTAAATAGGTGGGAATCTGGCTCCTCTAATCAGTGACGGTATGTACTTTCTTCGGAAGGGTTGTACCGTGGCCGGTGATGGACCTTAGGACTTAACCACAGTTCCAGACAATGTTGCTGTTGCCAAGGTTTGGTCATTCAGTATTATTTACCATGCGTCTTCCGGAGAGTCAGAGAATCAATGATATGACTAATATCCTAAACACGCCTGGCTACTTCCTAGTTTATCCAGCTGGATATCCGCCACTACTACAATGTAAAATAAAAAATACTAATACGAAAATTACAGAAAACAATGGATACTATTTTGAAATTCAACGCAACCATCCGACTAAATGTCTTTTCATGTATTAATTAGTTTTAACTACATGATGCCGCACCAATGAATAAATAGTAACAAATAAAACTTTTCAGTAGCATCTTTAATTGACTATAAGGGAAAAAGAGACACTTAATTCTTTATTAATCTAAAGGGATAATATTTCATAATATGAAAGAAATGCTTTCAGAATAATTTAACTGCAGACAATGAATCTCAACCCACAAAGAACAATACGAATCATTAAATATTTATAAATATTTAAACATCCTTATCATTTTTATGATGCTAACTATCAGATTTGGAATCAAAATTTCTTTTAGTTTCTTTCAATGCTATTGAAATTCAAAGTTTGATAGTTGAATGTTAACTAACACAGATAATCGAACCACATTTTGTTACTATTAGATTTTGTTTAGTTATATTCATAATAAGATGAAATCATTCGATATCAATGTCACGTGGAAGGATTCACTGCGCGTGCCTTCTAACCTCTAACTGCGAACGTTTCAGGTTGTACTTTGACATCCCAGATCGAGATGAAAATTGAATTCTGAAATCATATTGGGGTCGAAAATTTAGCTTTTATCGCCTGAATTAGATATGATTTAAATGTTTTAAAATCCATATAATATCTGTATGTTTTAAAGCATCTATATAAAGGAAAAGTATTGTAATAGTAAAAAAAAACTAATTCCCGCTTTTGATGAATATCTGTATTTCAGATCTTCCTGAGATCGAAAATTCATGTTTGGAATTATGTTACTAATCTGTGAACACCTATCTATCTACCTACCTATCTATCTCTCTGTCTGTCTGTTTGTGTGTAAAGAATTTAAATGTTGAAGTAGATGGTAGGTTCGAAGACATTGAAGAAGACTCTTCATTTTAAAGTTCACTTTATTCCATCTCCGGAGAAAGGCAGGCCTATTTACAAGCAGAAGTGACGGAAAAAGGCAGACATTAATTTCCCTCGTGTTATATAGAATGTCTTGGTAGGGAAAATATTGTTTACAGTACTAATATATTATTAAGATTCTCTTAGGGATTTCTGAACATGTGACTTTCAAAACAGAGGAAACACAGGGATCTTCTTATAAAATTATTTGTTTAAGTCGGTCAGCAACTTTTATCAATTTCACCATGGGAATAGCTGACTAAAGAAATTTACAAAGCATTTCTTGAATTAATTAAGTAGATAACGGGGAATTGGATCAAGAAATAATAGAATATTTTAGAACGGCTATCTTGCAACATAGTTCACGCTCGGGTTGTTTACATGTTTAGTTCGGTTTCTCTCTTTCAAATTGAGATAACTAATAATTTTAGGGAGGGGGGGGAAATAGGCTTTGAATAATATACACGCACTCAAAAAAAGTTCGAGGTCGAGCAATTTTAACTGAAACTTGAAATTATCGAAAGTGAGAAGATAGGGCAAATGAAAAGGTTACAGAATCTTTCTAAAAAAGCTCCGGTACAAGCGAATGAAATATAAGAATAAAATGTTTTTATGAATGGACTGAAATTTCGCCACATTTCCTTGCCAATTAATTTCGACACTTTGAAATATAGCTAGCCAAAATGTTCCATTATTATTTCTCAATTTTAATTAAAAACGGTAATAGTTCATCGAAGTTGAATAATATGAACATATTAATTTTAAAAATATCCACCATCTGTAATATTTGTTTTCGTATCTTTGGTATGTTATATCAATCAATTTCGAAGAAATAAATTTTATCAAAATATGGAAAAGGAGGCAAAGCCGGGCAGGAAAATTAGGTACATGTTGCAAAAGGGCACTAAGTTGTAACTTTTTCAAAAGACGAATAGCTTAACATGTTAATTGTTTTTAAATTTGTTAATATATAGGTTAACTTAATGGAGTTTTATACATTTAACTAGAATTTTTTATACCTAAGAGAGAAACCTAATACCACCTTCCTTAGTTTTAATGGAAGCAAATTCAGTTTTAAATTTCAACAACTCAGAATATTATATTTTTGCTTTTCGACATCTATATACATTACCTGAAAACTTAATACAAGAGCTTCTTTATTGCTTCAAAAAATAAACGTATGCAATTTGTTTTAAATTGAATTTCCATAAAAAATTAATCTACGTCTTTTTAACATTCTGTAGACATTTTTAATGATTAAAATTGAAAACTAAATAAATGCCTCAAATGATACATGAGAGACGCAATTCGAATAAGAAAGATGGTTCTTTTCCGTTATATGGGCACAAAATGTCGCCAATGAGAGCTAAAAGCTAGTCAAATCGCCAAGCAAATTGCAAACAAATATCGCCAATGTGAAAAAAAAAAAAACGAATATAGTCGCCAAGTGAATAACGTGAATTTGAGGAATTTGAAAGCTAAATTTGATGTAATTTTGAATTTTTGACGATTTTTCCCTTTTCCCGACTAACGATTATTTGGCACTTTTTGGCGAATTTCTGGTTGCGTCAATATAATGGGAAAGTACCCAAAGGATTAATAACTGTATGAAAAATTAACTTCATGTTCATGCAATTAAATAATTTACTTTTATTTTTAGTAATATATGTATCTAGAATTACTTAATACTAGATAAGATGCATAACTATATGACAAGTACGGTTTTGAAAGGGTCATAAATGAATCATACATCTAACATGATTCTTGGTAGTTATTTATCAGAAGGATCAGGAAATATAACCACATGATGATCGCCTAAAAATGCTTTGAGCTAGATACATGAAATTTGAATGTAGTTTTAAAACCAAATTCACATATTCCTATCATAAATGGAATAAAATTCATTCTAAACAAGTCTGTGTATCTGAGGTGAAAGCAATAACAGCAAAGCGTAAAGAGCTAGATACATATGATTTGGTTCATAGATTTAATTTCTGTAATGCAGAATCAGAGTTATATATGTAAGATTTGGTCAATAGATTTAATTTCTGTACTGTAGAATCGTATCAAATTTCCTAACTAGTTCTTCAAAAATTTGATTGTCTGCTGGCATGCTCTGTCACAAGCGTACACACAATAACAAGAATGCAGTGATTTAAATGGATGATCTTGTGATTAGAATTGTAAATTTTAGCTGCAATAGTTCCTTAAAAACAATGTAAAAAATCCACACTTGATTTTTTTAATATTTGTGTAGTTAAACTCATGTCAGTAATCAAACTTCTGATTCAACAGAAACACAAGATTTTTCTCTGATATTTCTTGTTTGCTAATGTCATTCTATTATATACAAAAATTCCGATGTGCAGGATTCTAAAATTTGATCAGAAATCTAAATACGATATGGGCTTGCTCTATTTTATGAAAGAGGTAGGGATCACTTGTATCTTTATAAGTGACAATAGATGAAAATTTTGGGGAGACTACTCTTATTATCTGTATAAGCATAAAGCCCTTAAAGTCGTTAATAAACTTTCCATACAAAAACAATAATGTATGAATAACAGAATACGAAGCCTTCTGATGATAAACAATTTAAATATTTATTTAAAGTAACCTGAAGGCTACGCAAGACTTGTAGAATACTATCTCTGAACTGATTGGTGCACTACTACAGAATTGTATTATATTAAATTTATACTGTCCTTTTTCTCATATGCATTCTTTTTGGCTTAATTCATTGAGAAAAAAAATACTATGAATTTTATCTGGTTCATCTTTATTTATTTAATTAATTGGCAAAACTTTGTAAATTTTCTCATGCTTTTTTATTTAATTCTTTGGCAAAAAATGTGAATTTTATCTGGTTCATATTCCCTTAATAATTAATCGACAAAATTTTGCACAATTTCTTTTTTTTATTTGATTCATTGGCAAAAAAATGTCGTAAATTTTATTTGGCGCATTTTTTTAAAAAAAATTAATTGGAAAAATGTAATACATTTTCTCATGTGTATCCTTTTTTATTCAATTCATTGGCAAAAATGCTGTACATTTTATCGTGTGTATTCTTTTTCTTTATTTGATTAATTGTAAAAATTTTATACATTTTACTATATGTATCCTTTTCTTTTAATTCGCTAGCAAATTGTTGTATATTTTGTCATGTGTATCCTTTTCTGTTACTTAATTTCTGGCAAAATGTTATGTTATCATGTACAGTCTTCTCTTTTACTTAATTCTCTGGTATATCGTTGTATGTATTATCCTGCGTATCCTTTCCTTTTATTTAATTAATTGACAAAATTGTACATTTTATTCTATGTATCCTTTTATTTTACTTAATTCGCTGGCAAATTTTTTTACACTTTACTTTGTGTATTTTTTTCTGTTACTTAATTCATTGGGATAGAATTCAAATTGTGTTTCCGATTAAAAGTTCTATCTCTTGTTCCAAAATGATTTGTGAATGACCTTTCTTTTCTGAAAACTTGGTAATCATAATTATTGTTTTTGTGTTACTTGACCGTCGGATGGATATCACAAGTAACACACAAAAAAATAACCATCGGATATCCATCCGACGGTTAAGTAACACAAAAAAAATAATTATGATTACCAAGTTTTCAGAAAAGTAAAAGGTTATTTACAAATTAAACTTTTTTTTAACCTTTTTAAATTTTAAACCTTTAACAAGCAAGCTGAAATGAAATGCAATATTGCTATGTTTAAGAGTGAAATTTTGTAATTTATAATTAATATTAGACATATTCTGCTGTCAGTCAAGCTGATATTTAACAAGTGTCCAGTTCATATTCCATTAATATTACATTCCATTGGACAAATAAGTATTATTTAATGACGAAAACACAACATATGCCGGAATCATTATGCAGATAATTTTTCTTTGCTGTAAATTATCTACAATTTAATGGTTTTTCAGGGAAGATTTATGGATAATGCGCTGTAATTATTCATCACATGAAGTTTTTCATTTATTGTAAGGATTTATTTATTTCATTAGAATTAATTATGTGAAATATAATTACTGCTTTTATATGAAAATTTGATTGCCTCCATTTTGTTTTTCTTCTGAGGCTATTACTCATAATAAATATATCACACATAAACAAAAGAGTAGATCTTATTTCAAACATGTTTTTCTAATGTCAGTTACTCTCCTTAAAACATAAACATTGACAAAAGTTTTGTCTAGGATTAGCTAACGTTGTTTTGATTGTTCTTCTTATCTCAAATTTGAATGATATAATTTAGTTTTGGTCTACCGTACGACAATCCGCCTACCCAAAAGGGTTTAAGATATTGAAGGACGCTATGGAGACAGACCAGATTTATTTATTAAATGGTATAAAGTCATTGCCAGAATATGGGTGGCAAATAAGGTATACATTATAGTTTATCTAACTAAAATAAAATATTCAAATTAAAAAGTTAACAACCAATTCTGGGATCAAGTAATGAAGTTGAAAAGTACATATTGAAAGCAATAACACACATAAGCCTAAAAAATATCACATTGTTCAAAGGATGGAAGGTATAGCAGATTTAGTAGTTTCGTAGACATAATATAGCAACATCAAATAATGTACCAATATCTAAAATCACAGTGAAGAGTAGGTGAATGACACAAATAATAGATGAAAGTATAAAACTGATTAGAATGACAAACACGGGGAAAAAGCATGACAGCAAGGTAAGGAATATGAAAAAAAACGTGCAATGTTTTTAATAGCTATAATTCCAAATAAAAAAACAAATAATTTGAAGCTGTACCCGAGTAATTACATAAATAAAGAACCAATGAAAACAAGACTGCAAGCAACTCAAGACACAGATCCTAGTCTCCTTTGAATTTCATCACAAATTTTAGCATGCTTTCTAAAAAACTAACCGTTTACTTAAGCTTCAAATAATATATATATATGTAGCTTGCAGAGCATCTTATATACTTAAGAACTCAAAACAAGACTCCAAGCGTTTTAGAATTCCATCGGTTTCGTTTATTCCCTTCACTTCACATCATAATTTACAAACTATTGCCAAATTTCAAAAGGTTTACAATTGATCATCAGTTATTATATAAAATAATATTAATAAAATATGTTTATCAAAGAGAAAATTCATTTGCTTTTATTTTTAATAATATTTTAACAGAAATAAAATTTGTAGCAGTTATAAAATGTCTGAAAAGGAATCGTCTGCTAAGTGTCTGTTAACAGATTATGGCATTTACCGAACACAAATATTCTCCAGCGTCCTTAGCAAACACTCGCTCCTGGCAACACTAGGAAACAAACGATGTTTGGATTTGATAAAGGGATGGGTGACGTGATGAGGACTAGTGAGTATATATTCAAAATCGAAGTGGCCAGCATCCCCCAGATTACCGCAGATGCAGAATGGGCTATTTATATATTTTATACTTATGTGAATGATATAATTTATAAATAAAATTACCTGATGACTCGAATTAGCTGAAAAATCCTGATTTTAATTCGTAGCACCGTATTTTTATTTAATAATTTTTAGCCAAAATTACGAGGCTTTTCGAGTCGCTCGGAAAGATTCTGATTTCGATTATTTGCTCGAATTAAAATTCAGTACTTAGAAAATACAATTACCAGTTTGGTTCGAAAATCTGAAATGATCTGATTTGAACTTTTTTGTCTCAAAACTGAATGAAACAGTTTTTAGCCAAAATATCCCGATTTCCTCCTTTTTTTTTCATCCCGAATTTGAATTTTTTAGACAGAATTACCTGGTTTCTTAGATTTCTCTGAAAGATTTTAATTTCGACTATTTTCTAGAATTCAAATTCAGTGCGAAGTAAATAAGAAATACCAATTCAGTTCAATCAGCTGAAATAACCTGATTTCAACTTTTTGTTCCGAAACTGAATTAAATAGTTTCCAGCCAAAAAAAAAAATCCTGTTTTTAATTATTTGTCCCAAGTTTGAATTTAATATTTCTTTTTTAGCCAGAATTACCAGGTTTCTTAGATTACTCGGAAAGATTTTGATTTCTACTATTTGCTCGAATTCAAATTCAGTAATTTGTAAAAGAAATTCCAATTTAGTTTGATCAGGAGAAATGACCTGATTTCAACTTTTCGTCCCGAAACTGAATTAAACAGTTTCCAGCAAAAAATTCTATTTTTAATTATTTATCCCAGGTTTGAATTTAATATTTTTTTAGACAGAATTACCAGGTTTCTTAGATTACTCGGAAAGATCTTGATTTAGACTATTTGCTCGTATTTGAATTCAGTACTTGTAAAAAAAATCCAGTTTAGTTTGATCAAGAGAAATGAACTGATTTTCACTTTTTGTCCCAAAACTGAATTAAGCAGTTTCTAGTCAAAATATCCTGATTTCAATTATCTGTTCCCAAGTTTGAATTTAATATTTTTTTAGCCAGAATTACCAGGTTTCTTAGATTGCTCGGAAAGATTTTGATTTCGACTATTTATTCGCATTCGAATGAAGTTTTTAGTGAATAAAATTACCAGTTTAGTTCGATCAAGTGAAATGACCCGATTTCAACTTTCCGTTCCGAACTAAATCAAAAAGTTTTCAGCTACCAGATTTCAGATACCAGATTTCTTGGGTTGCTAAAAAAAAGGTTTCGATTAAGACACATTTATTATTCGCGAATTTGAATAAAATATTCACCAACTAAAACTAATAAATGACTCGGATTGTTTGGAATTTAACTAAGAAAAAGGATTTCTGCGAACTCAACACCATTTTGAACAGATACTATTAATAACATTAATTATGTTTCAAAATATATTCTTAGCCAGCGACGTCTGTAAAGCTGGATGGAATATCACAGCCGATACAAAATCCGAAAATCTGTTTTGGTCTCTAACAAGTTTTTTTATGAGAACAAATAAAGCTAAGCATGAATAAAAATTAATTATGACACAGAAAGTTTCTCATTTTATTTATATTTTTTCTGATGGATTGTAGCAAAAATCAGTGAGCAGAAATCTCCAATTTTGATAAATTTATATTGACGCTAATTCGTAATATTCTAGCTTTAGTAGGAGGTTGTTGCTTACATTTTTTTCAGCATCATTTTTATTTAGTATTTGGTGTGGTATTTTTTTCTTTTCTTTTTGTGGTCATTATTTCCATCCAATTTAGCAATTAGTTTTCATTTGATTATGAACTTTAAGTATGGTGGGTGAAGATCTCACTGTAAGAAAACAAATCTTTTATTACTACTATATAATTGTATCTAAAGTGTGTAAAAAATTCATATTTTTACTTTCTCTTATACGTTGTATAAAGAAAACATAGTTATTCCCCCCCCAAAAAAAATTGGAGCTACAGATGCTGACGAATTTCCACTTTATAAATCTCCCTGAATTCAAAAAATACATTTTTAGAAAATGTCAGTCCGTCTGTCTGTGGAAAAAGATAACTAAAAAACGCTTTTCTTAGATGATTGAAATTTGATATACGGTCTTTATACCAAATGTGCAATTTTCTTTCAAATCTTGAACTAAATTCACTTAGAGAAAAATAGTCTTCCTGGCTGTTCGAATATAATTTAACATGATAACTAGATAGATAAAAATTAATACACGGAATTAATATCTGTAGTGTAGACAGCCTTTAAATTTTGATCCACATTCAGCAAGATGTTGATTGTTTCTCGGTCTACACTTTTAGAAACAAGTATACATGGTAATTAAAAGACTCTTTGGTTTAAATATATCAAATGTCGTGTAGGTTTTTGTGGCTACATTTGCAACTATGTGGTAGATTGGTAAGGAAAAATACGTTTAAAGCACGATTCTCGTATACTATTGATCTCTAGACAGGGATTAATCTCCAAGCAGTTCTGCCGGGATTAATCCCGTAAGATTATACAATAGATTCAATAAAAATACTAATTCATGCCAAAGATTAATATTTTGTGCTTATTATACTTCAAAGTCATGCCAGGAGATTTGGAACAACAGCTTTATTAGAGAAGGTTTTAAGAGACTCTCAGCTTTTAAAAAAACATTTTGCCTATGTGCGTGTGATTTTCTACTACGTTTTGCGTTAATTAGTCTGTAAATATTCTTAACAGAATAATAACTCCTTCTCCAAATAAGTACATTTTCTGAGATAACTAATAGGAACTGTGAGAAATTTTGATTCTATTACAGAAGTTACAAAATGTCTAATAAATATTTAAGATTTAATTTTTCTACACTGAAGTGATTCCTTTTTATGTGAATTATTTATTTTTTTAAAATAGATCAACCTTTTAAGACAAAACGTTACAAACTTTTATGTATTGATTGTGTTATAGAAGTTAC